>JACTOM010000935.1:6752362-6892643 GCA_015832385.1 Elymnias hypermnestra | reverse complement strand
ACATACATAGCATCACGCCTTATTCCCATAGGGGTAGGCAGAGACAACATCCTTCCACTTGCCACGATCCTTGCATATCTCCTTCGCTTCTTTCAATCTCATTAAATCTTTCATACAAGTTCGTCGGTTTAGAGTACTCTTGACCTGGCCGTTATTTAAAATGTCCTGGATTTGGTCCAGGAACGTTCGCCTTGGTCTTCCCTTTCCAACTTTCGCATTCACTCTTGACTCATAAATCCTTTTTGTCAGTCTCCTTTCATTCAGTAGGTTCTAATATATTCAATGGACGACTGAAGATTATTTAGAAAAAACGATGTCAAATTTGAAGTTACGAGGGTTGCTTTGCCCTCCCTGTTTTTGAGAGCAATCCTTCTTTCTTTTATCATCGTTATGAAGATATTTTTAAGCTACAGCATTTTAGTATTATTTTTCAAATGGATCTCTTTTAATAAAGGTTTTAAATTTATTAAGGATATATTTAGGACCTCTTCTGGAAATTTATTATAGATACGTGTTCAGGTTCTTACAAATGAGATGTTTACGTAGCTTATAGTAAGGGTATCAATTATTAATAGTAATTATTAAGTAAAGGTATTTGTATGGAGCAACAAAAACTGACGAGATATGATAGTTTAATCTCCAATAAGATTGGATTGCTTGATATAAAAAGCAAAGCTTTTTTTAATATTAGTCGGAACTTTTTATTTTTGTACATAAAACAAAATCTTACATTGTAAAATAAATCTGTCAAATTGTTTTCACATTTTATTACTCGCACTCGTAAATACGAAATTTACATTTGCTTTTAACATTTTTAAGTTAAGCTCACGGTCACTTACAAGTATACATATCATTTGTCTGTCAGTGATAAAGAGCAATCAAGCAATTATAATTAATAAATATCAAGTTAAGGCAATGCCCATTTATGGCGTGAATTATTTTTATACGTTTATTAAAAACCACAAATATGTCTCGCAACTTCCTCTAGAAAGCGAAAAAAATTTATTACAATAAAAAAGGGTATAATGACTCAACCTTACAAGATAGATATATGCCGCCAAAGACTTATTTTTAGAAGATTTTATGACGAACAATTCTGTCATACATTGTTGTTGCGTCACTTTAAAAGTTTAGGCAGCGCACGCAATGGAAGCTCTCAAAACGAATAAAATTTCCCAATTTTTTTGCAATATTTTTCTTTCTTGGTCTTTCCCTATTGGCCGTAGCCTAATGTTGTATAGATTAAAGCCTTTCTCGATAAATAGGCTATTCACAATAAAAATAATTTTTCAAATCGCAAGCAATAGTATCTAAGAAAAACTCGTTTAAACATACAAACTCATAATATTGTATGAGTGTATAGATATACTGTAATGTATCGTGTTGTTGTTGTTGGGTTCATCGCAGCATTCTGCCGGGTTACGGGCCTCGAGGCAGGGCCTTATTGCCCGGGCATCTTTCCTCGGGCATTCAGTAAATGCCCGGTACTCTTTTTTGCTCGTATTTTATACGGGGTGGATCCCGCCGGCGACGCCAGCGAGTCCATGCTGGGCAATTTTTAGGGGGGTGTGTTCCGAGTGTCGCTGCTACCGCGTCATCTTCGCCGCTATCACCTACGGCTGGTGGTGGTGACAGCAGGAACTCACGAGGCAGACGACGCCCAGTGTTTGCCGTTCCTTGGTACTTGCTGGCAATGCCGTGGAGATGTGTATGCAGAGAGTTATCCGCTCCTCGCAAGCTGGTGGACGAACACCTCCACGGTGGGCGTCCTGGTATCACGATGGATAACGTCGTTTGTGACGTACCTCGGAGCTCCTACTATCAGACGTAGGCACTTGTTCTGCTGTATCGTGTTAACAGTGTGATAGAATTCTTTATAAGGTAAATTAAAGATAATTAAAAGTTGGATAAAGACTTTCTTACTCAAATAGAAGGGAGGGTTGGGATCTTAGACCCCCCACGCTACTTTATTGGAGATTGACAATCTATACATTCTCCAGAATTCCTCCAGGTTTATGCAGGATTCATATACTTAAATAAAATGAGCTATATGGGTTTGGAAAGGGATGGAGGACGCCTAAGCACAGAAATGGGCTTATAATAATGACATTTATGAATAGCCAGATGGTGTATCTGGCTCTGGGAGGGCCAGACTGGCTGTGCACGGAGAATTGTTGGTGCTAACCCTTATGTATGATAGTGAAATTTGGGTATGGCAAAAGAAGGGCTGAGAGCGTGAGGAAGTATGAGTGGATTCAAACTGAGTGACAAAGTAAGAAATAGTTGAACAAATGAGTGGTATAAAAGAAGATGTTGTGACTAAAAATGAGAATAGTATGTTTTTTAGGTATGGGCACGTAGAGAGAATGAATGAAAGGAGACTGACAATAACGATCGTGTCTAAAGTGAATGTGAATTTTGGAAGGGAACTGGACCAAATCCAGGACATTTTAAATAAGGGCCAGGTCAAAAGTACTCTAAACCGACGAACTTGTATGAAAGGTTTGATGAGAATGAAAGAAGCGAAGGAGATATACAAGGATCATGGCAAGTGGAAGGACGTGGTCTCTGCCTACCCCTATGACAATGAGGCGTGATGACATGATGCTACATTTGATAAAAACTATAATTAATTAAGAAATAAAATAGTACGATTTGTCACGAAGATATTTTTAATAAAAAAAAAATATTCGTACCAAAGACGGTGCATTACAAAATTATTGTAAAAAAAAATTCGTCAGAATGTTTCACATCACCCAAACCAGATACAGCGTTAAACAAAATATATTTTTATGACGAAATAACGATACGATTATGTGAAAAAAATATAATATAAAATCAACAGTTAACGTTCTCGCTATTAATTTAACGGACCACCGAAGTGTAATTAGTTTACTTTATACCGAAAAATTACAAATTAAGGCACGAGAAAAAAATATAAGAAATATAACAGCCTTGCGTTGAGTGCACGAGACATTACAATAAAAATCATTTCTCTCGGAATCCTTGGACGTAATAATTAACCCACATCGCGGTGAGCGGGTACGTATAATAACACGTTGATAACAAGTACAGCCAGCGACAGAGATTAAGTTACAATATTCAAAACTAGTTGAAGCCCACGGTGTCACTCGCGCAGTTCCTGACCCAGGGATATATTCGTAATCAGTGACGCAAAACATTGCAAGAACAGTCAGCAAAATTTCAAGTCAACCATCTTCCTAAAATGATTTACGCATAATTGCCTTTCTTATGAAACACAATACATTATGGTATCTTATGAGTATAAAATGGTTACAGCCTATTAATGTCCCACAGCTGGGCACAGGCTTTCGCTCATGGGAAAAGGATTGTTAAACCATAGCGGATGGGCAGGCTACACATACCCCAGTATTGCTACCGGGATTTGCAGCTTTCCCCAAAATGTTTTCCTCCACTGGAAAGGTCAATAATGGGTAGGAAAAACCGATCAAGTTGTCGTTAGTTTCTTTTTGTAAAAAGAAACGTATTGATGCCTGTCCAGAATTCCAACTGCTTTTAACGGGACTCCACTAGACACTAATAAAATTATAGTTAGTCTCCAAGTGCCTCATTGGTCAAGTGATTAGCATGTTCGGCTACAGGCATGAGATCCTGGATCCGAGTTGAGATTCAGAAATGAATATTATGTTTCCTATTAAGATTTTCTCAATATTTTCCCGAAATTGGCAAGTTAACTGTAATCCACCCCCGTGCCTCGTAGAGCACGTTAAGCCGCCGGTCCTGTGCCTGGTCTCTCTCTGATCGTGTCAGATCCCCATCACCTCAGACTATTTGAGTGAAGTAATAGAGATTACATTAGGTGATTACATTAGGAGATTAGATTAGGTGGGTTAGTGTTGGGCCTATGCTCTTAAAACCCTCTCTCCTATGAATAAAGAGGGTTGTGCTCAGCAGTGGAACCTTAAGGGGCTGCTACTTACCTTTTAACTTTAATTAGTCTACAAGCTCCACAGCTCTTGCTGTCTGCAAACGTAGGTCATAGCCACGAAGATTACACGGTGGCAGAGGCGAAACAGCAGAAAAACTTTAAATTTACCCAGGATGGACTCGCTGACGTTGCCGACAGGATTCACCTCTTATGAAAAACTCGTAAATAAAAGTACCGAGCGTTTACTGAATGGCTGAGGAAATCTGGTAGCATAAAAAGGCCCTGCCTCGAAGCCCGTATCCTGCAAGATGCTGCGCTCTTTAGGCCAAGCGTTGGCGACCCGATCGCTGTTGCCTCAACTCTCCCAGTAAAGGAGAAACTAAAGGTCTACGGAGCCTACTTCTGCTCCAGACTGACGTATGCGGCTCCTTCGTGTCATTGCTTTTCATATGTCATTATAATAGGAACTTGTGGGTATGTCTGGGACACCAAGATGCCTACTGTGGAGGTCGCCAAGTTGGAGAGTGGTAATTATAAAATTAATTAGAGAGTAGTCGGTGATATACATCGTTGATATTCCAGAATCCTGGAATAAGGAGACCAAGCCTTGAAGCTCATACTCATCAACCCATCTTATAGGGTTGAGAGCTAAGTGAGGGTTGGAAACTACGATTGTGAAGCCGCGGGAAATAGCCAGTTTTAAATAAAACATGGTTTATTGACAAAACTTTGTTACTCAGTGTACGCGATCGTTGGTCGATACGTACTGAGTTTCAGCGATTCTTTTCATCGGACAATAAAATTTAACGATTTTTAAATTAACACCCCGGGCGTCAGATTTCCTTTCAAACTATTGACACTTCAAGATTGACCTGATTTGTGACTGTTTCCATTTACACACGACTTTTAAACGTCTACCAGATTTTTAAATTACTGACCGGTTCTCTTGAGGGAGTTTCAACTCATGGTTAATGATGTTAGTCTAAAATGTAACATGTAATTTACCTCTTATGCTTTCCACAGAGCATCGTATCGAAAGGCAAATTTTCCTCGATAGCACGTCTTCGCTGGTAGTATGATAACACGGCCGAAAACTCCAACTCGAAAATTCTCAGACCTTCAATATTGAGCATAGCTATATTTTCCTTTTTCCAAAATTCATGATGTCGGAGAACAAGAGAGAACCGAGAAGCATAAAGCACAGGGGCGAAGGGTTCTCCGCCGACATCGTTATTAATTGGATCCATTATTTAATTTCTTATTCTGTGGGCGTTCATGGGTATTGTTGGTGCAATAAAACACTTTATTAATTATCTCGGTTTCAATTACTTAATGTTCCCGATATCAATTTACACAAACTCATTAACACTAATACCTAGAAACGCGACAGTTTCAACAGTTGACTGCTCCGATTGAGCGCTACTCGACAACTGCCGGACTCCCGCCGGACTGCCACCATTGACTCTGTCCACGCCGATAGATGGCGCCAGTGTTCCACAGACATCTGCCCTCCGACACGGCCATCCTGACTTGCACACATCCCAGTGTGCTGGCTTATCTGAAAATTGACAAAAAACCACTCAGTGGTATCACATGTCACTATGTCATCGATTCACACGTCTGGTTTACGTCCCATCAGCAAACATAAGGAAAGCCGAATGCGGTCAGGTGTCTTGGGATGTTGTATGGAAATCATCTTAGACCGTGACATCAGCAATAACGTGGAGGAAGTGTCTCTTCATTGGCTTATATTATGTTAAATTTTAGGAAATAATTTTATTTTAAATTCGTCTTATATATCAGGGTTTTATTGTAGTTTTGGATAAGTAAAGTGGCTTTGAATAGTAAACTCATCCGATAAATACTCATCAATACATAACACAATATTTTCTCTACCATGCCATGAGAAGCTTACCTTCGAAAACATTGATTTCCTTTCAAAAGGCTCTCCTCTAAAATTAGCATTTGAAATTGGGTCGCTATTCTTTTCGATATATACTCAATGGACGACATTTTACCGTCTGCTTACACATCAGCCATCATTGCCAACAATGGAAACACTTCGGGCTCATCAAACATGAACGTAATTGCAAAAGACAAACCGACAGCCCATTTGTGTGTATTTTTTTTTTGTGAAAGGTGTCCACTTCGTAATTTTTTAATGATTAACCCAAGCGAGAGGTCGCGGTGAATCTGCAACCGATCTCACGTTAAATTAACAGCGGGCATAAATATAACCTTTTTATATACCTTCTGAACTAAACTTATTGAAGAACTCAAGAGGAATATTTAAAGAGATATCAAATCTCATGGCAGACTCGCAGTACCATCCAGCTGTACTAAAATATTCTTTAAATACAACATCGATAACTTCTGCCTGATCACGATCGGCTAATATAAAAAGAGTGGTGAATATGGCAGGGTAATATGTTATATATCTAATTTATTTTTTTGGACTTTGGAGTCTCAGGAGACTAGAGCAGACCCATCGTTATTTATTTAGGTTTCGATGTCGATCTCAACTTCAATTGCGGTTTTGAATTAGATTTAATTTCTAAGCAGACGAAGTAAGTAAGTAGCAGCCCATTAACGTCCCACTACTGGACACAGCCTCCTCACTCCGAGGACCGAGGGTTTTTAGAGCATAGACCCACCATGCTGCTCCACTGCGGATTGGAAGGCATAGTACACAAGTGCACTCTCTATTCCTTCACTTTCATAGACCGATGTGACGGGAATCCGACACGACCGGATAGAGATCAGACGCAGGACCGACGGCTTAACGTGCTCTCTGAGACACGGGGATGGATCACACCGCCAACTTCCCAACTTCGGGCAAATATTGAGTAAATCTTATATAGAAAAGTCAATATTGATTTTTGAATTGGCCCGACCCGGGACTCGAACCCAGGACCTCATGTCTGTAGTTGAACATGCTAACCATTAGACCAATGAGGCAGTCAGACCAATGAGGCAGTCAGCAACTCTCCTCGCTCCTCAGAGTGAGGAGGCCTATGCCCAGCAGCAGACGAAGTAGCGGGCACGAACTAGTTTATTTACATACGTGTTAGATTTCGACTTCGAATTCGATTATGATAGAATTAGATTTTGAATCTAACAAGACGAAATAGGTGACTTTCGACTTCTATTTTGATTTAATTTACTTATTAGTAATAGACTAACTTAATAATAACGTATTAATTGTTATTATTCAGACACAAGGCCAATTTACAAAACGGATTTGACTTCGCTTTTGATATTAATTCTAACCACACGAAGTGGCAAGTGGTTCTTAATTTATATATATACATATGGAAAATAGACTGCCTAAAAATTACTTATTAATTATACAAATTCGAGTACGTTTTCGCCATTAATTCTAACCAGACGAAAGTTGTTGGTACTTGCTAATCTATTGCAAATTGATTGCCTCAAAAATTACCTATTAATTATTATAATTCAGACACAAGCCTAGTGTATTTTTTTTTCGCTGGGAAATACATTTACGTACGGAGTGTGACCTCGCTGTTTCCAGAATACCCACTAAAACCCAGCGGAGCCCTCTGCATCGGACATAGGGGGCCAGAAGATCGTAAACGCATTCGACTCCGATGGCACCCCGGATGCTGTCTACAAAAGGCTCATTCAAGTAAGGGATAGCAGGAGGGCGAACGCACGCCTTCTACTTCCTACCCTACTATGATTAGGACGAGGGGAATTACGCGCGGCGTGTTCTCTCCCCAGCGCCTCTTTCTGCAAGATGACAGTCTCACAGAAAGAAGCAACCGCCCTCCATCCCGCTTCGCTGCCGATCATTATGTTAATTATTTTCGACAGCGAAAGGTCACCTCCGATTGAGGCTTAGTTCAACTTCTTAGGATATTAATTCTAATCAAACATAGTCACGAGCTCTATTATTTGCATATTATATTACAATTAGATTGCCTACAAAGTAATCTCGTCTCAATTGTTATTATTCAGTAATATAGATCAGAGTATTGAAACTTTAAATAATGAAACGGATTCGTGTTTTTGATTTTAATTCTAGCCTGACTAAGTTCCGGACACTCGTATGTCTATTTACATATGGTATTACAGAAAGACTGCCTTAAAATCATCACGTCTTAATTTTTATTATTCATACATAAGGCCAGTGTATTAAAATACTAATTAATTTTACGAATTCAATGTCGTTTTGTTGAAGTGCTTGTACGAAAATGCCACCATGTCAGTCCGTATATAGGACCAAGGCACAGAGACTATCCAACTGCAGCGACAGGGAGGTGTTATGTTCCCGAAGCTCTTTACTGCGGCGTTGGAGGACCTGTTTAAGCTTATGGAGTGGAACGGACTGGGCATCAACATCAACGGCGAGTACATCACTCATCTACGGTTTGCCGACGACGTGGTCATTATGGCAGAGACTCTGGAAGATCTCAATGCAATGCTCGATGACCTCAGCAGAGCTTCTCAAAAAGTGGGCCTAAAAATGAACATGGCTGAGACAAAAGTTATGTTCAATATCCATGTTCCGCTCCACCAAGTCATCATTGAGAACTAATACTTGAAATTATAGACGATTACACATACCTGGGATGCATAGTCCAGCTAGGTAGGTCCAACTTTAACAAAGACGTTAAACACCGAATCCAACTCGGTTGGGCAGCGTTCGGGAAATTACGGCAGATCCTTTCGTCCATCCCTGTGTCTAAAGACAAAGCTCTTCGAATAATGCGTGTTGCCAGTAATGACCTACGGCTCCAAAACGTGGTCGCTGACTATGTGCCTCATTCGAAAGCTTAGAGTCAGTCAGCGTGCGATGGAGAGGACTGTGTTCGGAGTTTCTCTACGCGATCGTAGCAGAACCAAAGTCACTGACATAGCCCTACGAATTGCGGCAACCTGAAGTGGCAATGGGTGGGGCACATAGTCTGCCGGACCGATGGACGTTGGGTCCCGAAGGTGCTGGAGTGGCGACCCCGCACCGGGTAGCGTAGTGTAAGGAGACCCCCACAAGGTGGACCGACGACATAAAGAGGGTCTTCGGTAGCCGCTGGAGCCAGGCGGTGAAAGATTACGGACATCATTACGTGAGACCTATGTCCAGCAGTGGACGTCCATCGGATGAAGCGACGACGACGACAAACTTCGTTTAGGTCACTAGTTCTAATCAAACGAAGTCACGGGCACTCACTGGTCTATTTACATATTATATTATAGACTGGCTAAAAATCATCACGTCTCAAGTGTTATTATTCAGTAATAAAGGTCAGAGTATTAAAACATTAATTAATTAAACAAAATCTACATTTTAATTGCTATTTTTTTAACAGGGCATTTATAGTGAGGATGTTCTCGCTAATTGGTCTTTAAAATACTATAATCCAATTACCGACGGTTTTTCGTGTTTTTTTCACACTTAAATAGCGACATTTATTTGTTCAGTGTTTAAATGAAATCTTATTAACGATTTTATATCGTCTCGGACCTTCGTGTGGCGCTAAAATATTCTTTTTATATACTTTGCTAGGTGATAATATTGTTTAAGGGTTTATAATATAAACCGATACTTTTGTTTTATTGTAAGCTAACTAATAATGAAGCTGGAAAACGTGACTGTCATATAAAACATCTATAAAAATATACAGAACTAGAAGAACTAATCATTGTATATACATGTTGGCTATTTCCTGTGGTTTTCCTCATTCTCTATCCCATGGAAATCTGGGGAAACTCGACAGGTAAGGGACAAATTCGGTTAGTATAAAAACTGTTATAACTTGCCAACCTTAAAAGATAGACATATGTTGTCGAAGACTTTATTTTAGAACTTTTTAAGAGAAACAATTATGTCATACATAATTTTTGCGAAATTGTAGCCGTTTACGTAGCGCACGCAGCGGAAGCTCTCAGAAGGAAAGAAAACGAATTTTGAAACATTTTTTATCGATGCATCGTTCCTATTTGTCTTTTCGTGATGATATATAGCCTAAAGCGTTCTTCAATAACCGAGCTTATTAACACTGAAAGAATCTTATAAATCGTACTAATAATTCCTGAGATTAACACATTCAAACAAACAAACTCTGCAGTTCTATAATATTAGTAGGTAATGTAAGTAGCAGCCCATTAACGTCCCAATGCTGGGCACAGGCCTCCTCACTCATATGAGAGAGGGTTTTTTAGAGCATAGACTCACCACGCTGCTCCTCTGCTGATTGGCAGGCATAGTACAGAAGTGTATTGTCTATTCCTTCACTTTCATAGTCTGACGTGACGACAATCCGACACACGCGGAGAGACCGACGGCTCTCCGAGCCATGGGGGTTGATCACACCGCCAAATTTTTCCCAAATATTGAGAAAATCTTAATGGAAAACTCAATATCGTTTTCGAATTGGAACGACCCAGGACTCGAACCCAGGATCTCATGTCTGTAGTCGAACATGCTAATCACTAGACCAATGAGGCAGTCCGTTATAATATTAGTATAAATTACAATATTTGTAAATATTACTACGTCTGTTTTAAGAGATCTGTGACTTCACAAATTTCTCTAAGCTTTATGTGACTCCTAAGTACATTTAGGGGTCAGTGAAAGGGATTGTTTCTGTAGCTAAGAGGTCTACTAACTATGGTTTAGGGAATGTTGGTAAAATCAATGATGAATGGCAATATTTTGATGGAGAACAAGTGGAAGAGGTGAATGAATTTATATACTTAGGATCTAAATTTGCAAAAGATGGAACATTTGAAAGTGATATTAAAAGAAGAGTGAATGCAGGGAATATGGTAAATGTTGTTCTGGACGCCTTTATGAATAGCCAGACGGTGTCTCAAGGGGCCAGACTGGCTGTGCATGCTGGAGTGTTGGTGCCAACACTGATGTATGGTAGTGAATGTTGGGTATGGCAGAAGAATCACAAAAGTAAAATAAATGCAGTAGAGATGTGATCGTTGAGAAGTATTTATGGATTGAAACTGACTGATAAAGTAAGAAATGTTGTGTTAAGAGAACTTTGTGCCATAAAAGAAAATGTGGTGACTAAAATTGATAAAAATATGCTTAAATGAATTGGACACGTAGAGAGGATGAATGAAAGGAGACTGACAAATAGGATATCTGAGTCAAGAGTGAATAGGAAATTTGAAATGGAAAAACTAGGGCGAACGTTCCTGGACCAAATCATGGACATTTTAAATAACGGCCAGGTCAAGAGTACTCTAAACCGACGAACTTGTATGAAAGGCTTAATGAGAATGAAAGAAGCGCAAGTGGGAGGACGTGATCTCTCCCTACCCCTCTAGGAATGAGGCGTGATGCTATGAATGTAAGTCTGTACGTAAATATGGTGTGATTTTATGAAACCATGTCGCAAATTAAATAGATTATGCGAGCCATGAGGGTCGCCATATTGACCTTGGATGCTACGTCTAGCGTTTTTTACTACTGTCTACATATCAGATAATGGCTAATTATACAAATTCCGATAAAAGTATGAATCTCAAATTGCAATTTACAGCTCACTGCTGTTCAGAATGCTATAAAATGTCACCGTATAAAGAATATTCAAAATAAAAATCGCCGTAAAACCGTCGAATTGATCGCGTGTCGTAAAATTTTTTTAACCGACTTAGTATACGGTGATGGTTAATGTTGAACTATAAATCACTGAGCTAAATTGGATTAAATTTTGACAACAACAGCGGTTAATGTAATTTATCGTTCATATTGTAAGAAAATTATTACATTATACGATGCAGATGAACTGTGTAACTTTAATGTAACGAACATCAATATAACGAATTTCTCGCTTTAACAAATTAATCAAAATCCTCTAGGAAAATATAAAACAATTCTATAATGAAGTAGTCTTTTACAGCACTTTTAAATTCATTAAAGATTTTATATTACTTCTAATGTACGATTGATGATGACTTTTATTGAAGACAATCTCTAATCTGATGGTAAGAGAAGATATAGTCTAATTTGGAAGCGTGCTAAACTGGTAAGAGTATTGAAAGCCAATTATTTGCTTGAAGTCTTTGCTGTAAGGGTCGTAACTAACCACGACCGAAGTCTTCCATCAGTCTAAGCTTAGGCAAATTTGAAAATCCAATCTCTTTGATGTGCAGGGATATTTCACTGGCGATTATTGTAGGTGCAATGATCTCCACTGAGAGATGTTAGAAAGGAGTGGCCTTATTCTGGTAGACAGTATTCTCGCTAAAGGAGGCCTTATAGCGAGAGAAGAAGAATACAGTAAATGCTTTTTTAAAGTGCAAAAGAAAACAAGATACTAAGCGGCTACTCCTGCATACTTGAATCCTTAGTCTGATAGTTATAGCTCAAACTCTAGTGTCTCATTAACAGATAAAGAAGCTTCTGCTAGGTTTCAGTGGGTATTGCTTATCCTCTTCCTTAACCAAGTCCCACAGTTCTAACGCATGTGTCGTGGTTTGTATCTAAACGCACTTCTCAATGAAATAAAGGGACCTCTGTTAGCAAATCGTTAATGATATTAAAGAATAACTTACACAAGGTGCTTAAGGCCACCTCAGAGGCTTGAAGTAAAGGTTATTTGGATAATCATTTGTGTAAGAAGATTGAGCTATGGAATAAGCTACCTCAGATGAGTTTAAAGAACCCTTCAAAATCTACTACTTCTCTCTGTCCACTTAAGCGATGAATATATATTTGTACATATTTATTTATTGCAATATGTATCTTTGGATCTGCATGTATGTGAAAGTGTTCAACACTTGCATATTGCATGACTGACATACGCTTGCCAAACTTGGGCCTTAACCGAACAACACAATAAAATAAATATTTGTCAGAATGGAATAGAGACGACGAAAGAAGTCAGACGAATAGATAAAATAAATTTACAAAGAAAAACAGATAAGACCAAGGCTAAATAAAGAAAAGTACAATCAGTTGATGAGGGAAAATAAAGAGAAATGGAGGAAATAATTACTGAATCGTACCCCAGGGAAAGCAAAAGAAGTAAAGGAAGACCAGTAAAGCGAGGGCAAGATGATCTGAAGAAAGTAGCCGGATGAAAATGGCTATAGGTAAGCAAGGCAAGGGATAGGTACAGATGGAAGGCATTAGAGGAGGCCTTTGTCGAAAGATAAGAAGTGAGGAAGAAAGAACCGAATGTCGAGAATATAGTTTAAGTGTATATATATTAAAAAACAGCAATAGAGGCTTATTATATTTTAAGAAGAGGTGAAAGAATTTTTATACTTAGAATCTAAATTTACAAAAGATGGAAAATGTGAAAGTGATATTGAAAGGAGAGTGAATGCAGGAAATATGGTAAATGGTGCCCTGCACGCCTTTATGAATAGATGGTGTCTCAAATGGCCAGTCTTGCTGTGCATGCCGGAGTGTTGGTGCCAACGCTTATGTGTGATAATGAAATTTGGGTATGGCAGAAGAATCACAAAAGTAAAATAAATGCGGTAGAGATGAGAGCGTTGAGAAGCATGAGTGGATTAAAACTGAGTGACAGAGTAAGAAATAGTGTGATAAGAGAACGTTGTGGTATAAAAGAAGACGTAGTGACTAAAATTGAGAAAGGTATGCTTAGATGGTTTGGGCATGTAGATAGAATGAATGAAGGGAAACTGACAGAAAGGATTTATGAGTCAAGAGTGAATACGAAAGTTGGAAGGGGAAGACCAAGGCGAACGTTCCTGAATCAAATCCAGGACATTTTAAATAAGGGCTAGGTCAAGAGTACTCTAAACCAACGAACTTATATGAAAGGTTTAATGAAAATGAAAGAAGCGAAGGAGATATGCAAGGATCATGGCAAGTGGAAGGACGTGGTCTCTGTCTACCCCTATGTAAGTATGTATATTTTACTTGCTTTATTTAATTTGTATTTGTTCCCTACCCCATTTCGTAACAAAATTTCTCTAACTCGAAGAGTGCTTAGAAAAAATCTCTAATTGGCGATAAGGCCGCCTTTTTCTACCCTATTATTAACTTATTGTATATATTTTCTGTGTTGTTTGTGGTGTACAATTACGCGTATTCCCTCTCGTTTTCTCTTAAACTCAGTTAGTCTTTATATTCGTTTTTTTTATTAATGTAAATAGATTTTTAGTTCATATCTAGTTGAGATCTAAAGTATTTTTTGAGTTTATCCAGAACAAACAAACTGTCGAATATTTTCCCTTCATGAATACTTTTAAAGTGGTACAATATCGTGTGAAGATGCGCTTTAAAGGTGTACCTTTCTAAAATACCACATTTCGATGTACAATATTAATTTTTTCGTGTACCGTTTTATGTAACGTTGCAATTTGGACTCCATTTGTTTTTTTATATAAAAAAAGGTTAATAGTATAAAAACAAGTAGCGAACACTGTAACGAGCAGTTTTGTTTAAACATAATATTTTTTTAATAAAAAAGGTGCCGACTTAATGGTTGATTATTGGTGATCATTTTTTTTATTATTTATATATATTTTTTTAAATAACCGACATGCGATTGGTAAAAGGAAAGTATAAAAGAATCCTTGCATTGTATACAACCTGAGAATAGGTGATTGTTACGGTACAGATGAGTTTTATTATATACAAGTTGTTCCCCTCGGAGAAACATGCGTAATTCTAGATGATCATTTTTCTAGAGTAAAAGTTACTCCTCGGCTAAATCGTTTTTTCGTTAAGAAATGCTTTTATACACAAACTCTGACCCTTAGGCCATGAGTGTGGGACGTGAAGAGGGAGTGGAGCTAGCAGTACCTATTAAAACCCAATAGAACACTTTTCATTCATAAGTGAGGCACCAGAGTCCCTGATGTCCCCGGTGAAGCTGACCGAGGATTCAAGAAGACAGGAGGACGTCTGCTCACATGCGCCGCCTAATATCCCGCTTTTTATAGCAAAGACAAGAGCATCTTCTGAATTCTCCCTTTTTCGCAGAATAAAGCAGCAAGCATTTCGCCTACGATGCCCTGCAGCGACACATCCAAGGTTCGATTGTAGGAAACCGCATTTTGTAATTTGTCTCGGTTTAGATTGATTAAAGGCTTCGGTGTTTAGTTAAAACCCTACCAGGCATTAGATAAAGAATTTGCGCAATACCCACTTAAACCCAGCGAAGACTTTTTCATCGATGATTGAGGCAGCAGAGAATCAACTTTCGCTTTCGTCCCTGGTGTCCCAGTAGAAGCTGACTGAGTATTAAAGAGGCCGAGAGGACGTCTGTAAGCATGCGCCGACTAATATCCCGCCTGTTTTAACGATGAGAAGGAGCATCTTCTGGATTCTCCCTGTCTCGCTTGAAGACCACTCCTACCCATCTCTCAGCCAGCGTTTCGCGTACGATGCTCTGCAGCCAGAGGTTCAAAGTTCGATTATTTAGACTGGTGAAAGGTTTCGGTGTCTTGTTTCCATCCTACCAGCAAAGACATGCCATTAGGCAAAGAATTTGCGCAATAACTACTCAAACTCAGCGACAGCTTTTTCTTCGATGATTGAGGCAGTATGGGTTCAATTTTCGCTTTAGTCCTTGGTGTCCCGGATTAAATCGACTGAGGATTCAAGGAGACGGGAGGACGTCTGCAAACATGCGCTGCTTAGTATCTCGCTTTTTTAAACACGAGAAGGAGCATCTTCTGCACTTTTCTGTTTTGCTTGAAGGACTTCTTTAGCAAGGTTTCGCTCGCGCAGAAAAACGCCACTCCCACCTATCTCTCAGCATTTCGCCTACGGTGCTCTGCAGTGAGAGGTTCAAGGGTCGATTATTTGGTGGAAGGCTTCGATGTCTACCACTTACCACTCTAACAGCAAAGAAATGCCATTAGGCTAAGAATTTGCGCAATACCCACTTAAACCCAGCAGAAGCTTCTTCATCGTTGATTGAGGCACCTATGGTTCAATTTTCGTTTTAGTCCCTGGTGTCCCAGATGAATCGGACAGAGGATTCAAGGACACAGAAGGACATTCGCGAACATGCTCTGTATATACCCCGCCACCATCGGCGGTGGAAAGCATCAGCTGTCTCCTGCAGAAGTATTTTAATAGAGATTGATAATTTGAACGAAATGTACTATATGTTTATAGGGGGAGTGAAACCTAATACTATAAATGTAATAAAAACAAAATAGAAACAACACCATCATTTTGTGGTGTGTTCTCACCTGATGGTAACTGATGATACGGTAGAAGATGGAAGCGGGAAAATTTAATTTATCTCTGATGGTTTCTATACAGCAGATCAGAACGCAAAAAATTTATCAGTCTTTGCTGGTACGATGGAAACTAGCTACGGCCGAAGCCTCCCATCAGCGAAATCTTCTCTGCTCGAGATCGAACCCAGGGTGATTGCTAATTAAGTGTATTATAGAGTGAAACTTATTATATATCGCATCTTATATCTTTGTCCATTTATCCAATGTTGCTCGGTAGATAAGCCAAGGCAAATATGGCGGCAGCCATGGTTCACATCAGCTGTTTTACTTGTGTCATGCTTTTATAAAACTAAACAATTTTGTTTTGTCTCTCGTTCATTTTTGGTAATTTCATTATACTTGCTATGTGTTTTTAAAGTGTTTTCTCCTATTTCCTCAATAATACGTCGCTTGCACATAAAATAGCCATTTAAATCTTACAGCATCTCGTACAATAGAATAAATTGGGGGGATTGAAGTATGTTGAATAAAGCACTTTCAAGAGTGAATGGTAACGGACATCGTTACGATTTTATTATACGTTTTTACTATGGTTGTAAACAAAACCGGCGCCTCGGACGCGGCCATAGACCTACGAAGATTGATCTGGGCACGACATTTTCACAACATAAACATATGTGCCTCGCTGGCGCAGTGGTGCGAGTATTCGCTTTGCTAGCGGAGGTCCCGGGTTCGATCCCCGGTAGGACGAGTTTAGGAAATTGTATTTTCTAATTTGTCCGAGTCTGCCCTGGTGGGAGGCTTCGGCCGTGGCTAGTTACCACCCTACCAGCAAAAACGTAGCGCCAAACAAAGAAATTTGTGTTCCGGTACGATGCTGTGTAGCAACCGTAAGGCGTATATTGCCTCTTAACAGATTAGCGCGCTTCTATCTTAGACTGTATCATCACTTACCATCAGGTGAGATCACAGTCAAGCGCTAATTTGTCAACAATAAAAAAAAATCCCGCACAGTTCGGTGCAGCGTCGTCTATCCGACACCTATTGTTGTCAAACATCTATAGCGACGCGTGTGACTGACGCATTCCGTGGCAAAACGTCGCCATGTCGCTTCTTTTGCCACGTTACCTGTGTTTTGTTACTACAGCACATATCACCAGTCTTTTCTTCTTCTTTGTTAAATGGCTTTGGGGTGGGCCAATTGAGCACAGATTGTATCACCAGTGTCTCACTTTAACAATTTCAATGATTGACATCTGTCAGGAGTTCTATGACTGATAAGTGGTTTTTATGTTGACAGGTTAACGCTTGACTTAATTCTCACAAGTTAGTAGATGATGATACAGTTGTAAGCCAGCTAACTGAAAAACTATGCGAGTAAAATGAAAAACTCTTGGCAGAGCATCCAAGGTGCCCATGGTGCACATGAGCTTTCCCACTTACATTTTGGTTTCAAAAAAATATACAATTTTTCATATTATTATTATTAACATCTAACTTCAATATACTTCCTGTTTTGCATGTTTTATAATTTCCTGTTTGTTTCGTCAAAATATTTACCCGGTCTATTTTTATATGTGGTCTATGGTCACGACAGTATACTGAGATGTCGGACAAATCGCTGTTGTAACTTTTGTATTGAATTATAATTTAGTAGCTAATTCAACTACGCTTTACTGTAGCTCAATTGGATATTAATTATATACTTGGAATTTCCTGTTCCTGAGGAAATTATTATGTATTATAACGTCATCTATATGATAATGAAAGTTTAAATCGGTCTAGTTATTTCGGAGTTTTGAATTTCCCGTTCCCGAATAAATTCTGGGGAATAATGCTATGTTTTTTATATTTTTTCATTGTGTTACAGCTTCTGTTGGCACCTCTCACGTTTGACGTTAGGGAGTAAGCTGGAGATTACGTTACGAGATCGTTACGTAGAGTGTGATCGGGAGAAGCCAACGGGGAGCAAACAATAAATTTAAATTAGTAAAAAATGATTCAGTCGTGTGATTGATTTATAATTTCTGGAAAATACAAAACAACTAATCTATCTCTTTATCGTTATCGGGTATCTTTTTTAACCGACTTCAAAAAAAGGAGGAAGTTATCAATTCGTCTGTATTTTTTTTATGTTTGTTACCTCATAACTTTCGACGGGGTGAACCGATCTTGATGATTCGTTTTATATGAAAGGTGGTCTTGTTGTAGGGTCCCATTTATTTCAAATCTAGTTCTGATGATGGCATCTATGAGAAAACCGGATAAGTTTTAAATTTGCATTAATTATGTGCTCGACAAATGGACGAATAACTCAAGATCACTCCAACCGATTTTGATGATTCTTTTTTTATTGGAAAGGATATACTTCAAGGGTTGTTTGATGATAGTTTGGTTAGGTTTTGATCATGGGATCCCTGACAAAGTAACGTAACTCTTCAATTCTTAGTAGCAAATTAACGATATTCAGCAGAATCTTTTATAAGATCTCCGGATATTTGAGTCACCTACTGTAACTTCGGTATGGTCAAGTGCTAGTCGTAGTTAAATACGAAGATCAATGGAACTCCTCAACGGCTTACAGCAAGGGTACGATTTTTGGCAGAATATATAACTGTCTGTAATCAAAAAAAATTTACAAAAAAAAGAACCCCCTTAAAAAGGAACTCTTACATATATTACATATATTCTTGTTTAGTGTTCTTCGTATTCTTATATGTGGAAGTGGCGCCGGAGCTGACAAGTGGACACGCGGGACACACCTACCTTCGCTGACGCCGACTCCGAATATAAGAATACGAAGAACTCTAAAAAACAATACGGAATTATTTTTTACTCTTTAGAGTATATTAATATATTTGTAAGTTTGTTTTGAAGGCGGTTCTTTTTTGTGAAAATTTTAATTTATATCGTTATATAATTTGTAATCTATTTTACAATAAAAATGTTATAATAAGTAATGGAAGTAAGGATTTCAAATATGTATCCATTACAAATAATATGAACTTAATTATTATTTTAATGATAATTTTCGTAAACAAATAAATTGTAATAGAAAATAAATGGCTATCTAATATTAATATACGGTTTGGTAGCTTTGGTGGTTTGGATTATTTTTTTTATTTCCCTTACACGGAAAATTCATATTGTAATGTGTGAAAATGTCTTCATATATCATTTTGTGCCGGATCACTTAACTTGGGCGCGTTTCCATTGACACGAAACACCATATGTGAGATCTTTCCGAAAGTAATAAAAAATAAAATGTTTTAGGTATGAGACTAATAAGAGAAAGAAATAAACTTTTCAATTTCTTCAAGTCTAAGCAGATTTCAAAATAGTTATGTGACCTATTAAATGCGTGCTTTTATACAAATCTAAAACTTTATATTTCCGATACTTAGAAGGAGGGAAAAAGGAAGATATGTTAGGAATTTCCTTAATTTAGTTGTCATTAAAACTGTCTAAAATTAAAACATACATACATAGCATCACGCCTTATTCCCTTCGGGGTAGGCAAAGACAACATCCTTCCACTTGCCACGATCCTTACATATCTCCTTCGCTTCTTTCATTCTCATTAAACCTTTCATACAGGTTCATCGGTTTAAAGTACTCTTGACTTGGCCCTTATTTAAAATGTCCTGGATTTGGTCCAGGAACGTTCGCCTTGGTCTTTCCCTTCCAACTTTCGCATTCACTCTTGATATCTAAGCATACCTTTCTCAATTTTAGTCACTACGTCTTCTTTTATACCACAACGTTCTCTTATCACACTATTTCTTACTGTGTCACTCAGTTTTAATTCAATCATGCTTCTCAACGCTCTCATCTCTACCGCATTTATTTTACTTTAGTGATTCTACTGCCATACCCAACTTTCACTACCATACATAAGTATTGGCAGCAACACTCCAGCATGCACAGCCAGTCTAGCCCTTTGAGACACCATCTGGCTATTCATAAAGGCGTGCAGCACCATTTACCATATTCCCTGCATTCACTCTCCTTTCAATATCACTTTCACATGTTCCATCTTTTGTAAATTTAGATCCCAAGTACACAAATTCTTTCACCTCTTCCACTTGTACCCCATCTATCAAAATATTGCCATTCATCATAGATTTATCTCGTTCAAAAAGCATAACTTTCATTTTGTTTACATTCACTTTCATTCCTTTCCCTTCTAAAATTAATACAAATAATATGTTGAAATCTCAAATGACGATTTGTAAATACCACATAATTTTGTTTTTGACTGTAAAATTTAGAAAAGAGAGTTTTTGAAATATTTTTATTTTATGTTTTATGAAAAATAGTTTAAATGATTAATGACGAGTGGCAAATTTAATTGCTACATGTTATTTGTAAATATTAAAACTACCTTCAAACGAATTAGCATAAAAAACACTGCACATCTACGTGATGATAATAACGCGTTTCATCTGTAAAACATTGACCCTAAAGAAGTATCACTTAAAAAACCATTTAATTCGTCGTAATGAAAGAAAGAAAGAAAATAACTTTATTCGGTGCATAGGCGAAATTATATGATATAAACATCTGTGAAAACATGCATTGAGTAATTGCACTTGCATTGAAACCACAACTAAGGGTTTAAATGTTGTACAATCCCCATCCAGCCCCGAAAAGACAGAACAGCTCGGTATTGCTGCATGCCAGAAACCTGACAAACGACACCGATTTTCAGCTGCAGCCCTATATAATAATAATAAATAATAAGCTTTATTTTCCCCACACATACTTAACATTAATACTATTAACAATTTTAAAATAGAAACAACTATAAAAAGAAAAAAAAGAAGGAAATAATGACCTTATAATTAAGTAGCAGCCCATTAACGTCCCACTGCTGGGCACAGGCCTCCTCACTCATACGAGAGAGGGTTTTTAGAGCATAGACCCACCACGCTGCTCCACTGCGGATTGGCAGGCATAATACACAAGTGTACTCTCTATTCCTTCACTCTCGTAGTCCAACGTGACGGCAATCCGACACGAACGGAGAGAGAGATCAGGCGCAGGACCGACGGCTTAACGTGCTCTCCGAGGCACGGGGGTGGATCACACCGCCAACTTCCCAACTTCGGGCAAATATAGAGAAAATCTTAACAGAAATCTCAATATCTATTTCGTATTGGCCCGACCCGGGACTCGAACCCAGGACCTCATGTCTGTAGTCGAACATGCTAACCACTAGACCAATGCGGCAGTTCATGACCTTATACTAACTACTAATCTACTACTTACAGTCTATTTCTATTATTTTTTTTTTTCTCTTTATTAATCGTTTATGTGAGGACCGCCTGTGGCGGTAAAAGTCTCCTCCAAAGTCTTCCACTTCAATCGGTCTCTCGCCAACCTGCTCCACGATTTCCGAGCAATTTTTGCAATGTCATCATCCCATCGCTTATATGGTCTTCCTCGCTTGCGTTTCAAATATATGGGATACCAGTTTGTAACTTTGTCCATCTCTCATCTTGGCTTCTTTGTGACCAGCACATCTATAGCCCTATAGCCTAGTTTAAAGTCACGGCCATAGCATCAGCCGGTTAACTAGTAACTATTCAAGAAAACATAAAAACAAATCTTAACCTAGATTATTAACTATAAGAAATTATTAGAGTTGGCAGAGAATAGACTTACGTAAAAGTCTCACACTGCGAGAATTATAATAATTTTAAAACTAAATATTATAAATACTCGAAATTATTTAATATTAAAAGTCAAGTACGTGTGTTATAATATATTCCCTACATCCGTACACCTCCTTTCGTCCCTCCTTATCCTCCATCTACGACGCCTTGCTAATACTATATGAAGCAAAATTTGATGGAAATTGCAAAGATTTTATCTTGAGGATTTAAATGCATAACTTTCTTGGGTACATGGCTATCATCCATGGAGAATATGTGACTAGTCCACCTTCATGGTTTTGCTCATTCTGGCGCTCTAGAAAATACCATAAGCTCATTAAAATGGATTAAAATATGAGAATGCAATCAATACAGCTGTTGATGTTGTTCTTCTTCTTAAGGTGCTATCTCCTATCGTGAAGGCAAAAGCTGCGCGGAACAGCGGTGCTTAGATTAAACCATGTCCTCAGATTTTTGAACCACGAAGTCCACTTTCTTCGATGTCAATCTAGACTAGGGAAATATATACCGATGCTGTTCACTGCGGCGCCTCTTTAAGGTTTTGGAGTGGAACGGACTGGGCATTAACGTCAACGGCGAGTACATCACTCATCTACAGTTTTCCGAAGACGTAGTCATTATGGTAGAGAATTTTGAAGATCACAATACAATGCTCCATAACCTCAGCCGAGCTTCTCAACAGGTGGGCCTGAAAATGAATATGGAGAAGACTAAAACTATGTCTAATATCCATGTACCGCCACAGACAGTCATTATTGAGAACTCAGCTCTCAAAGATATTGACGAGTACACATACCTGGGACATATAGTCCAATTAGGTAGGTCCAATTTAGAGAAGAAGGTCAACCGCCGAATTCAACTTGCTTGGGCAGTGTTCGGAAAACTACGCCAGATATTTTCCTCCGATATCCCCCAGTGTCTGAAAGCCAAAGTCTTCGAATAGTGCATGTTGCCAGTGATGACCTACCAGACGTGGTTGCTGACTATGGGTTGCTGACTATTCACGCGGAAGCTGAGTGTCACTCAGGGTGCGATGGAGAGGGCTAGGCTTGGAGTTTCTCTATGTGATCGAATCAGAAATGAAGAGATCCGTAGTTGAACCAAAGTCAACGACATAGCTCTACGAATCACGAATCTGAAGTGGCACATATTCCGAAGGACGTTGGGATTCGAAGGTGCTGGAGTGGCGACCCCGCTCGGGATGGCGCAGTGTAGGCAGACCCCCCACAAGGTAGACAGATGATATAAAGAGGGTCGCCGGTAGCCGCTGGAGCCAGGCAGCGCAAGATCGAGCCTTGTGGAAGTCATTATGTGAGACCTATGTCCAGCAGTGGACGTCCATCGTTTGAAGCGACGACGACGACGACCATACTCGCAACAATATGCCAGTAAGGCCATGTTACCAAATGTTATCGGATGTCAATGGAAACACGCAAAATACTAGTAGCCATCGTCCGGCCTGCACCGCTCTGATAGTGGCCAATGATTTAACGCTCAACTTTTGACACAACTAAGCTTTTTGGACATCGCCTCAGCCTATAAATAACGCCTTACGTGTCTTACGAGTGGCCGAAGGGAGACAAACAGCGTTACTCTTTGACCGAGTTTGTGCCTTGGCTCTTTCAACAAATATACTACAGGATCCTACGCCTTTTTAGTATGACAATGGTGAAGTCCAGCTGTTGTTAATAACATACTGCAGCTCCTATAAATAACGCTTTTGTGTCTTACAAACAAACAGCGTAACTCTTTGATGGAGTTTGGATCTTGAATAATTATACTAGGACTATACAGATAGAGCAGTAGAATCCAGCTGTAGTCAGTGACTCACTGACTAGTCACAGAATACCTTGGGAAAATAGCAAGATCCACAGTTGGGCTTCATTGCTGTTATTTTACCCAAAAATGGGGTTATTTCTTTATTAATGACCGGTCAGAGCGTGGCAATGATTTCACATAATGGTCAGTGTTACTATAGTCTAAGATAGCTCAAGGAATAATCTAGAAAGCGGTGATTTATCTCCTAATTGTTTCTTCTTATCATAGTACATCTTCACCTCCATAGTTTTCCACTAGTCCAGAACCTGATTACAAAAAAACTTTTCCTGAATTAACAATCTGATATATACATTGAGTTTCCTGTTAGTTCTTAATCGGTGTTATCCGTCGTCGTGCTTAGGAAAGCTCATTAAGCCATCTCTTTTGAGCCTAATCTCTGTCTTATGAGATTGAAAGACTGGATTGTCTTTGCACATATACTGGAGCAGTATATCTCCTTCGAAAGAACATATATTTAGGTATACTGTGTTAAATTTTGACCGATCTAGCGTTGATACAGCGAAAACAAATGGCCTAGTACATCTGTTTATTAATTTTTAATCAGCTACTAGCCTCATGGAAATAATAAGGGAATATCGATACAAAATTTCACTCATATTAGGGGGCTGTACCTAATTTAGTGAAACAGCATCGCATAATTCAACTCGCTTAATGAAAATCGATCCGAATCGCCAACTAGTTAATCGACTTCAATGCATAACGGAAGAAGGGCGTTTACTGATGTATTTCAAACCTTATTGAGTACAGAATAAGGACTTCATAAAGAGTTTGTCCGTCTGTGTATTTTATAGTACCCTGTTTTATATTTTAACGGACGATCTCATTAACCTTATATGTAACTGTGTTGCGAGATAACTTAAGTTTAATTGGTTAGAATTCGATGATGTTTCGTTTAACATTTCATGTTTTAAATAGGTATATTATAAAGAAATGGTTTTTGCAAATTTATAAGAGTCAGGGACACGAGTCTCCTATCTGCCATCAGGGTAGTGCGCCTGTTAATACGGCGGCCCACACTGTGGCAGAATGTCCGTCTTCACCACAGGTGTCCCTTGGAGCGGATCCTTCACTGCCAAGTATAGTGGGCGCCATGCTTGACAGTGAGATAGGATGGAAAGCAGTTGTCTCTTTCTGCGAAGCCGTCATTTCTTTGAAGGAGGCAATGGAGCGAGTACGGGAAGCTGCAACAGATGCTGCTCCCCTTCGAAGGAAGAGGCTGGGTGGCAGGAGTCTTCTTTACGAACGCCTCTTGTCTCCTCCTTGAACATCCTCAGTCGGTTTCATCCGGGAATGTTAGGGTGAATGCCTCTGACACTCCCAATTCAGGGTGAAGAAGGTGTCGCTGGGTTTTAGTAGGTATTCTGGCCTTGCCGGCGAGTTCCACACTCCATGCCTCGTGGCAGGGGTACACAAATGCATTTTCCTAGCGAAAAAAAAAAGTCAACGCCACACAGTTATAAGAACCTGTAATAATATTGATAATACGAAGGTAACTCTGTCTGTTGCATCTTTTATTTCAGACAGGTGGAGTCCAAAAGATGGTAATAAGTCAGTTTTAGTGATAAAAAACCATTAATTGATTAAGTAAAACGGTGAATTAAAGTAGTAAAGAAAATATAGTATTAAAAAGTATTGACATATAAAAGATAAGATGTTTATATTGACATAGTTATTGGATAACATTTATTGTTTTTAATTACGCATTAAACAAAAAAAAAGTTGTGGTCAACGTACATTTCAGTAAATGATATCACAGCATGCATATCAAAGAAATAACACCAGCATTCAAACACACACACACACACACCCACACCCACACCCACACACACCCACACACACACAAACACACACACACACACACGTGAATTTGAGTAATGAATTTTAATTAATTCTTATTACTTTTATGCATTATATTAATAACTGTTCTTCTTTTTATTATCAGATAATAATGTGTAATCCTAAGTGGCCTTATTTTGTATATTATTTATAATTGTATGTATATTTGTCTATGTAACGCTTTTGGTTACAATTAAATAATAAATAAAATATACTTTAATGAGCTTTTAATAAGTATTTCAATGCAAACAGCTATCTGTGTACCAGTACAATTTTATTGGAATCTGTTCAGTAATTTAGGTGTGCAAACGCGACAGACTGACAGAGTAGCTTTTGCATTTATAATATTACTAAGGATGTTGATTTTACACCCTTGAAACTTTAAATATCATATTCAAACTTCGGGCTATAAAAAATTACGATACTTGCATGCTTTACAACCCTTTTTTGCATTAAAAAGTAGCCTATGTCCTTCCTCAGGCTCTAGACTATCTATACACTAAATTTCATTCAAATCGGTTTAGTAGTTTTGGTGTGAGAGCGCGATAGACAGACAGAGTTACTTTCCCATTTATAATATTTGTTGGTAGTACTAATTCATACACAGACCAAATACGAAAACAGTTGTTAGTGTTACAAAAAATCTCAAAGATTATAATAATAAATTCTGGCAGTAAAGAAATCAATACGGTATCAACTAATCTCGTCTCTTAACATTATGACGTGCTCACGAAAGTGGCATCATTTTCTTCGTATACAGAATAAACTTTATTATTCCCATTAACTATAATTTGCATTTCAGTTGTATAAGATTCGGTACACTTAAAATTTTTACGACACGAAGATCGTTCGTGTATAAAATTAGAAACAGGAATGAAATTGCAACGGCCTAATGTCTTTAAGTGTAATGCTGTTAATGAGAGAGAGATTCGTATAAGTAGAGAGAGAGGACAGATGAATACCGATAAATTTAAAATGAAAAATATGTGATAGGTGCCCAATGCGATCGACTTCCCTCCACTACGTACAGGTAATCACTGGAAGCTATCCAACTGTGGAAAGAGCTTTCGTATTTATCTATATGTCGGAGTGCAAGAGTCTGTGGATCGCTGGTACGTGTGTAATAGTCTGTGGAACGCGCCATCTGTGTATCGGCGTGGGGGCAGAGTCAATAAGTGGCAGTCCAGCGCGTCTCTCGGCAGTTCTCGAGTGGCGGTCAGCCGGAGTGATCGACTATTGAAACTGTCGCGTTCCTAGCTATTATTGTTAATGAGTTTGTGTAAATTGATATCGGGCACATTAAGTTACTGAACATTATAATCCGAGTAAATTAATAAAGTGTTTGATTGCACCGGCATTACCCACGAACGCCCACATATTAAGAAATTAAACAATAACGATGTTGGCGGAGAACCCTACGCTCCTGTGCCTTATGCGCTCCATTCTCTTTTATTCTCCGACATATATATATTCATACGCGAAGAAAAACTTCATACTTCATTTAATGAATATTGTATATGTAGAGAAGGAGTGCACAACGATAATATATTTTGAAGTAAAACTTCATGCATGAGGTTAAAATTTTTACGGATGAAACGCATGATTAGTCTCACGAAGATGTGCAGCGTTTTGAAGGTTAGGTTGTTTTAATATTTACAAATAACATGTGGCATTTCAATTTGCCACTCATCATTTAATATGTATAATATTTCATAAATTCTCTTTTTTAAATTCAAAAACATAATTTAATAAACAATTTATGTTGACAAATAAGACGTGGCACTTTTAATATTTTAATGACAATTACATTAATTAAATTCCTAACATATCTTCTTTTTTCCCTCCCTCTAAGTCTCGGAAATCTAAAGTTTTAGATTTGTATAAATACAAACATGTAAATTAAAAATTAGTTTGCCTAAGAAGTTTCACTTCTGACGTGTGCACTTTGAACGCACTCACTTTTCATTTTTTAAATTATGCACAAAAATTGCATATTTGTGAATCGCTGACAGTTATGTCAAACGCCATAAGGTTACATGACAAAAGTTACTATAGTGTTTAAGTTCTCTTAAAATAATTTTAATAATTTATTTCATACGAACCCCTATAACAAAAGAATTATCGAAATAGTTTCAGCCATTTGACACGTGTCGCCGAGTCATAGGGAAATATATACCACTTGTTTTATATAATCTTATAATAAAACAAGATATTACAACCGATTTAAATCGCATAGATTAAAATCAAAATAATTTTTATTCTAGTATACTCAAAAAGCACCTTTATGCTTTGGTAAGAATTTTACTAAAGGCTCGGAAAGTAACTCCGCCAGCAAGAAACTCAGCAGTTACCCTTTTTATTGTTATAATAATCTGCAAAACTATATCTCTTTGTAAAATAATGTTTTTGACATATTCTCTAGAGGCAAATCCAAAACTGATTGTATATGTGTATGTATTATTATCAGTTAGTTTTAGCATACCACATGTACATACATACATACATACATAGCATCACGCCTCATTCCCATAGGGGTAGACAGAGACAACGTCCTTCCACTTGCCATGATCCTTGCATATCTCCTTCGCTTCTTTCATTCTCATTAAACCTTTCATACAAGTTCGTCGGTGTAGAGTACTCTTGACATGGCCGTTATTTAAAATGTCTTGGATTTGGTCCAGGAACGTTCGCCTTGGTCTTCCCCTTCAACTTTCGCATTCACTCTGGACTCATAAATCCTTTTTGTTAGTCTCCTTTCATTCATTCTATCTACATGCCTTAACCATCTGATGAGTCTTGAGTATTTGATGAGTAATTCATTAATTCTTAACCCATACATACTTTCTTTTAAATCTGTCAAACAGTTATCCATGATTAGGTTGAACAGCCGTGGTGACGCAACACATCCCTGTCGAACACCTCTTTCGACAGGAAACCACTCCGTGTACGCTCCGTTTATTCTGACACAGGCACTAGAACCCTCATACAGAGACTTCAATGCTTGGATCAGATATGCATACCATATGTATTACTTATAATAACAGAATTTACATCACGCTTGATTCTCATAAGTGTTGGCAGAGACCACGTCCTTCCACTTGCCACAATCCCTGCATATCTCCTTCGCTTCTTCCATTAGGTTTAGAGTACTCTTGACATGGCCCTTATTTAAAATGTCCTGGATTTGGTCCAGGATCGTTCGCCTTGGTCTTCACCTTCCAACTTTCGCAGGCACTCTTGACTTAAAAATCCTTTTTGTCAGTCTCCTTTCATTCATTCTCTCTTCATGCTAAAACCAACTAAAATGTCAATGATACATCGATATCGTTTCTACCTGAGTGAGATAGAAAAGAAAAAGAAACTGAATTATTTCATACCACTTTGAATCAAAGATTTTTAAAAACTATATTAATTAACTTTAGTAAATTTAAAAATGTTCCGTCAAAGTCCATCTCCGCACTTCGTTACCGTAACGTAAAAACCTTATAAAAGCTACTAAATAGTGATGTTTATTTCACGATAAAAGTCGGTTCCCTTAAAATGCCAATAAATATATCAAAGCGGCTTTTTGTTACGATTTGATCCCGTCATGGATGTGTATTGGAGTTTATTTAATACCACTATTACAATATCCCGAGTTTTAACTTGAAATAAGTTGAATTTGTTTTTTATGAGTACAAGGTTCGATACCGTAATCAGTTTAAAACGTCCATACAGTTTTCATACCGATGATATTACTTTATATTTACCATTGAAATTGATACGCTTATGGTTTGATGAAATTAACGTTTTGTACATATTCATTTATGTGAAGATCAGCGTATGTTTAATATTGTGAGAAAATTTTTATATTTGAACTTTTCAACTAAAAATAATGGAGCTTTTTTATCTTTACCAGGACCTTTTTTGCTAGGGTAGTGTTGCGAACGGGAGCAGCGAGCCTAGCAAGTCGCCGGCAGTGACTAATTCTGATTGGTCAACCGCCGGCGACCCCCCTCCCGCACCTACCTCAGCACCCGCGATTGCCCTTTCTCCCGCTCGCCCGACCGCATGTGGTTATCGGGTGGGAGATTTGTATAAAAGGGCACTCCCATGATTCGATCGGACACATTTCGCCTTAGACTCCCGAGCGGATGATTTCGATTACCAGCAGAGTAGTAAGTAGCAGCCCATTTACGTCCCGCTGCTGGGCACAGGCCTCCCCACTCCGAGGAGCGAGGGTTTTTGGAGCATAGACCCACCACGCTGCTCCACTGCGGATTAGCAGGCATAGTGCCGGACAAATATTGAGAAAATCTTAATAGAAAACTCCAATATCTATTTTGAATTGGCCCGTCCCGGGACTCGAACCCAGGGCCTCATGTCTGTAGTCGAACATGCTAACCACTAGATCAATGAGGTAGTTAAATTATGGAAAATATATTTTCTACATAGTTTTAGTCTGGACTGTTGGGAGACTTCGACTGTGGCAAAACAAAATACTTGAATATTACGAACTTATCATCAGGTGAGATTATAGTCAAGCGTTTTGAATTCAATTTACATATATCAAATCAATTCAAAATATATTTATTCAAGTAGGCATGCTACAGCACTTTTGAATCGTCAAATTATATATGTTTTTTTCTTTTCCACACACTAATTCTAATGTACGTCTGATGATGGTACTCAAGAACGACTTAAAATCTAAAGTTACGAGGGTTCCTTCGCGCCCTGATCCGAGAAGAACCCACAACAAACTCAGTCGGGTATTTTGTATTTTTTTGTTAACATTACAATATCATATTAGTTTAATATATTTCAATTCAAATTAGAGCAGTTCGTTCACTCCAACGTGTTTCTATCGTCTAAGTAATCTTGCAACAAAGATTATGTAAGTGTTGTTGTCTAAATTGTATCTAAGTAAAATGTGATCGAGTACAGTAAAGACCCCAATAGACATACATACACAGATATACCTCGCGTGTCGTGTAACGAAAACTTTTCAACTAGTTATAATATAAAAATTATGTGCACTATGCGTCTGTTAAACGAGGCCATAATGTCCAAGTTCATGGCAAAAGCTCGCTGGCACCAGTTTCACAAAATACCTTATTCTCAAAAGAATATCAATTAAGGCTATTTATGGGGCGGAACTAAAGCTTTTTCAGTATAAGCCGAATAAATTAGAATGAAAGCTAAATATTTAACTGACTTGTATACGACGGCCACCTCCGAAATGTATCGCATAAATTCAACCAAGTAAAAAGTCGTCAACTTTCCTACTAAAGCTTAGTGTAGATACGACGCCACGCTGTAAAATTATCCTTTAAACTTTGTAGGAGAAATAATTTGCATTCAATGCTTTCAAAAAATATTTTAAGGTATGCAAAAGATTATATACATATATAGCATCACGCCTCATTCCCATAGGAGTAGGCAGAGATCACGTCCTTCCACTTGCCACGATCCTTGCATATCTCCTTCGCTTCTTCCATTCTCATTCAACCATCCATACAAGTTCGTCTGTTTAGAGTACTTTTGACCTGGCCCTTGTTTAAAATATCCTGGATCCAGGAACGTTCGCCTTGGTCTTCCCCTTCCAACTTTCGCATTCACACTTGACTCAAAAATCCTTTTTCTCAGTCTCCTTTCATTCATCCTCTTTACGTGCCCAAACCATCTGAGCATACCTTTCTCAATTTTTGACACTATCTTCTTTTATGCCACAGTGTTCTCTAATCACACTATTTCTTAATTTGTCACTCAGTTTCTTTTACTTATGTGATTTTTCTGCCACACACAACTTTCACCACCATACGTAAGTGTTGGCACTAATACTACACACACTAACAAAGGGCCAGACTGGCTGTGCATGGAGGAGCCACGCACAGCCAGTCTGGCCCTTTGAGACACCATCTGGCTATTCATAAAAACATGCAGTGCACCATTTACCACACTCCCTGCATTCACTCTCCTATCTAATGTATTTAAATAGATGAGGCGTATACTTTATTCATTTTATTTAAACGATTTAGATTTCAAAATAATTTAATAAGACCCTGTACAAGAACATAACTTTATGTCAGAAACTCTTACGTCTTGGCTGTCTTGTCTTACAACAAATTACCCAACGCTCTAAAGTAATTAATAACATTGAAAATTGAAAAATGGCTAATAATAAATAAATAAAATAATTCTAACGAGACTAATTTAAAAAGATTTATTAATGTGCTTTATAGAATAGAAATGTAAATAAATGCCAACAATTATTTTAAAATGATTTAATTTTAAAATACTGTCCGTCTTTAATGCCATAACCATTTGCAATATTTTGTTAAAAATGGGTATGATTAAACCGACAAATGATTTCTTAACCTTTCATTTCTAGATGTTCTTTTTTTCTATTAATAGTTGTTTCTCGCAGCTTTCTTTTTTCTTTTTTCCAAAATGAAAGTAACATAAATTACGTCTTATAACATCGTCTATCTGCCGGTGAAAATTTATGAAAAAAACAAAGATTTTTCGATAAACTACAATATATAGTTTTATAAAAAGTTTTTAATTTTAAATAACAAATATGCAATCCAATTCTATTTTTTTATATCAAAGGTTTATTATTTAGCTTTATTTACTGTTTAGTATTATCCGTAGGTATTCCTCAGTATTTTTGTTACTGTAAACGCATTTGAAAGAAAGATAAGAAAATAACTTTATTTATATTGCACATTTAAGAATATATAGGATTACCAAAGATAATAGCTAAGTTATATTTCGGTGCAGCTAATTTCAGTAATATTACGGCGTATCCACTCTATGCGAACCGTCGTTCCCATTAAACGCAATAGTTACGGGTACAAAATTTATTGTTTTTCATCTTTGAAATCTTAGCGGAGTCAAGTTGTATAAATCATGCGTTAATGCCGCGCATTATACAAATTCAAATTTATAACCCGATAAAATTACGGAATGGCCGATGGGGTGTCCCCACCCCCCTTGCAGCCCCCGGGGTGGGGGCCATCATTACGTTACGGACGAACTAAATACAGCTTTAATTCATTAGGCATTGAGGTAGTTTCAATGTTCCAATGTTGCGCTTCGTTTGATGAGATTTCATTTCATTGTTTTCGATGTATGTATATATATTTTTAATTTAACACAATTGTGATAAAATTTTATTATTATTATAAATGTATTCGTAATTATCGGTTTACTAAAATTTTGTACATACTAGTATTTTTTCAAGTTCTATAATCAAAGACTATATCTCTATGATCACAGATGTCTTCTTCTTCTTCTTCTTTAATTTATGGCTTTTATTGGTGCCAATCAGGCCCTATTATTCCGCCAACGACGTGTTTTCTGTGTTAATGTTGAAGTAATTTTCCATTGTCCTTGGAGCACTTCAATTAAAGCTCTAACATTATTTTAAAGTCTTACAAACGTTTATTAGTGTCTTAACAACTTCGCTGTATCTTCATGTTAATGAGTTATATTTTATTTTATTTTTGGCGCGTTCGCCATTTTTACTCTTCCATCTTGAAACCGACACAAATTTCAACACTCGTCAACAAGGCTACACTGTAATTTGTCTATTTTTTTTTATTGACACAAATACCAAGTGAAAAAAATGCTGTCATTTTTAGTATACGATGTCTATTAAAAACTTCTTAATCGCTTCCTAAATCTCTTAGATATTTGGAAATATAAAGTATCAAAACGTCGAAATATCTCGAATGTAATTAATTTGACAGTTCGTCTAAATAATTAATTAAACATTTCCTTCCACAACATACGTAATTGAAATAATCGTATAAATCGCACATTTAATAATAAAAGGTCATACCACAGTTTCTAATGTAACCTCCTTAGTGCTGTTGACAATAAAAACTTTTTTTAATGTAACCTCATGGCGTTTGACATAATTGTCATCGATTTACAGATACGCGTATATACTCTACATGAGTGTTGGAGTCTCTTAGTAACAATTATTCTGGTGTTTCATTTTAAGTTTTACGATTTTTGAGATATTTTTACTTTTACATATTTATATTAGCACCTATTTTTTAAAGAATTGCATATAAAATATTACAAGAATTAATGTCAATGTTGGTTTTTTGAAATATTTTGCGCTGGATATAATACTTTATGGGCGTCTTCTACATTTACGTGACACTGGCGAAGTAAATTGTGCGAGTCTGTCACAGGAAAAAGCCATAACTCCAAATAATAATTATATATGAGTGTTTTTGTAAATTAATGTATTTTTTATATATAATTTACTCATCTATTGAATATAATTTTATACGCCTGCGTCCACGCAATTTTCCGAAAGAGGCGCTTCACTAAATAGTCAGGTAATTTAAAAAAATCTACCCGGATTGATATTTCCACAGCATTGTGCCTACACGTGGAAGTGTAGTGTCATGAAAGCTTAACAAAGCATTTATTTAAATTAGAATTTGAGAGGTATTATCAAAAATCACCAGAGATACGCAAAATCATAAGGATCTTATAAAAACGCTCGATAATTATTATCGTGAGTTGATTTATAAGGATTTCCCACTTTAAACCTCTTTTCTTCCCATTCAGGTTTAATTGAATGATCAAATTTGGCATTAAGGGAGATTCCATCGCCTATTGTCTTTCCCGCTAAAACAATGGAATCAATCGATGACCGCGGTTTGCCGCGCTCGCTGCGCGCCATTTTTAATCTGTGACTTTTGACAGTTCAATTTCAGCTTCTAATTTTTTAATCTGTATAATATATTTTACCGATTTTTATCGTGTATATTATTGAAATATTTTTATTTACATCTTCTTCCTTTTAAAACAGTTTTCAGTAATAAATTTATTATATTGTATAATTATTTAAAATACTTTTTCTAATAATCCTTTTATATTATCCTATATAAAATAATTTTGTATCGAATATTTATTAATTGTTTCTCAGTAATAGTAATTTATTTTTATAAATTATATTGAAGGGTTACTGTATACGTTTCTATAATAAACTCTTAGAAGAGGATACAAACATGTTTTTTTAATGTATTTAAATCTTTTGTTAAGAGAAAACTAATTCTGAAAATTGAAGGATTACTTAGAAGATAAAAAGGCGTGGGAGAGAATAAATTGCTCTAATCGATATAGAATAAATTAAAAATATATATTTTAATGATGATAAGAAAATTTATACCCGAGGTTATTATGGGCTCTTCTCAGATCAGGGCGCGGAGGAACCCTCGTAACTTAAAATTTAAAGTCGTTCTTTTGTCATCAATCGTACTTTTAAATTATATATGACAAAAACGATATTTGACGAATCAAAAGTGCTGTAAAGGCTTGAAGTTTTACTTGTATAAATATATTTTCAATTTATATCCCGTTTAGAACATACACATAACACATACATAGCATCACGCCTCATTCCCTTCGGGGTAGGCAGAGACCATGTCCTTCCACTTGCCAGGATTCTTGCATGTCTCCTTCGCTTCTTTCATTCTTATTAAACTTTTCATACAAGTTCGTCGGTTCAGACTACTCTTGACCTGGTCCTTATTTGAATTTGGTCTTCCTCTGCCAAATTTCCCATTCACTCTTAACTCATAAATCCTTTTTATCAGTTTCTTTTCATTGTTTCTCTCTACGTGTCTAAACCATCTAAGCATACCTTTCTTAATGTTAGTCACTTCACCTTTTTTTATACCTCATAGTTTTCTTATCACACTTTTTCTTACTTTGTCATTAAGTTTCAATCCACTCATAATTCTCAACGCTTAAAAGATTTCTGAACTTAATAACTTAAATATAGCGTTTCTAAGTAAGTCTTTTCATAGCAAAGTCTCGGTTCAACGCTAGTAAATGAATAATGAACAAATGTATCCATAATGTAACCCGAGACGGTGTATCATTAAACACATCTGCGTATATTAAAAAAATGCCAAAACCCCCAGCACCGCATCAATCAGTGTTAAGCCAACCTGAACAACTTTCGCCATAACTAATAATTAACATAAATGAAATGTAATAAATACATCCCTGGACAATACTGCGCCCCTTTTACCTGCGAATTTAGAATTTGGCATATGTTTCGAACCTGTTATACTTGTTAACGTGAATTATGTATGTAATTTGACATTTTTATTACATATACAGATCATCGGTACAAAATGTAGTAAAGTAATAAATCATTTATCTTTGAAACACTGTCCTACTTGGACTATTAAATAGGATTTTATATTTACGTTAGGGCCATCGATGTATTTGTATTTACTTATTTATAAAAACACCAAAACTACCAACCTTTATTCACTCCACAACTTTCACTATACCAATAATTACTTCACTATATGAATGTATACAATTTAGCACTACTTCTCTTAAAACAACTACTTCACGAAACACAGCTCGGAAAACTTCATGCAATTGTTCCGCATGTTAAAGTTACCTCGTATTATATTCCGTAATATTGCATTAAAGTTTTTGGTATTTATAAGTGTTGCCACTACATTATTCAATAGCTTTTTCTAATTTCTTTGAGTCTGATCTGGTGGGAGGCTTCGACCTTAGCTAGTTACCAGCAAAGAGATAGAAACAAACGACCATATCAGTGCGCTTCTACCATAGACTATATCACTTACCGTCAGATGTTATCACAGTAAAACTGTATATTATTTTGAAATATACAAAAACCCTGTTGCCTAAAATATATTCGTTACATTTTATAAATTCATACATGTAAACGCCTAATTTAAAAAGAAATTTCACACTCCAATTATAGGGTCGCAAGCGCAAGAAATCACTCGGACGACAGACAACACTGACGTTGGGCGTTTTATAACAATACGTAACGACAGAGAGACGATACGATGTATTATATTAAACAATACTAAATCTTATTAAATCTTATGATGCTTTCAATATGTAATAAATTAATACACTTTATTATACACCACAAGAGTTGATCATAGGGTACAGATAGGTGGGCATATCGCTATGGAGCGATTTCTCTTAGGCAGCCTTAGTGTTAGGGAAATATTGGTACGAATGAAATGAAATGAAAGGCCCTCGGCAGCCAAAGCCAATATGTCGGCGTTCATGGTTCACATAAGTAAGTAGCAGCCCATTAACGTTCCACTGCTAAGCACAGGCCTCCTCTCTCCGAGGAGCGAGGGTTTTCAGAGCATAGACCTACCACGCTGCTCCACTGCGGATTGGCAGGCATATAGTACACAAGTGCACTCTCTATTCCTTCACTCTCACAGTCCGATGTGACGGGAATCCGACACAACCGGAGAGAGACCAGGCGCAGGACCGACGGCTTAACCTGCTCTCCGAGGCACGGGGGTGGAACTCACCGCCAACTTCCCAACTTCGGGCAAATATTGAGAAATTCTTAATAGAAAACTCAATATCAATTTTGTATTAGCCCGGCCCGGGACTCGAACTCAGGACCTCATGTCTGTAGTCGGACATGCTAACCACTAGACCAATGAGGCAGTTATGGTTCACATAAACTGGCCGTATTGTTATATCCTCATTGATTCATGCAACCTCTCCATTATTTAATGGCCTACGATCCGCATAAAAACTTTCTCTTTCATCGTGTTTGCATAAAGCCACATAAATTTCGTTAGCGAAATGAAGCGAGTAACTTTGCTAGACCCTAGGTTCGATACTCGTCCGAAGAAATTTGGAAACTCATTTGGTCTAAGTTGTCTGGATCTAGAGGAATATGGCACTATCTAAAAAGACAAGCAGAAAAATTAGCATATGTACTTTTCACAGACCAATTATTCACACCTATGTGAGAACTGCCTCATTGGTCTAGTGGTTAGCAGGTTCGACTACAGACATGAGGTCCTGGGTTCGAGTCCCGGGTCGGGCCAATTCACTAATCAATATTGAGTTTTCTATTAAGATTTTCTCAATTTTGCCCGAAGTTGGGAAGTTGGCGGTGTGATCCACCCCCGTGCCTCGGAGAGCACGTTAAGCCGTCGGTCCTGCGCCTGGTCTCTCTCCGGTCGTGTCGGATTCCCGTCACATCGGACTATGAGAGTGAAGGAATAGAGAGTGCACTTGTGTACTATGCCTGCCAATCCGCAGTGGAGCAGCGTGGTGGGTCTATGCTCTAAAAACCCTCGCTCCTCGGAGTGAGGAGGCCTGTGCCCAGCAGTGGGACGTTAAAGGGCTGCTACTTACTTTTACTTACTTATGTGAGAACGTAAAAATTCCTCCTAGATCGAACCAGGAAAATCATATGTTGTAGTCAGTGACTGACTATAACAGGGCTGTGTTGTTTTAATTGAAAATTTGTGTAAATTTCTATAATATAAACCCATTTTACCTTCATCATGTATGTAAGTATTTAATATGCAATAATATGTTCTCTTCAAACTCGTGTCGTATCCGTCCCGTGTAGTGCGATGTACCACCGGGGTATACAACAATATTGTGCATCGCTAATCCCGCGTGAAGGAAGCTATAAATCACATAATTAAGTGTAAAAAGTCGAGCGATGTGTGTCTGTGTGTCGCCCCCGTGTCGCCAGCGACGAGTGCGTTGCCTTTCTTAATTAAAAAAGATTATTTCATGGAATCTTTATAGATTTGTTTGTATTATATTACAATAAATACATCAACACTTTATAAATGACATAATCTAAGATGAGAGAATGTCAATCTGGTAGCAGGTAATTTGATTGTTATGGTTCCTACAAAGCATCGTACCGGAATGCAAATTTGTGCTTGGTCACTTGTCTTTGCTGGTAGCCTTATTATCGACTGCTTTGCATTCAAGTACCTTTATCACCGACTGCTTTGCATTCAAATACCTTTATCACCGATTGCTTTGCATTTTTGTGTCTTTATCACCGACTGTTTTGCATTCCCGTGCCTTTACCAGCGACTGTTTTGCACTCAAGTACCTATATAATCGATTGTTTTGCATTCCCGTACCTTTATCAGTGACTGCTTTGTACTCAAGTACCTTTATCATCGACTGCTTTGCATTCAAGTACCTTTGTCACTGACTGTTTTACATTCAAATACCTTTATCACCGACTGCTTTGTATTTAAGTACCTTTATCACCGACTGTTTAACTTTCAAATCACCGACTGCTTTGTATTTAAGTACCTTTATCACCGACTGTTTAACTTTCAAATCACCGACTGCTTTGCATTTAAGTACCTTTATCACCGACTGTTTAACATTCAAATACCTTTATCACCGACTGCTTTGCACTTAAGTACCTTTATCACCGATTGTTTTGCATTCCCGTGCCTTTACCAGCGACTGCTTCGTACTCATGTGCCTTTATCACCGATTGTTTTTAATTTTTGAGTCTTTATCACCGACTGTTTTGCATTCCCGTGCCTGTACCAGCGACTGTTTTGCACTCAAGTACCTTTATCAACGATTGTTTTGCATTCTTGTGTCTCTATCACCGACTGCTTTGCATTACTGTATCTTTATCACGGACTGCTGTGCATTCCCGTGCCTTTATTACAGACAGCTTTGTATTCCTACACCTTTATCCCCGGCTGCTTAGCAATTAACTATGATCTCATCTGACGGCAAGTAATGGTAGCGCACAAACCAGTTAAGAGGTAATTTACCTTCTGATGGTCTAAACCGAGTCACACCGGTATACAAGAAATTACTTGGCGGCAACTAACCACGGCCGAAGCCTTCCACCAGTCCAGGAAATACAGTTTCTTGTTTCGTAATGAGCTTTTCGACGGCCCTATTTTTCCTGTACATATGTAACCTAAGGATACGAAGTCGCAGACACCGGTTAGTATATTATAAAAATTGCAACCATTATATGTAGCAATAACTCAGAAATTATATGCGTCATAAAAATGTGCCACAAATCATAAATTCCCCACACGTACCGCTTTCCCCACCATTTCTTAATCCATCTGCACTCGTCACAAATCAACAAGACGCATGCCTTCCGGAACGAGACTCGAACCTAATGGCTTCGGATTTATTAACTACACAAACACGGTTTCGTTGTTAACGAATAATCTACACTCTGTATTAATTCAACGAATATATTTCTCACATAACGAACTATAAAAAAAAACAACTGAAATGTTCATTTCCTTTTACTACCTCGCACTCTCCCTAAATTATATTGTATAGACTTAAGTTCAGGTAGCTTTTTTAACATAAAATGGACGACACTTGATGTAAACATAACTTCATTTAAATATTATGTATTATATCTATATATCGACGAAGGAAAGTAAACATCTAATAAACCGCAAATCCAAAATCGTTCATCAGAACAGAAAAGTTATAGTTTACGTATTATTCGGCTAAAATTATGATATTTAGTGGATTTGTGCTAAAGTTTTTCTAAAACACTGTTTTGTGGATTACAAGGTGTCTGTTTTCCATTGTCGATATATAAAACAAAGTTGTATTCGTTAAACCATTTATAACTCGAGAACAGCTGGATCGATTTTAATGATATGATATGTTGCATTCATTTTCACTTCCACCGATAGAATTACTTTAAAATTATCGGAGAAATACACAGAAAATTAATCTAGAATGGTATATGAAGCACATAATAAATATTCGGATTAAAATTGTTTACTTTCACCTTGGTCTTCCCCTTCCAACTTTAGCGTTCACTCTTGACTCATAAATCCTTTTTGCCAGTCTCCTTTCGTTCATTCTCTCTTCATGCCCAAACCATCTAAGCATACCTTTCTCAATTTTAGTCACTACGTCTTCTTTTACACCACAACGTTCTTTTAAATAACAATAACATAAAAGAAGAAATATATAAAGTAATTAAAGTGAGATGTTAGAAAGAAGAAACTGCCTCATTGGTCTAGTGGTTAGCATGTTCGACTACAGACATGAGGTCCTGGGTTCGAATCCCGGGTCGGGCCAATTCAAAAATCAATATTGAGTTTTCTATTAAGATTTTCTCAATATTTGCCCAAAGTTGGGAAGTTGGCGGTGTGTCTTGCCTCGGAGAGCATGTTAAGCCGTCGGTCCTGCGCCTGATCTCTCTCCGGCTGTGTCGGATTCCCGTCACATCGGACTATGAGAGTGAAGGAATAGAAAGTGCACTTGTGTACTATGCCTGCCAATCCGCACTGAAGCAGCGTGGTGTTCTAAAAATCCTCGCTTCTCGGAGTGAGGGGACGTTAAAGGGCTGCTACTTACTTATTTATTAGAAAGAATATATTAATAATACTAGAATATGACACTAATTGACTACACAATATAATTGATAAATGATAATGAGTTTACCTATACGACAAAGTTTGGTGAATTTGTTATAACAGTTTTGGCTATCACAAATACAACGGTTTGTGCCCCGACGCAGTCACTAAGAATGCGTAGTGAACCCGCGCTCTCGGCTCCTTTTGTAGCACCCCTAGTACGGCCTCCTTTTGTAGCACCCCTAATGTCGGTTGCCGAACTGACACAATCCGACTACGTCAAAAACAAAAGGCATATAAATGTTTGGAACTACATTTAAAAGAGTAACCGCTGAGTTTCTAATAGGTTTCTAAGCGGAATCAATTTTCCTAATCGATGATAGATTTGTTACTAACGGGTAGACCACTGACGAAAAAAGTCAAAAGTGCTATTGAGCATACATGAATAAAGAAGCATTCTTGAATAATTTCATAATTGTTTGGGTGCATATACACGTGGAGTACCATTTTTTAAGCCTAAACTCCTTTACTAAGCAAATGGTGCGTACAAAAAGTTCCGCGCCTTCAACTTTACCGACTTATCAAGTTATCATTCCATATCTTTATGCCCTAGAACAAAAAGTAAAAGGCAAATAACTCTTGATGCTTTTTAAAGGAACACCGCCATGTTGACAGGTTGGTTAAGAAACGAGCCGCGCTGTTTGAAGTGTTTGAGAATGGCTTCTATTCTTCGCTATATATTTCATAATGTTGACAATTTTGAGTGGTTTCTATAAAGCGACGATTGCCGAAACCAATTTATAAAAAAACATCGCTAAATTTAATTGTATTATAAACGCTACTTCTATTTATATAACACTATTTCTTTCACGAAATTTCTCCTGCAAAACGTATATCGATCGCTAAGTTTACTTATAAATAAATAAAAATTTTAACAAAAAGAACCGCCTTCAAAACAAACTCTTACAAATATATTAATATGCTTTAAAAAGTCTGAAGTAAACTAACAAATTCATCTCAATATGTGTACACCTAAAAAGCCGATCAAACCCGCAACCTAATACTTATCTTTTACATGGTAATCACAACAACAACATACAAAAAGCACAACACTAATACGCAAAAGTCCCCCCCCCCCCCTCTCCCCTCCGCCGACCAATGCTTTACACATGTTACACCTAATAAATATTGCAATACAGAAACAAACGCAAGCTCATTGCCATTTGATTACTGACAGTTATATATTCTGCCACAAATCGCACCCTTGTTGTAAGCCGTTGAGGAGTTCCATTGATCATCATATTTAACTACGACTAGCACTTGACCATACCGAAGTTACAGTAGGTGACTCAAATATCCGGAGATCTTATAAAAGATTCTGCTGAGTATCGTTAATTTGCTCCTAAGAATTGAAGAGTTCCGTTACTTTGTCAGGGATCCCATGATCATAACCTAACCAAACTATCATCAAACAACCCTTGAAGTATATCCTTTCCAATAAAAAAAGAATCATCGAAATCGGTTGGAGTGATCTTGAGTTATTCGTCCATTTGTCGAGCACATGCTTAATGCAAATTTAAGACTTAGGTTTTCTCATGGATGCCATCATCAGAACTGGATTTAAAAAAATGGGAGCCTAAGACAAGCACCACCTTTCATAGGGCAACCGAGTGCCTTATACTTTAACTCTCTTTGCTGTAATGCAACATACGAAAGGTAGACAAAAAAACAACACAATTTTATATTTATACATTAACATAAATGATAAAAAGAGTTTAGAAGTAAATGAATTGCTTTAAATTGCATAAAATAATTGGAGACTTTATTTCACGCCGATAATTAAAAAGAAGATCTATAAATGAGTTTATTGCGGCTTCTTCTAATTCCAGAGCCTAAGGAAATCTCGTTCGCTTTCAAATATTTCAAAAATTAACAGACTTCAAAAAAGGAGCAGGTTATCAATTCGTCTGTATGTTTATATGAAAGGTGGTGTTTGTGGTAGAGTCCCATTTTTTTGGTCCAGTTCTGATGATGGCATCCATGAGAAAACCGTATAAGTCTTTGCGTTAACCATGTGAACGACAAATAGACGAATAACTCAATATCACGCTAACTGATTTCGATGATTTTTATTGGAAAGGATATATTTCAAGGGTTGTTTGCTGGTAGTTTGGTTAGGTTTTGATCATGGCATCCCCGAAAAAGTGACGGAACTCTTCAATTCTTAGCAGCAAATTAACAATACTCGGCGTTATCTTTTATGGGCTATCCGGATATTTGAGTCACTTACAGTAACGACGGTACGGTCAAGTGATAGTCAAATATGAAGAATGAATTGCTCTATATATATATAGATATAGAATATTTTAAAATTAAATATTGTAATGATGATAACAAAAAAAAAAAAACTACACCCGACTGAGTTTGTTGTGGGCTCTTCTCAGATCAGGGCGCGAAGGAACCCTCGTAACTTTAGATTGTAAGTCGTTCTTTTATGTTATCATCAGTCATTCATTTAAATAATAAATAGAAAAGAAAAACGATATTTGACGATTCAAAAGTGCTGTAATAGGCCTACTTGAATAAAGATATTTTGACTTTGACTTTGACTTTGACTTGGACTATGATGAGCAATGGAACTCCTCAACGGCTTACAGTAAAAGTACGATTCATGTTAGAATATATAACTGATTACCTCATTGGTCCGGTGGTTAGCATGTTCGACTACAGACATGAGGTCTTGGGTTCGAGTGCTGGGTCGGGCCAATTCGAAATCGATATCGAGTTTTCTATTAAGATTTTTAAGGAACAATTAGGCGGTCTGAACCACCCCTATGCCTCGGAGAGCACGTTAAACCGCCGATCCTGTGCCTGATCTCTCTCCGGTCATGTCGAATTGCCGTGACGTCGGACTATGAGAGTAAAGAAATAGAGAGTATAATTGTGTACTATGCCTGCCGATCCGCAGTGGAGCAGCGTGGTGGGTCTATGCTCTGAAAACCCTCTCTCATATGAGGGAGACAAATGGCGGTATAACCATTCTCCTTAGCTGACCTAAATGCCACAGACCGATAACGGGCAGCAGCGTTATCGGTGCGAAAAGGTCAGCACTGCGATCACCAACCCGCCTGCCAAGCGTGGTGATTATTGGCAAAACCACACATGATGACGACAAGGCAGCAACGGCCCCCAGTCCCCGGCAGCCCCGCTATTCCAAGCTCTGGCAGCGGTTTCGGTAACGGCGGGGCAGGGGGTGCTAAGAATCTCCGGAAGAGATTCCGCTGCCAACCCCGACGACTTGACCTGGCAACATACAACGCACGCACTTTGAGGACCGACGAAAAAGTCTTCGAGCTGGAAGAAGCCATGAGCAAGTTACACTGGGATATTGTGGGATTATCCGAAGTCCGTAGAGAGGGGGAGGACACGATAATTCTCAAATCCGGTAACTTGCTATACTACCGGGAGGGTGAACACCAATCCCAAGGTGGTGTCGGGTTCCTCGTCCACAAATCTCTCGTTAACAATATTGTCCAAGTAAACAGTGTGTCCAGTAGGGTAGCGTACCTTATACTCAGAATTACCAAACGGTATTCGTTGAAGGTCATACAGGTTTACGCACCCACATCATCGTATCCCGATGATGATGTAGAGGTTATGTATGAGGATATATCAAGAGCCATACATACCTCTAGGACACACTACAATATTGTAATGGGAGATTTCAACGCAAAACTCGGCGAACGAAGTGGGGCAGAGTTGAGAGTGGGGCAATTTGGATACGGGCAACGGAACCAGAGAGGTCAAATGCTGGCCGATTTCATGGAAAGGGAGGGCCTCTACATGATGAACTCCTTTTTCAGGAAACGGCCACATCGAAAGTGGACTTGGCTTAGTCCCGATGGTTCCACGAGAAACGAGATTGACTTCATCATGTCTACGAAGCGAAATATATTCAATGATGTCTCTGTGATCAATAGAGTGAAAACTGGGAGCGATCACCGTATGGTAAGAGGCACATTGAATATTGACGTTGTCCGTGAACGGAACAGACTGGTGAAGTCAACGCTCCGACCCACTCGCGCTCATATCCAAGACCCCGAGAGCTTCCAACTGGAGCTGCAAAACCGCTTCGCTTGCCTCGAGAATTGCGAATCCGTGGACGAGCTAAACAATAGGCTAGTGGAAACTGTCCATACGGTTGGGATGAAATTCTATAAACCCCGTAGAAAGAAAACCAAGAGATTCTCAGACCATACTCTTAATCTCATGGAACAGAGACATGCAATGAGCTTGCAGTCTGCAGCAGACGCGTCCGCATACCGGCAGATCAATAGACAGATCTCTAAATCGCAAAAGCGTGATGTGCGACACTTTAATGCCGAGCGTATACGAGATACCATCGAACGCAACAAAGGCACTAAAGTGTTCGCAAAAGATCTGTCTATCGGTCAGAGCCAGTTGACGCGGCTGAGGACTCATAACGGCGAACTCATTGCATCTGGACCTGAGATTCGGAGGGAGGTTGAGAGTTTCTATGGGCAGTTATACACATCGACCTGCAAGCCTATTGATAGTTTGGCTAAAGATCCTCGTGCCAAACTTACTCGACATTATACCGAAGATATCCCGGACGTCAGCTTGTACGAGATTAGTATGGCCCTTAAACAGATGAAGAACAGCAAGGCACCTGGTGATGACGGAATCACAGCGGAACTCCTGAAGGCGGGTGGAAAACCCATTCTAAAAGTCCTTCAGCGAATGTTCAATTCCGTCATCCTGGAAGGTACGGTGCCAAAGGCGTGGCATAGGAGCGTGGTAGTTCTGTTCTTCAAGAAAGGTGACAACACCTTATTGAAGAACTATAGACCTATTGCGCTGCTAAGTCATGTCTATAAGCTGTTCTCGAGGGTCATTACGAATCGTCTCGCTCGCAAGTTTGACGACTTCCAGCCCCCCGAACAAGCCGGATTCCGAAAAGGCTTTAGTACCATAGACCACATCTTTACGCTGCGGCAGATTATACAGAAGACCGAGGAGTATAATCGGCCACTTTGCTTGGCGTTCGTGGACTATGAGAAAGCCTTCGATTCGGTGGAAACATGGGCCGTGTTGAGATCTTTGCAGAGATGCCGAATTGACCACCGGTACATACACGTGTTGAAGTGTTTGTACGAAAACGCCACCATGTCAGTCCGTATACAGGACCAAAGCACAGCGTCTATCCAACTGCAGCGTGGAGTGCGACAGGGAGATGTTATCTCCCCGAAGCTCTTTACTGCGGCGTTGGAGGACCTGTTTAAGCTTATGGAGTGGAACGGACTGGGCATCAACATCAACGGCGAGTACATCACTCATCTACGGTTTGCCGACGACGTGGTCATTATGGCAGAGACTCTGGAAGATCTCAATGCAATGCTCGATGACCTCAGCAGAGCTTCTCGACAGGTGGGCCTAAAAATGAACATGGATAAGACGAAAGTTATGTCCAATATCCATGTTCCGCTCCACCCAGTCATCGTTGAGAACTCTACACTCGAAATTGTTGACGAGTATACATACCTGGGACACATAGTCCAGCTAGGTAGGTCCAATTTCGAGAAAGAGGTCAACCGCCGAATCCAACTCGGTTGGGCAGCGTTCGGGAAGTTCCGGAAGACTTTTTCGTCCAATATCCCTCAGTGCCTGAAGACCAAAGTCTTCGAACAGTGCGTGTTGCCAGTGATGACCTACGGTTCTGAGACGTGGTCGCTGACTATGGGCCTCATGCGGAAGCTCAGAGTCACTCAGCGTGCGATGGAGAGGGCTATGCTCGGAGTTTCTCTACGCGATCAAATCAGAAATGAGGAGATCCGTAGCAGAACCAAAGTCACCGACATAGCTCTACGAATCGCGAACCTGAAGTGGCAATGGGCGGGGCACATAGTCCGACGAACCGATGGACGTTGGGGTCGGAAAGTGCTGGAATGGCGACCCCGCACTGGACGACGCAGTGTAGGAAGACCCCCCACAAGGTGGACCGACGATATAAGGAGGATCGCCGGTAGCCGCTGGAGCCAGGCGGCACAAGATCGGGTCTTGTGGGCATCATTTCGTGAGACCTATGTCCAGCAGTGGACGTCCATCGGTTGAAGCGACGATATGAGGGAGGAATCCTGTGCCCAGCAGTGGGACGTAAATGGGCTGCTACTTACTTATATAACTGTCTGTAATCAAATTGCAATGGCCTTACGTTTCTAGCTTCATTGCAATATTTAAAGTGTTATGTGTGTAGAAGTGTTGGAGCGGGAAACTTTTGCGTATTAGTGATGTGCTCGATTAGCATATGAAAGATTGGTGATAGAAGGGTGGTTAAATAACCGACATGTAACGTATAAGGTTGCGAGTTGATTCCCAGGTGTTACCTATATTCAGACAAATTTGTTAGTTTACTTCAGGTTTCTACTTCCAGGTTCTTTTTAGTTTATTTATTTAAGCAAATTGCTAGCTTTTGCATTTTTAGTTCATTTTACAAATTCAAAGTGTATACGAAGTTAAGGAAAATCTGGAAGGCAACGCGATTGTCATAACCAGATCTCTTAAAGGCAACGCAATCCTCAACAAAAACAATATGGAAGGAATAAATCGAAGTTTCACGCCTCGGAAGTCGGTAATAAAGAAAGTACATTACGAACAAAAAAGCAGTAAATAACCGAGCACATACCTATAAAAACAAACACTGTAAATTTATTGCCTCTTAAGCATGCTCTAAGAAAAACTCCGAATCATTCAGACGGGGGTGAATCAAGGGTGAATCAAATAATTCCTCTCTTGAGAAAGAAATGTTTTTTAGGGGCGAAACCCTTTAAGCCTGGCTAAGAAGTTTAATGAATTATTGTATTCAGTCCCCAGAGGGGTATTTTTTATCTGTTCGATTTCCCATTAAGGTGTTACTTGCTTTAAAGTTTTACTCCAGCGTACCTAGATTCATTTAATTTTGCTTCGACAAGTACTTGCACCAGGTTGTTGGCCGTGAGGAAACGCCCGCCTGAGCCATGAGTGGCCCACAATACCATGGCAGAGTGTTAAGCGTGGGCACCCCAGCGGCATATAATCTTGTCGCTGTTTAAAGGAGATCTTTCACTGGAGAGCATAATTGGGGCAATGCTCGTCAGTTAAGTTGGGTGGAGGGCGGTTGCCTTCTTTTACGAGACCGTCATCTCGGTGAATGAGGAAAATGAGATCCTAAGGGAGCAAGAGGCTGAAGCTCTCACCCTATTAAGTGGTAGATCTTCATAGTCGGTATCATCCGGGTCACTAATGCAGTTAGGGAACCTCTAGTGATCTTACTCATGGATGAGGAGGGATCCGCTGGGTTTTAGTGGGTATTCTGTTATCATTGATTCATTTAATTTCCAATAAAATTAGTATATCCATAAGCACGCTTTTACATGGCGGGATATTAGGTGGCAGATGTTTTTGCCTCAGTTGAATTGATCAGCACCACAGACGAAAGTTAAACCCCTTGTAACTCAATCATGGATGAACGAGGTTCTGCTGGAGTACAATAATTAAAAAACCTGTGTACCTACGTGTAATTTTGAGTTCCTGTTGTCAGAGGTATATATTTTCAATACTGTTTCAATTTTATCGTAACCATACCGTAAATTGCCCGCGCTTTTTAATGAAAATAATCGTCGCCTGCCCTGCCTCTCACGGACGTTTTCTGCGTCGGCTGTCCCCCAGGTAGAGTGACACTAAAGTGGCTCTTGTGAATTAAATGTTATGATTTTTATGTTTTCTACTGGTTATACATTGTTATCTTTTGTTTATTAAATTATGACTCATGTTGCGCTAAACTCTGATAGAGTGAAAAACATCACTTACCTCAAGGGTCTTCATTGTTATTCACATCACGTTTATAGTCAAAAACACAAATAATCACAAATCAACACTCACTGTTAAAAAAATATCACAAAAAACTAACCGATCTTCGACGCAACACACGAACCGTTGGTAACGGTCAGTTTGTAATAGATATTTTTTGATACACACACACACACATTATGACTTACAGCTTACCGGTGGCAGAATGTCCCGCCTGGGGTTCTCAGCGACTCATTTTGACGTCGCTGATCGATACAAACCTCTCACTGGCTAATATTATAGATGTAATGCTCATCAGTGAGCAGGCCTGGAGAGCGGTTGCCTCCTTTTGCGAGACTGTCATCTCGCTTAAGGAGGCACGACAAAGGGAGAGGGTGAATGCCGCTGAGACACTCCGGCCCAGACGAAGGGGAGTAGGAAACAGGAGGCGGAGGTTCATGCAACTCCTCCCCCTGTAGAATATCTGTGAGCCGAATGCAACCGAGGGGTCAGAGAGGAATGCCTCAACGAGCCTCTGGCTCCCCACTCATGGTTGACGACGGTCCCGCTGGGTTTTAGTGGGTATTGCGAGTTCTTCCCCCTCGCCGAGTCTTACACTCCCGACCCCACAGTCGGGGTGCGTAAATGCATTTCCCAGCGTCAAAAAAAAACACACATTATGACTTAAAGAGAAGGATTATTATTGCTGATTTCTTGAATTGTGATAGAACTATAATGTGAACTAGTACTTGACACGGGCACTCTACTTTAAATTAGCCTTGTCAACCAGTTGTTGACAATGGCCGTCAAACGGTTATGTCAGTTAGTGCGATTCATGCACTCGCGAACTTTATCAAAGTATCAGTAATTCTCTAAATTATAACGTGGTTAAATTCAATTATAATTATTTTTTATTGGTGACAGTTAAGTGTTTGAATTTGACCTCATAGGTTGTTAAGTGCCAACATAGTAAGATGATGGCGCAATAACCTAAAAAGCCATTTACCTCTTAGGGGTTTCTATATAGCAAATTACTTAGTCGAGTCTGAACCGGTTGCAGGTTTCGGCCATCACTAGTTACCACTACCAAAGACGTGCCACAAGGTTAACTTGCATCACAGACCACTAGAAATTTCATTAATATTTATACTCTTTATTATAAACCACAAAATAGGATATAAAATAGAACAAGATTTATGAAACAGTCCGGGGTACAACTTAAAGAGGCCTATACGCAAAAAGGGACTCTAATCTGTAAACAAAATACTAACGCACACATACAAAAAGACACACACAAAGGTAGACACAACTAAACATGGAATAACTAACTAAAAAATCCTTTATTTGCTACTTTTCTGATAAAATAACAAGTAACGATATAAATTTAAATCAAATGGACTGTTATTATGTTATTGTTAATATATTACAATGGAATAAACGAGAATTATAATACTTTAACAATGAGTATCTTTGAGATGGGCAGTAGATATTACAATACCTAAGAAACATAAAATAATGTCAATTCATGGTAGAGAAATGTACAGGAATTATATTTATTAATAAACACTTATCCGAACCAACCCCCCCCCCCCCCTAAAAACCACTTAAAATTTATTAAACTTGAAATATATTACTTAATACCTTGATAATATATTTTAATCTGTGAAATAAATACCTGGTACCTAATATTTAAGGTAAGGTACGTAGCATTAACGTCCCACTGCTGGGCACAAACCTCCTCACCACGCTCCTCCACTGCGGATTGGCAGGCATAGTACACAAGTGCACTCTCTATTCCTTCACTCTCATAGTCCAATGTGACGGTAATCCGACACGATCGGAGAGAGATCAGGAGCAGGACCGACGACTTAACGTGCTCTCCGAACTTCGGGCAAATATTGAGAAAATCTTAGTAGAAAACTCAATATCTATTTAGTAGTTTATGTCTGTAGTCGAGCATGCTAACCGCTGGACCAATGAGGCAGTTCCTCAGTTGCTTAGCACAAGTTCTTACTACAGTAACTACAGTGAAGGTACCTAATATTTAGTCTATAAAAATATATTATTCATCAACGAATAAATTAATAAAAAATCTGTTATTTGAATTATAATAACGTAAGAGTTATAGTTATTGTAAATGAACGGTAGCTCCCATGCTTAGACACAACTCCTACGCACAAACACAATAGACAAACACACATCCCTTTATCTCTTTATTGCAATCTCATACAGACAACCTTATGGGTATTGAAACATAATAAACAAATAGAGGCATACTTATATTATGATTATGATAAACTACTCGTATATAATACATATGATATAAGAGTGTCTTTGCTTGAAAATCTCAAGAAATACAAATCCGATTTGAATCATTCTTTCAGTTTTGGATAGCCCATTTATCGAGGAAGGTTATATGCTATACACCATCACGCCAACACCAATAGAATCGGTGCACCAGGGGAAAATGTGTCAACATTAAGCTTTTTTTATTTTTGAAAGCTTCCGCTGCATGTGCTGTGTAAATGGTGAAACTTTCCCAATAATCATGTTCGTAAGCATTGGTCCCCTTTAAAAGTTCTAAATAAAAGTCCATAATAGCATATGTCTATCATTTAAGGTTAGCTCAGTATAACCTTTTTTCTTAACCAAATTTGTTTTTTCCCTGCCTTTCATAAGGGCTGAAGATGGAGTTGCACAGATCAGTTAATTTTAATATAAAGTGACCTAAGGTAGTCGTTATTTTCCTTAAAAATGTAATTACCTCTACAAAAGATTTCCAAACTAAATATTTTCTTATTAATAGATTATTTGTTGAGCGTATGGACATAATGTTACCCAAGTTTCTGTTTTATACTCGTACGCATAGATTGAGGTACATATAAGTGAAGTTTAATCTAATTATGCACGCTGTTTTTATTACCAAATTAAAAGAGCATCAGAGTATTATTAAAGTGAGTTCTGCAGAAAAAGGCGAAGAAGCAAACCCCAATAATTATTCATTGTGTTTTTAACAGGCGCGCCAGAAGCCCGCGAAAATTGTAAGAGGCCACTACGCGGCGGTGCGCGCCTTCGCTATGTCGTAAAAATTGTTCTCGGGAATCCATCGAGACCGTCTTAGCCCTCAAAAATTTTATAAAAATACAATGTTTTCACTATATTCTAAACCGTAGCAAAGACAAGCAAATCCTTTATTGGCAATGGGATATATTCTCTTAATAAAACCCCAAACTGTCAGATGACAAATTTATAAATGAAAATAAGTCATAAATTAGAAGGCCGATTATAATATCAGACAATATTTAAATAACAAACAGGTCTGGACTTAACTGAAAACGCTGCGTAATGTATTTCCTTAAATATTATAGGAAAAATATTGTTGCAGATGGGAGCACCGAACCGAGCGCGTCGCCGGCGATGACTAAATCTGATTGGTCAACCGTCGGCGACCCCCCTCCTTCTCCTACCTCAGAACGCCGAGGTATGTACATGCCGAGCAGGAGAGTTGTATAAAAGGCCTCTGTGAGAGTTTATATGTCACTTACACTCTACAAAACTTGCATCCGCCCCATATTCCGCCGGCTGGTTCGACTCCAGACGCTGCAGAACATATTCATGCGCATAGCCACGGACGCCCGCTGGTTCATGCGCAACGTCGATCTCCACAGAGATCTCGACCTCGCAACGGTCAGCAACTATTTTAAAACGCTCTCCATAGACTCCTTCCAGAGAGCCATCAGTCACCACAACCCTCTCATTAGAAATGCCGCCTCTTATGGGATTAGGCTAAACATCCCGCCTAGGAAGAGGCGGCCCAAACACGTCCTTGACGACCCAGACGACCAGACTACCATTGACAACGCACACACACACACAGCCGGCCGCGGCTCTCAGTCGCGGACCCATGGGCGTCAAGATTAAGCACCTGTCCGATCGTCCTTTTCAGCAGCAGCAAACGTTGCTCTAAGCCTAGGTCCGAGCCTCGCAGGAGACGCCCTTAGAGCAACGTTTCCCCCACGTCGCAGCAGGGCCCTTCTACGGGCCCACACCTCGGCAGAGCTTCTGCGCTCGCCACCCCTCTCGGTTACGCTGTCAAGGCCAGTAGGGCTAACAGCAACTACACACTTCGAAAAAAAAAAAAAATTTATGTCACATTTTGCCTTAAACTCCCAAGCGGAGTAGATCCCAGTACTAAGCGCGACTTATGAACATTTAACAACCCGTAACTCTGCCGAAACGAACCGATCCCTCACGCAACAAGGAACCGAATATCGAAGCCCCAGGAACTCCATACAGTCCACTGAAAGTGAATCCCTCCCCAACAAATATCATCCATCGCATTTGTGTGTTTTTTAAACTCTCTGTTCGCGATTCACTCGAAAAGGACTGAATTTATTTCCATGCGATTTTCAGTGATTTGTGGGGAAGGTTTGTGTAATTTGTCTTACTTAGAGATATGTCAAAACTATGCCTTTAATGGCAATAACAATGTCTAAATTACTTTTAAAGATTAATAAAATTGTCTATTTGTAATTTCAAATAAACAGTATTTCATGACAGGATTTCGACATTACTTTCACTGGCAAATAGTTGATATTAAAATAAAGGGCATCCGGAAATATCCAAATAACACCGAGGTAAGCTGCCAGTCGACTATTTAAATTAAAAGTGCGTGCGTACGAAGTACACATGTCAGAAGTGAATCTTCTTTTTTATTTAATGAATTTAATTGTCATTAAAACATTAAAAGTTTCGTACGTTAATACATATAATTTATTGAAATCTCAAATGACGAATTGTAAATTAAAATACCACATGATATTTGTATATATTAAAACTACCTAAACTTCCAACGAATTAGCATAAAAAAACGTCCATTTTATAGATAACACATTATTGAAGTAAAGGCATGATATATAGACAGCTTGTACAATAAAGATTATAAAAGCTGTTTAATTCTCTTTATTATTGAATTATACACAACATGCACTACACAATGAATTACTTTACTATTTGAATTTATACAATTTAGCACTGCTTCTCTTTAATCAACACAACTCGAAAGACTCGCTTAGCAAAATTGTGAGTTCGTTAATGTTACCTCGTATTGCACAACATGTTGTGATATTGCATAATGTCCCTGGTATTTTTAAGTGTTAACGCTATACCACTCAAAAACTTCCAACATTTCAGAGCCACCCAAATAGGCATAGTCTAACATTTTGATTCGGTTAATTGACGAAAACAGTGCAAGAAATGGTACAACACGCCTCCACAGCACTCCTGTCCGACATCCGAGCGCAACCATCTTCTGACTTGTTAATGCTGGCAGCCTACTATCTTAGCATATTGCAAGCTTCTAAATAACACCATTATTCCCACCCCGTCCAAATATAGAAACGTTATCAGGGAAAATATTTGAAGGCGCAAATTGAATTTATTATTTAGGTCCAATCAACGAACCGGAGAGGCCGTGCATATTCATGAATTGCCAATTGACGAAAGAGATTCTTTCACGATGATAGTTTTGGGATTTTACTGTAACGGGTATGGGATTTCGGGTAACGGTTATGTAGAGGGATATTTTATTTAGTGACACTTTGGCACCTTTAACGATATTTCGCTTTCCTATATATCTACAATATAAATCGCATTACACTTAAAAAAAAGACAAATAAAGAAATTTATGGCCTTCATATATTACTTTAGCTCATTACTCAAATGATCAATCAAATCTTTGACAATTTTTCTTGAGACTGTATTCTGGAGAAACGTGAAGTCATTGATACATTATATCTTGAGAGATACAGGAGATGCTAAATATTATGAATGAAGCTTTGAAAGGGAAAGGAATGAAAGTGAATGTAAACAAAACGAAAGTTATGCTTTTTGAACGAGATGAATCTATGATGAATGGCAATATTTTGATAGATGGGGAACAAGTGGAAGAGGTGAAAGAATTTGTATACTTGGGATCTAAATTTACAAAAGATGGAACATGTGAAAGTGATATCGAAAGGAGAGTGAATGCAGGGAATATGGTAAATGGTGCTCTGCATGCTTTTATGAATAGCCAGATGGTGTCTCAAAGGGCTAGACTGGCAGTGCATGCTGGAGTGTTGGTGCCAACACTTATGTATGGTAGTGAAAGTTGGGTATGGCAGAAGAATCACAAAAGTAAAATAAATGCGGTAGAGATGAGAGCGTTGAGAAGCATGAGTGGATTAAAACTGAGTGACAGAGTGAGAAATAGTGTGATAAGAGAACGTTGTGGTATAAAAGAAGACGTAGTGACTAAAATTGAGAAAGGTATGCTTAGATGGTTTGGGCATGTAGAGAGAATGAATGAAAGGAGACTGACAAAAAGGATTTATGAGTCAAGAGTGAATGCGAAAGTTGGAAGGGGAAGACCAAGGCGAACGTTCCTGGACCAAATCCAGGACATTTTAAATAACGGCCAGGTCAAGAGTACTCTAAACCGACGAACTTGTATGAAAGGTTTAATGAGATTGAAAGAAGCGAAGGAGATATGCAAGGATCGTGGCAAGTGGAAGGATGTTGTCTCTGCCTACCCCTATGGGAATGAGGCGTGATGCTATGTATGTATGTACGTATGTAGAAAAGTGGAGATTGCATTAAAATTCCTAAATATCTAATTCAAATTAAATAAATATGTACTAAAGTAGACTTTACCAACAGTTTTAAGTCAAATATAGTTTTTCCCATACATTATTTCTAATGTACAATATAAAATTGCAGTAAATTCTATTAGACTGCTTAAAATTGACAGTACATTCAACGCTAACTGGTATACGTTCCTTTAACAAACTTCCAGAAGAAGTTACAAAGATGTCACCAAATGAATTTAAATCGTTTATCAAAAGAAAACTAATTTAGAATTCTATAATTTAAAGGACTACTTAGAAGATAAAAAAGCGTGGCAGTGAATGAATTGATCTAAATAAATTAGAAATATATATTGTAATGATATGCCCAGAGTTTCTGTCCGTGATCAAATCAAGTCCTCGACATAGCCCTACGAATCGCAAACCTGGCGTTGGGGCCCTAAGGTACTGGAGTGGCGACCCTGCACCGGAAGGCGCAATGTTGGGAGACCTCCCCACAAGGTGGACCGACGACATCAAGAGGGTCGACGGTAGCTGCTGGAGCCGGCGCAAGATCCGGCATTGTGGACATTATTACGTGAGACCTATGTCCAGCAGTAGACGTTCATCGGTTGAAGCGAAAACGATGAACTATAAAATTTAAATCAATCTTTTATATCACCCTTAGGCGTACATTGAAATAATATATGACAAAAAAGCTATGTCTGACGATTCAAAACTGCTGTAAAGGCTTTAAAGAACGACTCATAGTCTAAACTTACGAGAGTACCTTCGATCCCTGTCCAGTCCGTAACAAAGTCAGTTAAATGGTCAAATTAAACTAGAAAACTTTCTTATATATCGCATGTATCGCATCAGGAGCTAAGAAGTAATAGATCAATAAGTTCTTCAATTCAAGTCAATAAGAGAACTAGAGATTCTGTACATATTTATAAATTGTCCACAGACGAAGGGCCTTCTTTCAACATGATAGTTTTGGGATTTTACTACAACTGTTAATGGTTTTGAGTAATAGATAGGGATGTTTTATTTAATGATACATATTTAGAAAAAAGACCCTTTTAAGAATATTTCGCCGCTCCAGCGGCTACCGGCGACCCTCTTTATGTCGTCGGTCCACCTTTTGGGGGGGTCTCTCTACACTGCGCCGCCCGGTGCGAAGTCGCCACTCCAGCACCTTCGGCCTCCACCGTCCATCGGTCCTTTGGACTATGTGCCCCGCCCATTGCCACTTCAGGTTCGCGATTCGTAAGGTTATATCATTGACTTTGGTTATGCTACGGATCTCTTCGTTTCTGATTTGATCGCGTAGAGAAACTCCGAGCATAACCCTCTCCATTGCACGCTGAGTGATTCTGAGCTTTCGTATGAGGCCCATAGTCAGCGACCACGTTTCGGAGCCGTAGAACACCACTGGCAACACGCACTGTTCGAAGACTTTAGTCTTCAGGCACTGAGGGATATTGGACGAACGCTGCCCAACCGAGTTGGATTAGACGGTTGACATCATTCTCGAAATTGGACCTACCTAGCTGGACTATGTCTCCCAGGTATGACAGGGTGGAACGGAACATGGATATCAGACATGACTTTCGTCTTATCCATATCGATATAACACATAATATTTAAATAAAACTATGTTTACATCAAGCGTCATCCATTATCTCAGCCAGACCCTTTCGTCCTATGTTTACTTTTCTACAAAGAAGTGTTCGTCAATTTTCAGATAGTGATATATAAGTCTCGTGTGATCCCTTCAAATCAGCTGCCGCACGCCATAAATCGCTATCAGTCGTGTTTTATTATATTTTTCATTGCACAACTAATACATCTGCGTGATTTATAATGCGGAGTAAACTTGGCGATTTATAGCACAACTTAGGACCGCTGTACACTACAGACTATTTTGTCTGCTAACGGAGATGTATTCTAGAAAAGATTGAAGTAAATTCCTACTTATGACAATCTTGAAGTAACATGGGTTTGTTTGTAATTTAATTTTTACAATAGATTTAAAATTAAAAATGTTATCTATATATACATCTAGATATAGGTACTGATTTTAGTAGGTGTTGATTTTAATAGCTAGTAAATTAGGAAGAATATTACTCGTCGTCGTCGTCGCTTCAACCGATGGACGTCCACTGCTGCATAGGTCTCACGAATTGATACCCACAAGGCCCGATCTTGCGCCGCCTGGCTCCAGCGGCAACCGGCGACCCTCTTTATGTCATCGGTCCACCTTGTGGGGGGTCTCCCCACACTGCGCCGCCCGGTGCGGGGTCGCCACTCCAGCACCTTCGGGCCCCAACGTCCATGGTTCCGTCGGACTATGTGCCCCGCCCATTGCCACTTCAGGTTCGCGATTCGTAGGGCTATGTCGGTGACTTTAGTTCTGCTACGGATCTCCTCATTTCTGATTTGATCACGTAGAGAAACTCCAAGCATAGCCCTTTCCATCGCACGCTGAGTGACTCTGCACTTTCGTATAAGGCCCATTTTATATAGGAATATTACTATCTAAACACAATTTATACTAGTCAGTAGTTATCGATCATTATTTATTGTAATAACAACTATGTTTTAGTGATAGAAATATTAATTCTCACAGTACCGTCGCAATATATATAAAAAAAAATAAGTAGCAGCCCATTATCGTCCCACTGCTGGGCACAGGCCTCCTCACTCATAAGAGAGAGGGTTTTTAGAGCATAGATAAACCACGCTGCTTCAGTGCGGATTGGCAGGCATAGTACACAAGTGCATTCTCTATTTCTTCACTCTCATAGTCCGATGTGACGGGAGACCGTCACAACCAGAGAGAGATCAGGCTCAGGACCGACGGCTTAACATGCTCTCCGAGGCACGGGGATGAAGCATACCGCCAACTTTCCAACTTCGGGAAAATATTGAAAAAATCTTAATAGAAAACTCAATATCCATTTTCGAATTGGCCCGACCCGGAACTCGAACCCAGGACCTCATGTGGGTAGTTGGACATGCTAACCACTCGATCAATGAGGCAGTCCAATATCCAATGCAATATATATACAAAATAACATTTTATATATCCGTGATAATATTAATTTATATAACAAAAAGAGTGAAATACACAATTTTAATGCCATATTTTAGAGTGTAGAAAGTTCAGTTTGCCTCCACATATGTTAAAAACATCCTATTACAATAAGCATATTATAATATTGAAGATTATCTATATAACAAAGATATTTGGACTTGATTCCATTTGCGCATGTAAGCTAAACACATTGTAACGTACAAAAACCTTTTAAAGGAGTAACCGATGAGTTTCTTGCCGGTTTCTTCTCAGCGAATTAAACTTTCCGAAACGTTAGTAGATTTGTTACCAACAAAGAGACTACTAAAGATTCAAAAGTGCTTTTTAAACTATTTTAATAAATAAATTAAAAAAAAATTAGGACTTTCAGAAAAATCGTTAGTGTGCGCATTCTCTAATAACTCGTCTTGTGACGTGGCGACTTTCAATTATTTGATCCAATTTACCTACTTGTCGAACAGTAACGGGTGCGAGTTAAATTATGTAGCTATTAAGCCTGGGGTTATGGTCCCTAGTATTATTGGAGTCGATCTTACATTAATATTGCCAATAATTTGTTATCTCGAACATATAAATTTAATCAAAGCGTTCAAATCATTTACTGTAGTCTAAATTTAACAAACTTAAAAGTCAATTTAACAATCCGCTGAAAAGAGGCATGCAAATTCACAACTGGCAATCTAGAATAACAATTAAAGTTAAATAACCGTAGGGTCCTAGTAACTCACATAAAAAGATAGAAGGATAGAAAGAAAACTTCGGAGCATTGTGAGATAAAAATATAAACATACATACACGTGTTGAAGTTTGTACGAAAACGCCACTATGTCAGTCCGTATACAGGACCAAAGCACAGAGTCTATCCAACTGCAGCGTGGAGTGCGACAGGGAGATGTTATCTCCCCGAAGCTCTTTACTGCGGCGTTGGAGGACCTGTTTAAGCTTATGGAGTGGAACGGACTGGGCATCAACATCAACGGCGAGTACATCACTCATCTACGGTTTGCCGACGACGTGGTCATTATGGCAGAGACTCTGGAAGATCTCAATGCAATGCTCGATGACCTCAGCAGAGCTTCTCGACAGGTGGGCCTAAAAATGAACATGGATAAGACGAAAGTTATGTCCAATATCCATGTTCCGCTCCACCCAGTCATCGTTGAGAACTCTACACTCGAAATTGTTGACGAGTATACATACCTGGGACACATAGTCCAGCTAGGTAGGTCCAATTTCGAGAAAGAGGTCAACCGCCGAATCCAACTCGGTTGGGCAGCGTTCGGGAAGTTCCGGAAGACTTTTTCGTCCAATATCCCTCAGTGCCTGAAGACTAAAGTCTTCGAACAGTGCGTGTTGCCAGTGCTTACCTACGGATCGGAAACGTGGTCGCTGATTGTGGGCCTAATTCGAAAGCTCACAGTCACTCAGCGTGCGATGGAGAAGGCTATGCTTGGAGTTTCTCTACGCGATCAAATTAGAAATGAGGACATCCGTAGCAGAACCAAAATCACTGACATAGCCCCACGAATCGCGAACTTGAATTGGCAATGGGCAGGGCACATAGTCCGCCGAACCACTGAACGATGCAGTGTAAGAAGACCCCCCACAAGGTGGACCGACGATATAAGGAGGATCGCCGGAAGCCGCTGGAGCCAGGCGGCACAAGATCGGGCCTTGTGGGCATCATTTCGTGAGACCTATGTCCAACGGTGGACGTCCATCGGTTGACGTCCATCGGTTGAAGCGACGACGACGACGAATAAGTTGTATTGAATCACCATTATATCCAAAGGTAAAACCGAGAAAAAATCCGCTCTAATATCATTAACATTAGAAATAATATGAAAACAGTATTTGATGAATCAAAAATGGTGTAAAAGCTTACTTGAATTTTGGATTTGAATTTGTCTACACTGAGTTTCATATGTAACTAGAATCAAGTCCAGATATTGAGAAAGAAATTATGTGTCATTGTGTCTATATTGCATGACATGAACTTTGTGTGTCTAGATAGATAGATAAATACTTTGCTTTTAACTCACACCAAAAACTAAAAAGAAACAACATTATAGATAACGTTATAATTTTCTTTTAAATCTCATTTTAAAGGAGCTTGGTCCATAAAGGACTAAGACGCTCCATACAGTCCTCCATTTACATATATGAAATTGTCACTCAGCAACTATATACTAATAATAATTACATACTTCGGAGTCCTTCTTTTATACAGCTGTAACAGTGCCTTGGCCACACCGCAAAAGGATGAGCCCAGGCGCTGTTACAGCCACCAACCTCCCGAAGTGTAGGACACCGGGACATAATCTCATGTCGCTCTCAGATCTTCTAGTCTGCAACATTCAGGGCAAGTAGGTGTAGAAATTTAACCCATCAGAAATCCGAACCTATTTGATGGAATGGCGTTTTATAGAACGATCAAATCCAATCAAGCCAATTAATTTCATTTGATTATCCATCAAGTAATTAACTCAACAGGCAACACCATGTCATAGAAAAATTGGCAAACTAATTTTTAGTCTTTTAGATTCCAAGACTTAGTGGGAGGGGAAGAGAAAGATATGTTAGGAATTTAATTAATTTAATTGTTATTAAAATATTAACGATGTCGAAAATGAATTCAAATATTTTTTTGAAATATTAAACGACAAATTGTAAATAAAAATGCCACGTGTTTTTTTGTCAATATTAGAAATTATTAACTTAATTTAAAATTTTGAAAACAGAATTTATGAAATATTTTCATTTTATGTTTTAAGTAAAATAGTAAAAGTCGAGTGGCTCTGAAATCAAAATGCCATATTTTATTTGTAAAAATTTTACATAATCTTATTTACACCCAGAATGTTTCTTTACAACCAAGATTGAATCAGTTTCGACTGCATGGTACCATACCCCTTTGTCTCCAGATCTTAAGTCAAAGTATTTGATCCACAATTCAGTACACTTCGATTTGATCAAATATATACATTCGGAATAATTAGGCTAACTTTTTATTACATCGCCTTCAGAAGTCGCCTGGTCAGCAAGTAGGTCCACATTGTGTTTATTGCATGACATGAACTTTGTGTGTCTAGATAGATAGATAAATACTTTACTTTTTACTCACACCAAAAACTCAATAAGCTTGAGCGACTTCAAAATCTCGCTATTCGGTTCATATTTGGATTGCGTAAATATGACCATGTATCCAAGTAAGTAAAGTAAATAGCAGCCCATTAACGTCCCACTGCTGGGCACAGGCCTCCTCACTCCAAGGACTGAGGGTTTTTAGAGCATAGACCCACCACGCTGCTCCACTGCGGATTGGCAGGCATAGTACACAAGTGCACTCTCTATTCCTTCACTCTCATAGTCCGATGTGACGGGAATCCGACACGACCGGAGAGAGATCAGGCGCAGGACGGACGGTTTAACGTGCTCTCCGAGGCACGGGGGTGGATCACACCGCCAACTTCCCAACTACAGGCAAATATTGAGAAAATCTTAATAGAAAACACAATATGATTTTAGAATTGGCCCGACCTGGGACTCGAACCCAGGACCTCATGTCTGTAGTCGAACATACTAACCACTAGACCAATGAGGCAGTTGACCATGTATCTGAATTTCGTCAAATGCTCAATTGGCTTCCTATTCGCCGTCGCCGGGATCTACACATACTTCCTCTTCTGTACTGTGTACTATTTCATCCTAAAACACCTGCTTACCTAAAAAATAAGTTTGAATTTGTCGGAGTGCAAGGCCATCTCCGAACCACACGGCAGTTCATTTTAATTACTCCGAAATGCTATACTAAATATTATGAGCAATCCTTTCATGTTTTGGCTACCAGATTATGGAATTCCCTCCCGCTACGTATCCGACGGTCGAAATGGCTAAACATTTTTAAAAAATCTGTAAAAAACCATTTCTTGAAAGCTACATAGACGACTTATATTTTATGTCAAAGTCAAAGTCAAAATATCTTTATTCAAGTAGGCCTATTACAGCACTTTTGAATCGTCAAATATCGTTTTTTTTATATATATTATTTAAATGAATGACTGATGATAACATAAAAGAACGACTTACAATCTAAAGTTACGAAGGTTCCTTCGCGCTCTGATCTGAGAAGAGCCCACAACAGACTCAGTCGGGTGTACGTATTTTTTTTTAATTTAAAAAATATTCTATATCTATATACATATAGAGCAATTCATTCACGCTTTTTTGTCTTCTAAGTCTATTTTGTGCACTATTTTTATGCATTTTATATTTAAATATGTATTAGTATATTCTTTTAATATTTATTATACTATCATTATGTTGTGTATACCTTTTAAGTACTCGTGTGTAATGATTCATATGTAAGTTTATCGCCTACCCTCAAATAATAAATAATATTTCCTTTTTTAATCAACGGTTGCGATAAGGCCGCCGTTTATGCAAATTTATTTAGTATCCTAGATTAAGTGTTTGTATTTTCTGTATACATAATATAAATTTGTATAAAAAAGTGTAAAATAAAATATGAAATAAAAACTAAAAAAAATATAGAAAACATTATACTTATTGCAAAAGCAATCTCGTAACTAATAACCTTTGGGTAAAGAAACTGTCATAAACTGATTTATTATTTACTACGCAAAGATCTGCCCTGATCTAGTCCACTTTTGGTTTGTAATGATCTAAATTAACATTTTAATAATCTAAATTAACAGCTGTTTTCTCCCATATTTGCATTGCATCGCCAGAAAAGTTTCAAAGTACTCCATAAATCTGTGTCAACATATTTCACTCATAAGTGAATGCTGGCGATCAAATGTCTCGTGTTGCAGTCAAACCCTCTAAAAAGGGCACAACAGGAAACTGCCGCGATAAATCAATAACTAGACAATATAAAACATTTGACACAAAACAAAAAAAAAGTCGTATACAAGCTACAAAATTCGCAAAAAGAATTACAAGCGATAACATGCAGTAGTGAGGCGTTTACAAAGGAGTGTTGGCTTCTTTCAAAGAACTCTGACGTTTACTGCTTAGTTATAGAGCCCTTAATGTGTGTATAGGTAAGTTTGGCCGTGATTTAGTCCCTATCGGCCGTCAACCTGATTAATGCCGCTAGTAAATCAGCGGAATACGACAATGCGAGAAATGACGAGTCGCGACCAAATCGCTTGCTTCACCTCCAATGGGACAATTCAAAAGTGATAGCGATTTTTATCATTCACAAGCTGTTCTCTGCATTACCTTTGAAAATTCCTTTACACGGCGGCGAAAAAATTGAGCAAGTCAAAGTCAAAGTCAAAATATCTTTATTCAAGTAGGGTAATATTTAAATGAATGACTGATGATTACATTAAAGAATGACTTACAATATATGTTTTAAATTTATTCTATATCAAGATGTATATAGAGCAATTCATTCATTCATTCCCACGGTTCTTTGTCTTCTAAATATTCCTTCAAATTATATGAAAGATTTAAATTTCCCAATAGACATCTGTAAGCGACGTGGACCCACCTGGTGCTATGACGTCGCTGGATTTTGAGCCACGTGCCGTTATAGCTTCCGCTTGCTCGAAAAGTCTTTGCTGTGCTTGCTTTTTCGCTTTCATCGGCGCGTTCTGGATACCCGATGTGGACGCGCAGTTCTGTTCTTCCTCCTTCAGCTCCTGCTTCCTCACAGTGCTCCGTGTGTTCACCATTCTTGGCGGTGGAGTTTGGAACATACCTGAGATCCGGTTCGAAGACCACGATGTAGGGGTTCGGCAGAATAAAACCACGCAGATGATTGTACTCGAAAAAGCGGGGAATGCGTCGCCTCTGTGCAGGGATCGGTTGGATTGACGGTTCTCGAAGAATCTTGGTAACGATGTGACGCTTCGAGAGCCGTTGCAGCAGAGAGCGTTTTCAAAATGATTCCTTTTCGCCGCGCCCCCAAGATGACACATACCCCGTCGAGTCGAGCGTTTATTGGTTGTTTTTAAACAGATTACACATATGGAGACATTGGTTTACAGATTATTAATTGCGTCGCTTACAACATCTTTGTAACTTATTCTGGGAGTTTGTTATAGAAACGTATACAGTTACCCTTGAATGACTTGTCAATTTTATGTAACCTACTAGAATCTACTGCAATTTTATTTTTATTTCTTAAGTTATATGAGGTGCATTCACTTTTTTTCGTAAAAGAGCCAATAATTTTTATGGACATATAGTTTTCTAATATATATACGCCGTGAACTGTCATTATTTTCACAGCTCTGAATTTATTTCGTACCGACTCTCTTGGATCTATATTATAAATCGGACGAACAGCCCTTTTCTGCAGTACAAAGATTGCATCGATATCAGCAGCATTTCCCCAAAGCAAAATACCAAATGTCATAATGCTGTGAAAATAACTGAAATTGACTAGTCTGGCAGTTTCAAAGTCCGTAAGACGGCGAATTCTTTTAACCGCGTAAGCCGCAGAGCTGACCCTGTTATGGGGCCCCCACTGTAATTTACTATCTAATGTATTGCCTAAGAAAACGGTACTATCTACCAGATCAAGTTCCTCATTATTAAGTTTAACAATGGTTTTCACTTGCTTTACGTTTGGCAGTGTAAATTTAATACATTTTGTTTTTTTCCCGTTGAGTAATAAATTGTTTGCTACATACCATTGTGCTACTTTATTGAGTGAGTTGTTTACGTCGTCAAATTTTGTTTGTTGTCATTTCACTTTGAATATTAATGAAGTATCATCAGCAAACAAAACTATCTCATGACCGTCCTTGACAAAATAAGGAAGGTCATTAATGTAAATGAGGAACAGAAATGGACCTAATATGGAACCCTGTGGGACACCAAGTTTCGTTACAGACCCTTATGAAAGCTTTCCATTACACTGACAGTTACGTGTTACAAGAGGTAAAACTAATACATTTTCTGCCCAGAACTCTATGTTGATACGATTAGCACGGAGCTATAATAAGAACTTCTCGCATTTAGACCTCTTTCACCTTCTTCTTTATCGCTTCACTCTTGTCAGAGTGGTCGTGGTTATCATATTTCCTTCGTAATATTTCCTTAACACTAAAGCTGCCTAAGAGAAATCGCCAGCAGTGGGACGTTAATGGGCTGCTACTTACTTTTACTTATAATGCTGTGTAGGAACCGTAAGGGGTAGATCGCCTCTTACCCAGATTAGCGCGCTTCCATCTTAAACTATATCATCACTTACCATCAGGTGAGATCATAGTCAAGCGTTAAACTGTCAACAATGAAAAAAAGAAAAGGTTTTTTATAGTTTACTAAATCGCCCATCGCTTATGAATCAACACAGTGATTCTCGTATCGAATTATTGAGTAAACACGTACCGTAATCGCGATCGTTTCATACGGAATGCGCTTTGCAAGGGTCCCGAGAAATATTGCAATAAATAAATCAATAAATCTAACATCAACTGTTGATTGCTAGTTATAATATTTTGGAGAAAATCCACACGGAAGTATCGTTTACGAAACCGTGAAAAATTGACGTGTTAATATGTATTGTGCTTTATCAAAATTAATTTAGCAGCTGGCTATTTGTGTGACGTAAATATATATTTACATTACATTATATAATAATGAATTTTGTGCTTTTATTTACATATGTGAATAATAAAACTGCAAATATCTAAACGTGGACGGTCTTTAACGAACACAATCTTTAACAACGAATATAATTAACAACAGTTTAAAGATATTAATCATTTTTATAAACTTTATAGTATTTTTATAATCGTCATTCAAACAATCTTTTAAATTATTGCTCAGGGCATGGATTAGAAAATACATACAAACATAGCGTCACGCCTCATTCCCATAGGGGTAGGCAGAGACAACGTCCTTCCACTTGCCACGATCCTTGCATATCTTCTTCGCTTCTTTCATTCTCATTAAACCTTTCATACAAGTTCGTCGGTTTAGAGTAATCTTGACCTGGCTGTTATTTAAAATGTCCTGGATTTGGTCCAGAAACGTTCGCCTTGGTCTTCCCCTTCAAAATCAAAATCAAATAAAATCAAATCAAAAATATCTTTATTCAAGTAGGCATATTACAGCATATTTTTTTTCCACACTCTGATTCTAATATACGTCTGATGATGGTACTCAAGAACGGCTTAAAATCTAAAGTTACGAGGGTTCCTTCGCGCCCTGATCCGAAAAGAACCCACAACAAACTCAGTCGGGCATTTTTTTTCTTTACCATTATAATTAAAATAACATATTAGTTTACTATATTTTAGTCTAGGTAATCTTGCAACTTATAATACGATTTTTTTATAAACTTTCTGTTAACAAAGACTTTGAATTTATTAATTGACATCTTTAGAACGTCTTGTGGGAGTTTATTATAAAAAAGTATACAGTTACCCTTAAATGAGTTGTTAATCTTATGCAGCCTACTAGAATTTATAACAAGTTTGTTTTGGTTTCGTAAGCTATATGATATACATTCACTCTTTTTATTAAATTCCAACTTTCTCATTCACTCTTGACTCATAAATCCTTTTTATCGGTCTCCTTTCATTCATTCTCGCTACATGCCCCAACAATCTAAGCATACCTTTCTCAATTTTAGTCACTACATCTTCTTTTTCACACCTTTTCTTACTCTTTCACTCAGTTTTAATCCACTTATACTTCTCAACGCTCTCTACTAAATCTATATTTATTATATGATTAGTAAATGAGAAACAGTAATATCTAGTCCACATTTGCATTTGTTTTTGTCACCTTTCGTGGTAACGTAGTTATGTGTCACGTTTGTTTCCAATACGTAATATGGTTATTACTACTTGGTCTTTTCTACTGCTAAAAGATATGGGGCATTTGACAAAAATAGAAATTCTGATATTATTAACAAATAATACTATTGTGTTATCCGTCTTTCAGGTGTTATTCCATTTGAGTTTTAGTTATTTTTTAATTTCATCCGGAGTCGAATAAGAAACATCATCACTTTCGTTTTATTTGGCAGTTTGCTTCACTTCTCTATCTGATTTTTCATTACCAGTAATACCTTGATGACTTGGAATCCAAATGATTTCAATCTCGTATCCATTTTTAATTAAATCAATATTTTTTTGTTTTATTTCAATGATGAGCGTGTTTATATTATTTTCATTTAACAAAGCTGTTAAGCAAGATTTCAAATCGGTGTTCTAATTGGTTTTAGGACAGCAATTCCTTCGCAGCAAAAAATATAATTGAAGTCTCCTAATCTATATCGATAATAATGATTTCCCGACATTACTGAGCATCCAGTTTTTCCATTTATCACTGTTTCATCAGTATAGAATTCAATGCCATCAGTATAGTTACTATTAATTTCATGGAATTCATTTTTGTCTACTTTTTGATGTCTAGCTAGTTCTAGATTAATAGGCAGTATAAATTTTGCCCGAAATTAGGAAGTTGACGGTGTGATTCACCCACGTGCCTCGTAGAGCACGATAAGCCGTCGGTCCTGCGCCTGATCTCTCTCCGATCGTGTCGGACTCCCGTCACATCGGACATTGAGAGTGAAGGAATAGAGAGTGCTTTAGTGTACTATGCCTGCCAATCCGCAGTGGAGCAGCATGGTGTGTCTATGGCCTAAAAACCCTCGCTCCTCGGAGGCGTGTGCCCAGCAGTGGGACGTTAATGGGCTGTTACTTACATAATTTTTTCCCAAGGAGCCGAGGTTAGAAGCTTTTTATTTATTAACTCTGATACGTAAAGACTTTAATAGGTTCGGGTGCATCCTTTATAATTTAACAAATTAAGAAAGTGATACTTTTATTATAAAAAACTCCAACTAACAAATTATTATCTCTCCACTTCACTCTTTGAATTCATACAATTTAGCACTACTCTTAAAAGAACTACACCACGAAGCTCGAAATACTATATTCACACAAATGTTCCGCTCGTTAAAGCTACTTCGTATTGCATAACATTTCGTAAAAAAAAAATTGTAGTATTTTTAAAGTGCTGCCACCCAACTATCTATGGTCTAACACTTTATTGGTTTACAGTCTATTGTTATTCAGTGTAATAGTAACTTCATCTTTATTTTGGCGTAAGTAAACTTAAAACGAATAAACTCGCGTTTCGCTCCTCTGCATGAATTTATATTATCATATATATATGAAATGTTATTCATTTGTGTGAGAATTGATTATTTTATTTATATCAACCAAATTATTAATATCATAGCTAGAATGAGAACAAGTAGTAACACGCAAATCTAAACTTGTTCATAAGGTCAGAAAAAATTTTGTTAGAGCCAAAAAAAATTGTTACCACGTCTGTACTCCATGTCCATATTTTTTTGGTAAATAGGCAACATTATCATACAGTTTTGTTAAAACAATATTTTGCGGGTTACAACGTGTTTGCTTTGCAGCCTTGTTATGTGGCAGTTAAACACACTTGTCCTTTTTGTTAAGAACTGTTTATTCACTTAACTTAATAATTTAAAATAAAACTAAACAATAACTTAATTACGATTTAAAAGAAACAGAGTAACGAGAAACAAAGTAATGAGAAACAGAGTAACAATATTAGAACTAAGAGTGTTGGATATAGAATGTGTGTGTAATTGGGAATGAGGGAGTATTTATATAGGACGATGTGGTAGGGATGAGAGGTGGAGAGTGTGAGAGGGTTTTTAACTTAACTAGCTTGTTTATTGTAACGAACCTTATCTACTAATTGATGTTTACAATGATAATGAGTGAATACTAGTGAGAATATGGAATGACAATACTGAATGTTACTAAGCTAGGTATTTTTTATGTATAGATATGAGTATTATATAACAGCCTCTTAAACTTCAAAACAATGTATTATCAAAGAAACAAAATTATACAGTTACAACAATTAATCTTTTAGCTATTTAAGATGTTATACAATAGTTTTCTGAAATAGACGTAGAGGATAAAAAGATTGATACTTGAAAACAATTATGATCTAAGTAATATTCTTATGTGGCAGTTAAACACCCTTTTTCTTTTTGTTAAAAACTATTTATTCACTTAACTTTATAATTTAAAATAAAACTAAACAATAACTTAATAACGATTTAAAAGAAACAGAGTAACGAGAAACAAAGTAATGAGAAACAGAGTAACAATATTAGAACTAAGAGTGTTGGATATAGAATGTGTGTGTAATTGGGAATGAGGGAGTATTTATATAGGACGATGTGGTAGGGATGAGAGGTGGAGAGTGTGAGAGGGTTTTTAACTTAACTAGCTTGTTTATTGTAACGAACCTTATCTACTAATTGATGTTTACAATGATAATGAGTGAATACTAGTGAGAATATGGAATGACAATACTGAATGTTACTAAGCTAGGTATTTTTTATGTATAGATATGAGTATTATATAACAGCCTCTTAAACTTCAAAACAATGTATTATCAAAGAAACAAAATTATACAGTTACAACAATAAATCTTTTAGCTATTTAAAATGTTATACAACATTTTTAATGTATCAAAAAAGTAAGCAACGTAATGAAACGCGTTTCAAAAAGCTAGTTAACATTTATATGTGTTAGCTAAAAAAACAGTGTGTCCGTCTCGTGCTCGTCGCGGAGTCGTAGCTCCTGTCAAAGTGTCACTGACAAATTGATTTATACTTTTGAGGGGTAGCCGGCAAGTTTGCGATGTGACGACAATACGAGTTGTGCGTTAACGTTAGCAAATCGAAAAAATTATAAGTACACATGGAATATTCAATATTTTTGAAGTTAAAACATCTTTGGTATCGTTGTGATTTGAAAGTCAATGAACTGGAAACGGTGAAACGAAAAAGCGACAGTAATAAGAGACAGGCGCATAAATTGATGAGATTGAACGTGAGAGAGAATGAGATAAGAAGCATTATGTAGTGTTTGTTAACTACCCTCTTGCCAACATTTTACATTCGTCTCATTATCCTTGAATTGAATTGAAAACAATTATTCTTCGAGAATATTTTTCCTTACAGTCATTTTTCTTACTCGAATCAAAATTGTTTAATAATATAATTAAAAAAATATTCAAAACCCATTACGATTCTTTTACATTTGTTTTATTATAAAAATCAGCGCGAGAGTGTGTGTGTGTGTGTCCTATTTGTGTGAGGGTTTTTTGTGTGTGTATCTATAATTTGTGTCATGAATTGTGTGTGTATCTATATTTTGTATTATGAACTGTGTGTGTGAGGTTTTTTTTGCGTGTGTACCTATAATTTGTATCATAAACTGAGTGTGGCGGTGGTTTTTTGTGTGTGTATCTATATTTTGTATCATGAACTGTGTGTGCGTGGGGGTTTTAGTGTGTGTACCTATAATTTGTGTCATGAATTGAGTGTGTATCTATATTTTGTATCGTGAACTGTGTCTGTGGGGAGGTTTCTTTGCGTGTGTATCTATAACTTGTATCATAAACTGTGTGTACGGAGGGTTTTTGTGTGTGTATTATGATCTGTGTGTGAGGGTTTTTTGTGTGTGCTTTTAAATTTTGTATCATGAACTATGTGTGCGTGGGTGTCTTTGTGTGTGTATCTACAATTTGTATCATAAACTGTGTGTGTATCTATATTTTGTATCATGAACTGTATATGCGTGAGAGTTTTTGTGTGTGTATCTATAATTTGAATCATAAACTGTGAAAGTGTATGCGTTCATATATTTCTTATAAATCCTTTTTTTAAACTTTGTTTTATGTTGTAAGTTATATGGACTGTTGAGTCTATAACATTTATTTATTTAGGACCAGAATATTTTTTCATTAATCTATTTTATTTCTTTAAAGAAACGCATACACAATTTTTTTTCACATTAAATTAATTTATTTAATTACGTTTAAGTTTTACAATATCTTTTTATATATCAAATTCAGGGGGTGTAGAAGAATATTCTTTAGTTATAATAATGAATAAATACTATTTCTTTCCCTTAACTTATCGCTTTTATGGTATTGGCTAGAATTGTAATCGAGATAGTTAGGGAGCCTTCTACAACGATACAGTCAAGCGCAATCGTTCGTAAAAATAATAAATAATCTTAGATTGTATTTACCAAAACAGCTGTATCTATATCAAATGTTTTCAGATTCCTCCAGAGCAATTGACACCTCAAAGTTTTATATCCAAAAAACCATAAAAATACCCATTAAACTGGATTTAGAGTGCGGCACCCAATCGGAGGGCCATTGCTTTATGACCATGTCTCACGTGGGATGCATCACCAATCGTGGATAAGTCGTAAAATAGATAAATAATGATCTCACGAGACAGTTTATAGTTAAAAAAAAATATACTTGATTCGATGTGTCGGGGTTAGGTTAACGTTCCGGTGATTTATTGATATGGCCCGGATTAAAATATTACATTATGTGTTCGTGGGACCGATATCACTGGAATGTCAATCAATTACGAATTTATTATCACCACTTTTATTTATACAACAGTGGGAGAGACCAGCATTTGTTAGACTGCCGACTGTTATTCTTAAAATTCTTTATTTATAATTTTTACAATATCATCCACTAGTCTCTTCTTCTCTGTTGCATGAGCTTTTTCTCCTGTGTTATCCTCTTTAATTGCATGTAATAAAGGTCCATTTGTAGCCGCTTTGTCTTCCAGATGTCCTATCCTATCAACCTTATGCACTCAGATAAGTATCCTCTTTAAACATGTCCGAAAAAAGCAACCTCGTCGTCATAAGCATAAACTAATTTGAGAACTAGTTCCAAGAGAAAATGAAGTTTACAGTTACACATTCAAATAATATATCACTTTTACAAGGCATTGCCTATTAAAGTAAAGAAAACATAAAAACAAATACCAGGTCTTTGTTTTGCGTAGCTGTAATAAATGTCTGTCGAAAAAGCCCAGTTAATAATTGACCTTCAGTAGAAAATAACAGAAGATGACACTTTAGATTCACACAGCATCGTGAAGAATATTTAATAGATATAAATATTTGTACCTAGTTATAGTACATCAAATTAAAAATAGTAACTAACGACCATTTGACCGGCTTCACCAGGAGATGGATTCGTTTACTATAAATGAAGACGATTCAAAAGAGCTTATTGAGCCTTTTTGAATAATTAATATTTTGATTTTAATTTTTGATGTAAAACGAGCCTTTAACTACTATATGAATACAAGTGTTAAAGAAATCATTGAGAGAGAGCTATGTTCAAAAGTAGACGTCTATCAGTTGACAACATTAACATATATATCAAATGTATCACTGAGATCATAGAAAATCTTTAAATAGAAATCATGCAATATAAAATGAATTTTAAAGTACACAAAACGGTGGAAATGTGGTTGGTTATGATTGATAACCAAAAAGTCGTGATATTTATAATAAAAAAAGAAGTGGTAAATGAGAGGCTAGATCCAAAGATGATCATAAAACCTCGTCTAAAGATAAAAGCGATTAGGAAAGCTGAACACTTCAAAATGGGATAAGGCTTAGAAATAACGATAACACAGTAAGACAGTTATGAACCTGGAAGAGTTAGAATGCAAATTTTTTAAGAGTTTTTGCTCAATTTTTTGGTGTAATGATGAAAAATCAAATATAAACGTTCCATGTGACAACGAATAGTAAATATCCACGGCACAACGTCCATCAAAAGTCCGACAGTGTTTACCGACGATCTCCTAAACCTCGGATTAAGCCAGCATCAACTTTAAATCACTCAAAGCTGACACTATCAAAAACAATATGGGACAAAAACGTCGCGTTCAAACACACTTCGTAAATTCAAAAATTATCTCCCGACGGTCCCTGCAAGATACCAGCTGACATATTTACTGCTGCGTTTTAGGGCATAAAACTAATCCCTCAGAAGGGTGGGTTAAGGGGGGGGAGACCTTTATTTCTACATTCGTCACATAGTAACCGTAAATTATCATACTCGGCTGATATGACGGGGGCCGCCCATTAAAACGCGTTTGATTTAGATGGGGCTATAAAATTGATTTATGCTTTCACGCCAACAAAACCCGTGGTACTGAAGCAACTATTATATTAACATTTTCGTGGATAACCTTTTTGGGTGTACAAGGTCATATATAACCCAAGAAACAATGCAATTACAACCTAGTTACATCTACAAGTTCAGTTCAAATTTCCTTGTTAATTCATCGAGGGATTATGTCTTTTACTAGAAAAAAAAGTTGTTCTCGTGCATTCATGTAAGTTTTATATATAACGTAAATTAAACTTTATTTCTAATACGTTATAGATGACATTCGTTTGTAATAGACGTTAGATTTAAACTATTGTTTCTGCGTAGGGACCTCGGTAATTTCGATTATTTTATGTCCTAATACTGAACAGTCTGTTATAATGGTTGATTAAATTTCCTTTCATGTACAACATATTGATTGATATTTATGTCATTTGTTAAGTTTTATACATATCTGTCGCGTCGTCGTCGTCGCTTCAACCGATGGACGTCCACTACTGGATATAGGTCTCACGTAATGACGTCCACAATCTTATGACGCCCGATCTTGCGCCGCCTGGCTCCAGCGGCTACCGGCGACCCTCTTTATGTCGTCGGTCCACCTTGTGGGGGGTCGCCACTCCAGCACCTTCGGCCCCCAACGTCCATCGGTCCTTCGGACTATGAGCCCCGCCCATTGCCACTTCAGGTTCGCGATTCGCAGGACTATGTCGGTGACTCTGATTCTATTACGGATCTCTTCATTTCTAATTCGATCACATAGAGAAACTCCAAGCATAGCCCTCTCCATCGTACGCTGAGTGACTCTGAGCTTCCGCACGAGGCCCATAGTCAGCGACCACGTCTGTATAAAAGTGAAAAATAATAGAATTGCTTCTACTAAGTTTCCGTAATTCTTATTCAATTATATTTATTAAATTAAGCCTTTTAATCTCTTTTGTGTCTTCAAATTGATGATCATGATGATTACATCAAAGAATCATTTTAAATCTTTCAAATTTCAATTTCAATAAATTATTTGTTTTTATTTTGCGTCACTTTTAATATTTTAATGACAATTAAATTCATTAAATTCCCTTTCAGTCTCGGAAATCTAAAGTTTTAGATTTGTATAAATATAAACAAGACTGAAAAAGGAGTTGGCCAAAGAAGTTTCACTTCTAGTGCAATTAATTCACTCCCACTGTTTTGTATAGTATAAATACGAGGCAAAATCAATAACAGAACAGCTGTTAGTCTAAAACTCGAGAATAGTTGGACTGATTTGGATAATTTTAGTTTTGAATTATTTGTGGAAGTCCGGGGAAGGTTTAAAAGTAGAGTAAATATAAAAAAATATGCTTGGATTATAGTAAAAACAACAATTTCGCTTTCCCTTAGAAACTACTCATACCTTTCAAACGTTTAATGTTCGTCCCGTCGTTTATAAATCAATTAAATTTAAAAGAATACTTTTTTAATTTGTTTTGGACATTTCATTGAAGAGCAACAATTTTTGATGAATATTTTCATAATTCAATTCTACAATTATTATTGTATTTCTAAGTCACTAGCAATGGTCTGCAAAATAATAAAAAAAGGTGAAATTTCTCTGGCAAACTAATTCTTAAGGCTTGTTTATACTGTTAGCGATCATGATTGTTTTATTTGTGGGTTTTGTATCGGTGAAACGTTTGCATGCGCGACATCAGGTTTGACGCAATACGGAAATTCTCAAATTTTAGAAGTCGTCGTTTTTACGACGACTGTGATTGGTGGACTTGTTATTTTTACCAACCACCACAGTGCATAAAGCAATATTCGCCTAGTGCCAGTTCTTAGTTTGTGTTGTGCTTTAAGTCATTCAAAGTATGTAATGTAATAATGAAGATACTGATAATATATTACTTAACCTGCAAATTAGTGAGCGACTCTAATACAAATCTAAAACTTTACATTACCGAGACTTAGGGACAGGTAAAAATGGAAGACTAAGTGTCGAAAATTAATACAAATAATCTATTGAAATCTCAAAACGCCACGTTATTTTTTGTCAATATAAGAAATCGTTAATTTAATTATGTTTTTACCTAACCTTCAAACGAATTAGCTTAAAAAACGCTGGACATCTTCGTGACGCTGACCACGTGTTTTATCCGTAAAAATGTTACCCTCAAGAAGTTTCACTTCAAAATTTTTGATTAATGTTTAAAACCTACGCGAGGGTATTTTGGTTTTTTACAAACATGCATTGCTACTGAATATTAAATGGAAAAGAAATCGTTAGACCGCCGGCAAACTGGCAACTGTCTTTCACTTTGGACGAGGCCTGTCAATTCGTTGGATATTTTGACATGCACCTGTTGTGAGCTGTCAGGCCATCGCTTGCAATCGAGAATGGCAACGTCAACGTAAGCAATTTAAGGGCTGCTTGATTGGTTACGGCTTTATACCTATACTAGGTCTTCCTCACGTCATTACCCGCGTAATTCCGGATGCCTTTCTTTCAAGACTAAAAGTAGCGTATGCTGCTTTTTGGACTGCCTCATTGGTGTATAGTGGTTGGCATGTTCGACTACAGATATGAGGTCCTGGATTCGAGTCCCGGCTGGGGCCAATTCAAAAATCAATATTGAGTTTTCTATTAAGATTTTCTCAATATTTTCCCGAAGTTGGAAAGTTGGTGGTGTGCTCCACCCCGTGCCTCGAAGAGCACGTTAAGTCGTCGGTTTGCGCCTAAACCCTCTCTCATATGAGTGCCCAGCAGTGACGGTTAATGGGCTGCTACTTATCTTTTTTATGCTGCAGCTGAAAATCGGTGACGTGTGTCAGGTTTGTGGCACACAGCAATACCGAGCTGTTCTGCCTTTTCAGGGTTGCACAACCCCGAAAGGTTGTATTCTTCATAGATGTATATAAAAGTAAGTTAAGTAAGTAGCAGCCCATTAACGTCGCATTGCTGGGCACAGGCCTCCTCACTCCGAGGAACGAGGGTTTTTAGAGCATTGACCCACCACGCTGCTCCACTGCGGCAATATACACAAGTGCACTCTCTATTCCTTACACACGACCGGAGAGCGATCAGGCGCAGGACCGACGGCTTAACGTGCTCTCCGAGGCACGGGGGTGGATCACACCGCCAACTTCCCAATTTCGGGCAAATATTGAGAAAATCTTAATAGAAAACTCAATATCTATTTCGAATTGGCCCGACTCTGGACTCGAACCCAGGACCTCATGTCTGTAGTCGTACATGCTAACACTAGACAGTTAGATGTATATACATTTATCTAATTGTGCCTATGCGCCGAATGAAGTGATTTTCTTTCTTTCATAAATTACTTTTTGAAATATATATAATATAATATATCTTCAAATGAAAATCCCATCAAAATCGACAGACGGACAAGAATGGAAAAAGATATTTTTTCGTGGAGCTATTATTTGCTTCGCTAGCAGAGGAGCAGGGTTCAATCTCAGGGGTATTTAGGAAATTGCATTTTCTAATTTATTTTAATCTAGACTAGTAGGAGGCTTCGGCTGTGGCTAGTTATCACCCTATCAGCAAAGATGTGTTGCCAAACAAGACATTTGTGTTCCGGTACGATGCCGTGTAGGGTACAAGTATATATTATCAGCTGTCAATTTGAAATTACGAACATACACTCCAATTTTACATATTTATGTAGATTATTTTGGCGAGCCTTTCATTAGGATATAGCTGATGTTATAAGGAGTGACTTTTATTTATTTATTAGGAAGCCAACGTTGTATACAATATAAAATGTAACTTAACATACTTATTAAAAAGAAATACAATAAAAACTAAACTAACTATTTGAAAACTATACATAAAATAATAATAGTGAATATTTATGAAATTAAATCTAAAGTTACAAAAGAACAACACTACAATATAGAACCTAATGGGAAGACATATATTTTGTTATTTTCTTTATAAATGATTTGGCAGTCATTAAATATATCAAGCTTAGCTTTTTTAAATATGTTATTATATGAAACCACTATTCTATTAAGCGGAGCAATTTTACCTAAATTAGTTCTAGCAAATCTTGGCCTAAAAGTTTGCCTATTTTTAATGTGAGATCTAGAGTTGTAATTTGGTACAGCAAGTCTAAACCTACTTAAAAGTTCTGAGCTATCAACGTCAAATAAACATTTATTTGTATGAAACAAAGGTCCATTAAATCTCTACAGTTGGAAAGTGGTGAGCGGTAATCTGATTCAAGCATTGAAGTCTCTCTATGAGGGTTCAGAATGTGTCAGAATAAACGGAACATACACGGAGTAGTGTCCTGTCGAAAGAGGTGTTCGACAGGGAGGTGTTGCGTCACCATGGCTGTTCAACCTATTCATGGATAAATGTTTGATAGATTTAAAAGAAAGTATGTATGGGTTAAGAAAGAATGAATTACTCATCAAATGTTTACTCTACGCCGATGATCAAGTAATACTTGCGTCATCCGCTAATGAGCTACAGGAGATGCTAAATATTATGAATGAAGCTTTGAAAGCGAAAGCAATAAAAGTGAATGTAAACAAAACGAAAGTTATACTTTTTGAAAGAGATGAATTTTTTATGAAAGGAAATATTTTGATAGATGGGGAACAAGTGGAAGAGGTGAAAGAATATGAATACTCGGGATCAAAATTTACAAAAGATGGAATATGTGAAACTGATATTAAAAGGAGAGTGAATGCAGGGAATATGGTAAATGGTGCCCTGCGAGCCTTTATGAATAGCCAGATGGTGTCTCAAAGGGGCAGACTGGCTGTGCATGCTGGTGCTAACACTTATGTATGGTAGTGAAAGTTGGGTATGGCAGAAGAATTACAAAAGTAAAATAAATGCGGTAGAGATGAGAGCGTTGAGAAGAATGAGGGGATTGAAATTAAGTGACGTGAGTAAGAAAGATGTAGTGACTAAAATTGAGAAAGGTATGCTTAGACGGTTTGGGCATGTAGAGAGAATGAATGAAAGGAGACTGACAAAAAGGATTTATGAGTCAAGAGTGACCAAGTGTCAAGAGAGGGGAAGACCAAGGCAAACTTTTCTGTTTCATTTCACTACACCGACCAAAATCGATGAACTTGTATGAAAGGTTTAATGAGAATGAAAGAAAGAAGGAGATATGCAAGGATCGTGGCAAGTGGAAGGACCTTGTCTCTGCCTACCCCTATGGAAATCAGGCGTGATGCTATGTATATGTATGTATGTATAATAAAAACGATTTAAAATATTTATGTCTATGGTTAAAACGTGATGAATTAAAAAAAAATTAACAAGTTAGATTGTAATCTAATCATTTAAGCCAAGAAACATGATAAGCTTAGAGAAGCTGATCCCTACTAGAATTCGTGCATATGATTTCTATTTCAGATTGACTCTTAAATTGATATCGAAAAGAAACCCTTTCCATTTACTTGGTTAATCATCCTGGTATTTTATGAAGACATTGAATATCCCGTGTAACCTTCGATATTATGTAAAATAAGAATCACAAAAGTAAAATAAATGCGGTGGAAATGAGAGCGTTGAGAAGTATGAGTGGATTAGAACTGAGTGACAGAGTAAGAAATAGTGTGAAATGAGAACGTTATGGTATAAAAGAATATGTAGCGACTAAAATTGAGAAAGGTATGCTTAGATGGTTTGGGCATGTAGAGAGAATGAATGAAAGGAGACTGGTAAAAAGGATTTATGAGTCAAGAGTGAATGGGAAAGTTGGAAGGGGAAGACCAAGGCGAACGTTCCTGGATCAAATCCATGACATTTTAAATAAGGGTCAAGTCAAGAGTACTCTAAACCGACGAACTTGTATGTAAGGTTTAATGAGAATGAAAGAAGCGAAGGAGATATGCAAGGATCATGGCAAGTGGAAGGATGTTGTCTCTGCCTACCCCTATGGGAATGAGGCGTGATGCTATGTATGTACTAGAATTTACAGCAATTTTATTTTTATTTCTATATATATCGATGATACAGAGTGGGATGTCTTTAATGGAGAAGTTTTAACTAACCTTCTACTAGAGAGGGTGTTATTGGAGGTACTAACTACATCCCCATTGGTTTCTGTAGGTCGTTTCATAAGAAAGTCACATGGACCGATGGAATCCAAACAAAATCCCGGGAACAGGAAAACAATGACCTCATTCGCATAATATAATACTCGTGAAATATATGGCTCGCATAAATTTCATTAATTACCACCGCCGCCTGATTAATAGGCGCACTGTACGTTTTACGAAATCACGATATTAAATAACATGTCCCTCAAATTGACAGCTTTTATATAACACTAGCTGTGATCGGCGGTTTCACCCGCTTAGATATATAGAAGACACAAAATGATGACTTACTATTGGTTTTACATAAATGTTAGAAGAACGTGATTTAAAAAGCATGTTTTTAATATGTTTTAATATTACATTATTTACGCCGTGGGGTGTAAGGGGGAAACGCGTCCCAGGCCGTTTCTCCAAACGCCATCCTCACCTGCACGCGGTGCACCCTGCTCCTACCGACGAGGCTCTGGCGACTGACAAATGGCGGTATAACCATTCTATATAGCTGACCTAAATACCACAGACCGATATCGGGCAGCAGCGTTATCCGTGCGAGAAGGTCAGCACTGCGATCACCAACCCGCCTGCCAAGCGTGGTGATTATCGGCACAACCACAAATGATCAAAAAGCGACGACGATTTACGCTGTAAGTACAGCTAAATGAAATGATAAATTCATAAAAAATACATTACTGTGCTAAAAAAAACCAGCAATGAAACACAAATATAAAAACATCTGATGGATTAACGCACGGGTCAAAAAACGCCCGAGCGCTCCGTCTTATGCGTTCAAGCGTCAGCTGTTTTCGATTTTGTGTTTCGTTGCTGGTTTTTTAAAGTAAAGTAATGTATTTTTTATGAAATTTTAGTTTCATTTAGCTGTTTTAACATGATTCAAGCGTAAATAATGCTAATAAAACGTTTTATTACTTAAATTTCGCTGGGAGATGCATTTGTGCACCCCTGCCACTAGGCAGGGAGTGTGGGACTCACCGGCGAGGCCAGAATATCCACTAAAACCCAGAGACACCCTCCTTACCCTGAATGTGGAGTGTCAGAGGCTCCCTTGCGCATTCACTGAGACACTCCCGGATGAACCGACTGAGGATGTTCATAAAGGAGACAAGAGGCGTTCATAAAGACGCCTCCTGCCACCCAGCCTCCTCCTCCTTAGGGGAGCAGCATCTGCTGCAGCTTCTCGTACTCGCTCCATTACCTCCTTCAGAGAAATGATGGCTTCGCAGAAAGAGGCCACTGCATTCAATCCTATCTCACTGTCAAGCATGGCGCCCACTATACTTGGCAGTGAGAGATCTGCTCCGATGAGGGACACCAGGGAATGTCGCTGTGGTCCCCATGCTGGACATTCTGCCACAGTGTGGGCCGCCGTATCGACAGGTGCACTACACTGATAGCATATAGAGGACTCTTCCCGTCGTGCTATCTGATGCAAGAACTTTCCGAAACATCCGTGTCCGGTCAGTACTTGCACCAGCCTAAAGGTAAGCCTAGCCAACCATTGTTCGAGGGGAGGACGAATCGCCTCTACCGTGACCACACCCGCACTTGGAGACTCGAGAAGCTCCTTCTAAGCTTGATCAAGACCCTGTCGGCAAGGGCCCAGACTCTTTGGACCTCGTCAATTTCGAGACGGTCACCTCGAGACCTTACGGCAACCCTGCACTGGTAAGTTGCCGCCAGTGCTTCCGCCTGAATGTCGTTAGCACTATCTACTGTCTTCATTTTCGGAAATAAATTAAGTAAGTAGCAGCCCATTAACGTCCCACCGCTAGGTACAGGCCTCCTTACTCATATGAGAGAGGGTTTATGGAGTATAGGCCCATAGCATCGGATTGGCAGGCATAGTACACAAGTGAACTCTCTATTCCTTCACTCTCATAGTCCAATGTGACGGGAGGACTGACGGATTAACGTGCTCTCCGAGAGACGGGGGTTGAGCACTCCGCCAACTTTCCAACTTTGGCCCGACCCGTGACTCGAACCCAAGACCTCATGTTAGACCAATGAGGCAGTCGGTGCACGTTTTCGGAAATACCTTACTACATTACTTGTCATAACTGTATTGCAACATTTAAGCAGGAAACAGCTAGTTGAGAAAAAAATATAACAGTCCTGATGCAGATATGAATCGTATCGGTTGAAAACATGGTTTTTCCTCTGACAGTGGTTTTTATTTCGCCATCAATCCAACGTTTGGTGACGCGGCGGGCTGATGCACGTGATGTAGGTCGTAGATCAGCCTATGACACGGTGTCATTCTGTTCCGTATAAATAATACCGCGCATCGATTGTCCGGGACGATTTTATACAACTACCTTCGGAAACATCGCTTTTATTTTTTAAAGTTAACTTTTTTTTGCAAAGTTTTTTTTCCAAGTCGCATTACAGATAGTCTCTGATCTGGGGAACACGAAGGGCGCTCTTCAGGGAACCAATATGAAGGCACCGATGACACGCATCAGCTGTTTCATTTGCACCATGGTTTCATAAAACCACACAACCTTTTTTTTTAAATAAAAGAAATTTCCTCTTAGTTTTCAATGTATCTATCACATGTCACATTATAGATGACCGCAGATTAGGGCCAAACTGTAAGGTGCCTGTTTGTGCAGCCAAGGCCAATATAGCGGAGCCAATGGCTCGCATCAGCTGTTTCATTTGCATCATAAAACCTAGCGGTGTTTTTAAAATAAAAGATATTTCAATCGCCTCTTATTATTCAATCTATCTATTACATGTCGCATTACAGGTGACCGTAGATTAGGGCCAAACTAATAGGTGCTCAGTGATGCAGCCAAGTCCTATATGACACCGACCATGATTCACTAGCATCGTATTTAAATAACACCACACAATGTTTATAAGGCGTTTTTTCCACTCGTGTATCGCATGTCGCATTACAGGTGACAGCAGATTAGGGCCAAACTGAAACGCAGTCGTTAGAGTAGCCATGGCCAATATAGCGGAGCCAATGGCTCGCGCCTGCTGTTTCACTTGCATTGTATTAAAATAACACCACACAATGTTTATAAGGCGTTTTTTCCACTCATGTATCGCATGTCGGATTACAGGTGACAGCAGATTAGGACCAAACTGAAAGGCTGTCGTTAGAGTAGCCGTGACCAATATAGCGAAGCCAATGGCTTGCGCCCGCTGTTTCACTTGCACTGTGGTTTTAAAATACCACAGAATGTTTATAAAGTGTTTTTTTCCGCCCATGTATCGCATGTCACATTACAGGGGACCGCAGATTAGGGCTAAATTTAATGGTGCTCGTAAGAGCAGCCAAGGCCAATATAACGAATCGGGCTTTTATAAAACCATACATTGTATTTGTAATTGTTAATATTTTAACGCTTGACTTAATTGTAAATGGTGATACAGTCTAAGATGGAAGCGCGATAAACTTTCTGTTGACTTGAAGTTAAAAAGATACACTTTAATTCTAAACTTAATAATGAGGAACTAGACCTTGTAGATAGTACCGCTTTCTTAGGTATAACATTAGATAATAAATTACAGTGGGGGGCCCATATAAGTGGTCTATCGAATAGGCTCAGCTCCGCGGCTTACGCTGTTAAAAAAATTCGTCGTCTGACAGATGTTGATACTGCCAGACTGGTATATTTCAGCTATTTTCACAGCATTATGTCATACGGTATTCTACTTTGGGGTAATGCTGCTGATATAGATGCAATATTTGTGCTGCAGAAAAGGGCCGTTCGTGCGATTTACAATATGGGTCCAAGAGAGTCGCTAAGAAACAAATTCAAGGCAGTTAACATAATGACAGTTCACTGCGTATACATATTAGAAAACTTGTTGTACGTACACAAAAACATTGACTCTTTTAATAAAAAGAGTGAATGTATATCATATAACTTACGAAACAAAAACAAACTTGTTGTAAATTCTAGTAGGCTGCATAAAATTAACAACTCATTTAAGGGTAACTGTATACGTTTCTATAATAAACTCCCACAAGACGTTTTAGAAATGTCAATTAATAAATTCAAAGTCTTTGTTAAAAGAAAGTTGATAGAAAAATCGTATTATAAGTTGCAAGAGTACTTAGACGATAAAAACGCGTGGGAGTGAACGAACTGCTCTAATTTGAATTGAAATATATTAAACTAACATGATATTGTAATGATGATGAAAAAAAAAAAAACAGAATACCCGACTGAGTTTGTTGTGGGCTCTTCTCGGATCGGGGCGCGAAGGAACCCTCGTAACTTTAGATTTTAAGTCGTTCTGGAGTATCATCATCAGACGTGCATTAGAATTAGAGTGTGGAAAGGAAAAGAAAAACAAAAAATTGACGATTCAAAAGTGCTGTAATATGCCTACTTGAATAAAGATATTTTGATTTTGATTTTACACACGAGTATATGTATTGTGAGCCTTCGTCAGCTCACATTTGCGAAGATTGTCGGTTCAGGATCGAAATAAAACGCCACCCGGATTCTTCGCCGTCTACTTGTCATCAGACGAGGATATGATGTATTGCGATCGAACTGTTCTACAGCAGGAACGTTTACACCGAATTGGCTTCCTATTATGTAATCTTTGCGACTGGCAAACGTGCACTATTGTGATAAGTAAACGACGTTGGATTCTTTATTTGTAAATGAGTCCTATGATTGGCGTTCTATTAATTGCTAATCACAGGGCTTACATTAATTGTACATACATACATACATAGCATCACGCCTCATTCCCATAGGGGTAGGCAGAGACAACATCCTTCCACTTGCCACGATCCTTGCATATCTCCTTCGCTTCTTTCAATCTCATTAAACCTTTCATACAAGTTCGTCGGTTTAGAGTACTCTTGACCTGGCCGTTATTTAAAATGTCCTGGATTTGGTCCAGGAACGTTCGCCTCGGTCTTCCCCTTCCAACTTTCGCATTCACTCTTGACTCATAAATCCTTTTTGTCAGTCTCCTTTCATTCATTCTCTCTACATGCCCAAACCATCTAAGCATACCTTTTTCAATTTTAGTCACTACGTCTTCTTTTATACCACAACGTTCTCTTATCACACTATTTCTCACTCTGTCACTCAGTTTTAATCCACTCATGCTTCTCAACGCTCTCATCTCTACCGCATTTATTTTACTTTTGTGATTCTTCTGCCATACCCAACTTTCACTACCATACATAAGTGTTGGCACCAACACTCCAGCACTGCCAGTCTAGCCCTTTGAGACTATTAATTGTACAAACAACTTTATTCTCGGAAATGACAATCATATAAATATATACGCGCTATAGTCCACAAAAATTTTATATATACGATTCTAAGTTTAACAAAATAATAATATTCTTCTATACGAAAGATTATAAACAATATTGATTTTAAATTAAACAAAATATACTATTTCCTAAACGATGGGGAAAAGTCATGAAGTATAGATAGGTATGCTCAGCTCGATAATTAAATCTAGTTTTTTTATAGCCTAAAAACATTGACCTATTGCTTCAATATACATCAAAATAAAAATAAATCAGAGATAACTATTTCTTATTTGCATAAACCGGTCCGTGGTGATAAAATAAATCACGGGATTGTTTCATTTCATTTTATTATGCGCCAACCGACTTTAGTATTAATCACTAACTATATTAAAAAAACACTTTTAACGAGTTAGACCCGAATGTGGCGCAATCTGATACTAATTAGGTACCTGTAATAACCCGAGGTACCATTGAAGTAAAATTAACCGTCATTAACTAGCCTCGTCTCTGTTCTCTCGTCTACGTCTCTTTATTAAATTAAGACTTTGGTGTAGCCTCATGTTGCGTTAAACTTTGGGATAGCCAAAAAAGCCCGTCTTGTATTTATAGGCTCTTATCTAATTACAAAAATAAAACTTACCTCAAGGGTTTTCATTTATATAATAACACCAATAATCCCTAATAAACACTCACAGTTTATAAATAACCACCAAAAACTTAACAACAGTTAGTAACGGTTACTTTGTAACTGAATCGTTTTTTCTATTGTCTCGTGTTATCTCTACGCATATATTGCTACGACAATTACCGAGAAGCGAAATAGGTAATACACATTATGACTTAAAAAGAAAGAGATGCTTATATTTCTAATTACACCAGTTATGACAGAACTATCGTATCATGTCAACTAGTTGTTGACACGGGGCGATTTGCTTCAAATCGGCAATCAAAGAGTACACATATAGTCAAAGCTGTACATCCCTATACTCGCACGAGTAAATGGGCTAATTCTTCAAATAGATCGGTGAGTTACAGAGATTGGTGCATTAAAGCAAATAAATAAACATACAATATTAGTTCAGAAACGAAAATTTGATTAGAAATAGGATTATATTGTTTATTTTCGACGGAAAAATTAAAAGACTTTCTGTTGCATTTATAATAGTAGATGTTATAATGTATTGAACGTGGGATCATAAAAGCCAGCCCTCGCTATCAGCGGGTGCTTTGGTCGTCAGAGTTGGCCATAATTCACTCGAACCTTCATATTTCCATCACATGCTGCAAAAATACAGCTAGATTCATTATCAGGGCGATACATCAGTGTAATGGCGTGGAGGGGTTGATACATAACCCATAAATCAATGGTTCGTAATAGCCAGAATATTGTGTGGGGGCGGGAGTTTCCAGGGCGAATGGTTTGTGTTCTTGAAATTATAGTGAGGTGCTTAAATGTTTCTTGAAACTAACTTAAACCTGCTACTTTATCTACATAAAATAAATAAATATTATGAAAAGGAATGGAATGAAAGTGAATTTGAAGCAAACGAAATTTATGCTTTATGAAAGAGATGAATTTATGATTAATGGCAATATTTTGATAGATGGTGAACAATTGGAACATGTGAAAGTGACATTGTAAGGAGAGTAAAGGCAGAGAATATGGTAAATGGTGTCTCAAAGGGCCAGACTGGCTGTGGATGCAGGAGTGTTGGTGCCAACACTTATGTATGGTAGTGAAAGTTGGGTATGGCAGAAGATTCACATAAGTAAAATAAATGCGATTGAAACTGAGTGACAAAGTAATAAATAGTGTGATAAGAGAACGTTGTGGTATAAAAGAAGATGTAGTGATTAAAATTGAAAAAGGTATGCTTAGATGATTTGGGCATGTAGAGAGAATGAATGAAAGTAGACTGACAAAAAGGATTTGTGAGTCAAGAGTGAATGCGAAAGTTGGAAGGGGAAGACCAAGGCGAACGTTTCTCGACCAAATCCCGGATATTTTAAATAAGGGCCAGGTCAAGAGTACTCTAAACCGACGAACTTGTATGAAATGTTTAATGAGAATGAAAGAAGCAAAGGAGATATGCAAGGATCGGGGCAAGTGGAAGGACGTTGTCTCTGCCTACCCCGAAAGGAATGAGGCGTGATGCTATGTATGTACTTTATCTGTGAAACTTTAAGTGAGACATTTTATTGGCCTTATATTTGTATACTTACATGGATATCTAAGGTTTATCTGATAATAAATCTAGCTGTATTTTTGCATGATGTGATGGAAATAGGAAGTTTCAGAGGTTTCATTTCTAACTCTGACGAGCAAAGAACTCTCTAAAAGGTTAGCTTCAATGATTACTCGTTCAAAAGTTTCTATTTGTGCGATATATAAAATGGGCCCTAGGCATTATTTAACGTTTAGAGTAGTGAATATAATGACCTTTCCCTTTAATTTGAGGAACAATCGAGAACACATCTTGTATACAATTATATAAGAAACAAAAACTTGTCATAAGTTAACTATTTATTTAAAGTTAATTGCACACGTATCCACAACTAGGTGGCGTTAGAAATATATTTAATAAAATTGAAAAATCATTATATAAACTTCATACACTTCACACATGATAATAGAAACTTCACACACGATCCAATTAGGTAGGTGCAACTTCGAAAAAGAGATCAACTGACGAATCCAACTCGGATGGGCAGCGTTCAGCATCCATAATTCCTCAGTGCCTGAAGACTAAGGTCTTCGAACAGTGGTTCCGAGACATGGCCGCTGGCTATGGGGCTCGTAAGTAGACTCAGAGTCACTCAGCGGGCAATGGAGAGGGCTATGCTCGGGGTTTCCCTACGTGATCAAATCAGAAATGAGGAGATCCGTAGGAGAACTAAAGTCACCTACCCTACCGAATTGCAAAGTTGAAGTGGCAATGGGCAGATGGAAGTTGGGGCTCAAAGGTGCTAGAGTGCCGGCCTGGCACCGGAAAACGCAGCGTCGGCAGACCACCAGGTGGACCGATGATATCAGGCGTTTCGCGGCAGCCGCTGGATACAAGCAGCGCAAGATCAGGCCCATTGGGATTCATTAAGAGAGACCTTTATCCAGCAGTGGACTTCCATTGGTTGAGACGACGACGACGAATAGAAACTTAAGAGGGAATAAACTCCACTTTAAACATAATAAATGATAAAAGGTTGTGGTTCACAGAAGTAGATGTGAAGAAACCCTCGTATCTAAAAGACTGTTCTTTATCTATCGTCCTCATTGGAAATACTATATACTGAATAGATTCGACGATTGAAAACCCTTGTAAACTATTTTTGCTTTTAATATGAGAAGTATAACTTGATTTTCGCCTTTTACCTGAGTATTTCATAAACCAACGCCCACTTAAATCAACATTCAATCACACAAAAGTGGTTTCCGGTCGGTTTTCTCTCGTAAAATGTAATTTATTCTTATCAAACGGTACCGATAAGACAAATCACCTTCACTTTAACTTATCGAAGCATGAGGCACAATTGAAAATAAAAGTCCATTAAGTTTCAACTTAGAATTGACATTTCATTCAATATCGTCGTTTGACTGACGCACGTCATCCTGGAGAGATAACGTCGCAACTGACAATTGACGAAGGATCGTCGATCGAGTACAGATACCGCTTTCTGCCGCTCGGGCGTCGCCTCGCATTTGCTACGATTATTGAGAACGGAACATCTCCATTGAACTGATTTAATACATTGTAACGTTGTACTTAAAAATAATATATTAAGTAGGTAGACTTAAAAGTTGTTAGCGGTAACGCACGGTCCTTCGTACGTCACTTGTCGCCGCGCCGGATTCATTTGCCTGTTCGGTCTACCAGTGCGCGGTTGAATAAATCTGTGACCTGTGCGACATACTAGTAACGCCACGCTTAACCCGCTGGGGTGAGTCCCTACTTTTATTATATCATGTCTAATCTGTCCTGTTTTCTGCCGCTGTAGTGTTTGTCTAGTCGCTGGGCTAGGCGAGTCACTGGCAGGAAGCAGGACATGGCTGTAATGCCTGTCCTCCGGCATTTCAGGTTCACGGCAGTGCTAGGGAGTGCCACGCGTGCAAGGTGACTCTAAGGTCGGAGTACCACGCGTGCTGAGCGACTCCACCTGTTCGAACGAGCCCCTCAGCTTGGATTTTCCTGAGAGCGTCCTGAGTCAAGCAACTGCAATTGCACCCCTGAACCTGGGTGCTGGATTCAGGCCAGTGACGCATTATTCCTACCACCAGTGCTGGGCGGCAACCAGATTTTAAGGCCAATAAAAGATTTCCTTCAAAGAGTCTTTTATTGACCCACCCCTGTCTGCCGCGAAACAAGCTAGACCGCGACAACATATACCATAAAAAAGAGTGTGTTCCTTTGTACACGTATTAGAAGTTATACTTCTTTGGCGTAACAAGAAAAAACAATAGAAAAAAAAGGTATTTAATACATTGACTGTTTTAATATAACGCATTATCTAGTTAAATAAAGCTTATTAAAATATCACAAAGAAAAAATTCTACATAACACTGGTCTACAAAAAAAAATTTTTTTTTTCTCCTTCTTGCTCGTGCATGAATTCTTCATATTTTTAACCGACTTCAAAAAAAGGAGGAGGTTCAATTTGATTGTATTTTGTTATTTTTTTTATGTTTATTACCTCGTATCACCCGACTGGGTGGACCGATCTTGATGATTTTTACATGAAAGGTGGTGCTCGTCATAGGGTACCATTTTTTTAAAAACCAGTTCCGATGATGGCATCCATGAGAAAACCGGGTAAGTCTTAAATTTGCGTAAGCATGTGCGCGACAAATGGACAAATACCTCAAGATCACGTCAACCGATTTGGATGTTTCTTTTTTTGATGGATGATGGAATCCATGACAAAGTGACGGAACTCTTCAATTCTTAGGAGCCAATCAACAATACTCGGCAGAATCTTCTATAAGCTATCCAGATATTTGAGTAGCCTACGTAACTTCGGTATGGCCATGTGCTAGTCGTTTTTAAATATGAAGATCAATGGAACTCCTCAACGGCTTGCAGTAATGGTGCGATTTATAACACAATATATAACTGTCTATAATCAAATGGCAATGACCTTACTTTTGTTGCTGCATTGCAATATTTGAAAGGTGAATTAGGCATAAAGCGGTGGTAGCCGGAGCAACACGTCTTTAGGTGTACACATATTGAGACAAATTTGTTAGTTTACTTCAGATTCACTAATAATCAAAAATAAATAGAAAGTTTAACGAAAATAGAACCGTCTTCAAAACAAACTTACAAATATATTAATAATGCTCTAAAATGCGGTAGAGATTAGAGCGTTGAGAAGTATGAGTTGATGGAAATTGAATGACAAACTAAGAAATAGTGTGATAAGAGAACGTTGTGGTATAAAAGAGGATGTGACTAAAGTTGAGAAAGGTATGCTTAGATGTTTTGGGCACGTAAAGATAATGAATGAAAGGAGACTGACAAAAAAGGTATTATGAGTCAAGAGTGAATGAGATAGGGGAATACTAAAGCGAACATTCCTGGACCAAATCCAGGGCATTTTAAATAAGGGCCAGGTCAAGAGTACTTTAAACCGACGAATTTGTATGAAAGGTTCGTTGCAAGTGGAAGGTCTCTGCCTACCCCGAAGGAAATGAGGCGTGAAGCTATGTTTGTATGTTTGAGGCTATGGAAAAACGTGCCACTTAAAAACTCTATTCCACAGACGATATATATCGAAACATTCTTGTAATAGAAAAAAAACGGCACAATAATTATTGTGTTCTATAATTTCCGAGTGTTGCATCATTTATCGTCACGTCAACGTATTCATTAAAGTCCAACCGTCAACCAAAGCACAAAGGTGTCCGAAATCTACGAATTCTCACAACGCATTAACTCTACGCCGCCTACATTGAACAGAAGCGTATATCTGGGACTGCGCAATAAATCAATTTTATTGAAAAACTACAAGAATACAATACCGTGCGTGCTTCGGCCATGAGGATTTGCATTAGTGATTACATTAATCATGTCCGACACACAATCGCGGCAATAAAATCCATAAAACTTCGCAAATGCCGCCATTAATTGTCATAGACAGCTGTCAAGGGGATGATTGACAAATGTCAGACGCGCGCGAATTTGTGAAAGGACCTCCATCTTTTTTGTGACGTCAGATCCTTTTGTTTATTTTTTTATTTTAATGACACGGCGATGACTTGCTGTTTAGAGTTTACTTTTTTATCTGATCCTAGATGACTATGTGGTGATTGGTGTTTATTCAATACATATATCAAGACTTTTTTGTTACTAAGTGGCAGTTCCGTAATTATTGCATTGTAAGGGACGGTGAAACTGATTTTTTTTTAAATTTCATAATTATCTATTGTGTAGTAAGAATTAATTTAATCATAAACTCGTTATTATGTATGCCATTTTATTGACGCTGGGAAATGTATTTACGCACCCCGAGTGGGGAGTGTGGGACTCACTGAAAGATCAGAATACCCAGTAAAACCCAGCGGACCCTCGACATCCCTGTGTGGAGAACCAGAGGTACGAGTACACAATCCACTCTGGTACCCCGTATGTAGCCGCCTCATCTCAATATTTTATGGAGGGGGAAGAAGATGCGCAAATCTACGCATCCTGCTTCTCCGCGTCCTCCGCCGGATAGGTGGAGCGCCGATGACATTCTGTCTCGCCCTCTCCGATGCCTCCTTCAGCGACATTACGGATTCGCAGAAGGTAGAGAATGCACCAACTATGCTTACCAACAAGAGGTTCCCTCCAATCAGCGACATCAAGACGTGTCGCTGAGGTCCCCATGCGGAGATGTGTGATGCGCCGAATCTGTGGAAGCACCACACTCGTGGCAGGCGGCCGCTTCCTCACAGCCGACAATCAGGTGCAGGTATTTACCAAAACAACCGTGTCCGGTTAGCACCTGCAGTCTGTAAGACAGCGATCCGTGCCCTCTGGCTAACCATTTCTCCATGAAAGGACGAATCACCTCGACAATGGCTACACCCGCATTTGGGGATCCGAGATCCTCCTTCCACCGTTCGATTAAGGCTTTATCCGAGTGGGCCCATGACTGAACCTCACCACTATCAGGTTCACTAACCTCACCTCTAGTTCTTCTAGCCAGCCTGTACAGATAGGCGGCTGAAAGTAGCTACACGTTTGCACATTTTCTCATTCATTTTCATTCATTCATTTTCTTTTCAACGGCCTCGCTGGCGCAGTGGTGCGAGTATTCGCTTTGGTAGCTGGGGTCCCGGGTTCGTTCCCCGGTAGGACGAATTGAGGAAATTGTATTTTCTAATTTGTCTGAGTCTGAACTGGTGGGAGGCTACGGCCGTGGCTAGTTACCACTCTACCAGCAAAAAACGTACCGCGAAACAAAGAAATTTGTGTTCCAGTACGATGCTGTGTAGAAACCGTAAGGGGTATATCGCCTCTTCGCCTCTTACAGATCAGCGCCCTTCCATCTTAGACTGTATCATCACTTACCATTAGGTGAGATCACAGTCAAGCACTAATCTGTCAGCAATTGAAAAAAAACTACATCAGTCAATTCCACAAGTATGGACCCCAATATTTAAGTGACCGCAAAAGCAAATTTTAAATGAAATTTTTTGTTATGTATTTGGAATTGCTTCAAATTTTGCAGAATTATTGTTTATCCACACTTATATTATAAAGCTGAAAACTACTGGTTCGATTTGACAATTTCTTTTAGTTTTTAGTTAGCCCACTTATAGAGAAAGCGATCCAGCAATGAAGAATGTTGGGGTTTTTTCCTTTTGAGAGCTTCCGGTTGAAGTTATGTAAAAACCATGTATGACAGAGTTGTTCCCCTTTAAATGTTCTAAATAAAGTCCTGAACAGCATATGTCTATCTTTTAAGATTGGCTCACTATAACCTTTTTTATGCAAAAGTGTTTCTATTAACTTGCAATTAATCCTCAAAACCAGGCGTGTGACACCGCGAGACTTGTTTTTCAAAATACTCTCAAAAGGAGGTTTAATGGTGTTATAATAATTATTTAGAGAAATACCAAAATACCTGGTAAATAGGTATTTTATAGATAGTAGACATCAGCCTAGAAAGTATTTTCGATCTTTTTAATGATGACATGTTAGCGCTTGACTGTGATGATTGGATTAACCGTGGCGACGCATGCCGTGGCGAAACAGCGTGTTTTGTTCACTACGGTACAGGTAACTTGTGTTTTGCTTTAAAAAATCGATGATTTGCCTTCTTTTCTCGCTGGGAAATGCTTTAACGCACCCCGACCAAAAATGTCGGGAGTGTGGACATACTGAAAAGATAGAATACCCACTAAAACCCAGCGGTCCCATGTCATCCTAAAGTGGGACACCAGCGGCTCGCCTACGCATTCCATTATGGCGCGCAAATCCACGCCTACGGCCGCCCAACTATCGGCGACGGAGGCGAGGGGCAACAGGAGCAATCAGGCATCAAGTGCAAGGAGGCTACGGCTCTGCTCATTCTGCTTCACTGCCGATCATATCACGTGCAATGCATATCAGTAGGAAATCTTCGCCAATCGACGACACCAGGAAATGCCGCTGTGATTCCAACGCCGAGCATTCTGCCACAGTATGATACGCCGTATCAACGGGGGCACCGCACTCATGGCAGATGGGCAATTCCTCTCGCCCCACAACATGATGCTCTGGTACTTCCCGAAACAATTATTTTCGGTAAGCACCTAAACTAATCTATAGGAGGCCGTTCTATGTCTCCTGCACAACCACTGTTCTAGCAGAGGGCGGAACGCCTTCACCGTCGTGACACCAGCAATGGGGGACTCGAGATTTTGCCTCCATTTTATTATCAGAGTTCTCTCAGCTAGGACTCTGATCCTACGGGCCTCCTCATAACTAGGCGTTTCTCCTCTAGTCCTCGCATCTTGTCTACATTGGTATGTAGTGCCGAGGATTTCCGCCCGGAGCTCCCATGGAGGGTCACCCGCCAGGAGTGTAGCTGCTGTCCAGGACCCACGAATCGCTCTAACCGCTATTATTCTCTGCGCCCAATCGATGATTTGCCTGGCGTCTCACGACATATAGGATTTTTCATTCTCTATCGAGCGAAGTCGCGGGTAAAACCTAGTATATATAATACTACAGCGGCAAATAATAAAGACAAAGGCAGGTGCTAAGTTACATCATAAAAAATATGCTTATCAATCTTGTCACACAGCTATAGCTACGCACCTCGATGTTATACTCTAATTAACAATCTGTCGTTGTAACAGTTGGCAGGTAAATGACGTTGACGTGACAGGTGACGGCGACGTGACGTGACAGTGACGTGACGCCGGTAATGAAATTGTGACTTTGTATATTGCCACGTAAAGGCTTCGAATTAACGTTGGATTTTATAGCCTATAAATGAAAAAATACGGTTGAAATTCGATCGAACGTGCAAAATGCAATGAACTTTTTTCTGTTTGTATATATTTAGACAGGTGGCCATTTGCAATTAATTATAACTTTAAATTTAATAAACAAACCTGTCGTTTTTTGTTTCGAATTTAAACTTTGATTATTTATAATATATACCCTTAAGATATCTAGATATATATCTAAAAATATATCAATCAAGATGTATTTATGACACATTATTATATAAGGTAACTAGACTACGGCTATAATAAGAAATTTTTACTCAACATATAATACAATTATATTAGTCATATTAAATAATTTAAAAATCATTATAAAAACTAAGCTAACTGAAAAATGTTATATTATTTTAATGATTACTTATAAAAAAAACGTAATAAATTGCTCTTATTAACTTTAAAAAAATTTGATATATTGCTCATAAAGAAACTTCCTAAATTGCTCTAATTTACTTATAAAAAACTTCATAAATTGCTCTTATTTAGTTATAAAAAAATTAATAAATTGCTCTTATTTACCTATAAAAGAACTTAATACATTGCTGTTATTTACTTCTAAAATCTTAATCTAATTTACTTATAAAAAACTTCATAAATTGCTTTAATTTACTTATAAAAAAATTTAATAAATAGCTCTTATTTACTTATAAAGAACTTAATAAATTGCTCTAATTTACTTACAAAAACTTCATTAATTGCTCCAATTTGTATTAACTGAAACTAATTTCAAGGGTGATAAATAAGAATGTAAACTGAGTTTTTGTAAATGCTTCTCAAAGCACGAAGGCTGTAAGTTTAGACTATCAAGTCTTCCTTTAATATCATCTTGTGTGGTACAACAAAAACAATATGACAAAATGAATAGAATTGACGTTTAAATAGTGCTTCAAAAAACTTCTCGAATGAATAAATTGATTTGATTTAATTACACTGCACTTGTTTTTATTACCGTAGAGTATAATTTTGGCAAAAATTTACATAATACGCGTCAAAAACACAACAGCAGCACCGTTTGTCACATCTTTAACAGCTGTTAACGATTATAGTATCGAAATAGATCAAAATAAATTGTTTCTTTTCTCGCTAAAACCCGCTCCCGCAAACATGGCCCAACTATTTTTGAATGATATATCACCGTGATTTCCCTCAAACACTTGTCGTTATTTCACCAGAATTGTCAGTTCGTTTATGTTTGATATTTCATGGGCTATCCGCTGTTTTTGTTCGAGTACATACATCATACGCGTAGTTCTCTACTTAATATGTTGTAATCTAAAAAAAGTGTTTTAAAACTGCATTTACAGTACTTATTCCCAAGATGTAAACTTAGAGGTGTTAGCCTAAGGCTAGCACTTAGCCATGCTTGTCTAAGATGAGTACATAGTGGAATTTACCCAAGATAAGAACCTAACAGTTTTCGATACAGATGAGAACTCGGATATTGCCCAAGGTGAAAAATCAACAGTGCTCGCTAAAGATGAGAGCATAGTCTGGCTAAAACAAGACCTTAACAATGCACACCCAACATGAAAACTAAGTAATGTTTGCCCAAGATGAGAATGTAACAGAGGTTATCGAAGTTGTAAAGATAGCAGTTCTCACCTCATATTAAAATTTAGCGTTATTTGGTCAAGATGAGAACTTACCAATGCTCAATAAAGATGAGAATACAGCGACGTTCAGTTAAGATAAGAACATAATGGTGCATGCACAAGATGAGAACAGTGTTGTTTTTCCAAATTGAGCTTTTTTTGTCCAAGGTGCTAGTCCAAGAAGATAACGTCTAACCACAAAACGGTATGATTACCGTGATGTATCGATTATAGAATGCATTTTAAGAGTTTCCATCATTAATATCTTTATTTTTTAAAGATATTTTAGTTATCTGAGATACTGTAACTGACCAATCACTTGACACCTCGTTTATTACAATCTGCCAAGTAGCTCACGCGATGAAAGTGAAATGTTAATGGGTATAAATTGTTGTAAATTCGTATTTAATTACGACTTTCGCAATCGGTTAATAAGGAAACGTTCTTCTGTCACTATACAACCAATTGTTATTGAAAATCCTCTCTTCTTTGAGCAAGGAAGCCTGTCTCCAACAGTGGGTAGTGGTGGGGTGGTAAAATTTGTGAGAAGCTTTTGCTTTTTGGATTCTTAGTTAGTAATTGAGATTGTTGTTGAAATTTTGCAAGCAAAATGCGGAGATTTAATACCAGAAAAAAACTTTTAGCACACTTCAAAATAATGCAGAAATAGTTTACCTGGCTAAGAATATATACCCTTGCAATCTTTGTTAACTTGTTCCTTGGAGTTACTTGAATTACTTATTCCATATTTTATAGTCAGATTGTTAAACATTACTTTTCATTATATTTTCTAGAAGTCAGTTTATAATTTACGACTCCACGCATGCCAGCAGTTTCATAATACCGTTTGGACCTCATGTTTTGTTAGTGAATTATCATAAACGTTGTCTTTACTTCCACTATTTATGGCTTATTATGTAAACAAACCGTCGTTTATCAAAGTTTAATATTTATAATTTTCACTGTTGTATAAGTATTACCACAGAAAAACTTAACAACTCTAGTCAATTTACTCTTTTAAATTCAGCTACAAAAGCTTTTAGTTTTTGAATTTCAGCTCATCTGTTAGCATTCAATTAATGATAATAAATAGAACTAATAAATGAAATATAATATAAGATATTTCATTTATTAGTTCTAATTTGATGAAATATAATGTTTGATCTAAAACCAAGCATCAATACAAGACTCTACACTTAAAAGAAGATGTAGTGACTAAAATTGAGATAGATATGCTTAGATGGTTTAACAAGTAAAGAGAATGAATAAAAGGAGACTAACTAAAAGAATTTATGAGTCAAGAGTGAATGGGAATGTTGGAAGGGGAAGACCAAGGCAAACTATCCTGGACCAAATCAAGGACTTTTTAAATAAGGGCCAGGTCAAGAGTACTCTAAACCGACGAACTTGTATGAAAGGTTTAATGAAAATGAAAGAAGCAGAGGAGATATGCAAGGATCGTGGCAAGTGGAAGGACGTGGTCTCTGCCTCATGTCACATTCCCTTACGGATAGCCCTATGGGAATATGGCGTGATGCTATGTATGTATGCACACGTTTGTTATTGTGGGTTCAGATGAATTCAAAAATAGTTAATATTGACAATTCTATATAAAGATCATATATACTATATATTCATATATCCACGAGATCATGTAACACTACGGACTGCACCAGTTTGCCAAAATAATAATTACTAATGTTGATATAAAAATCCGTAAAAGTATCGAGTGCCAGGTCTATGTAAACCATTCAACGCAAGGGTCCCTTGGGAAGGAAAGATAGATAGGCCGAATAGACGGTGGGCTGTCGACGCAGGAAGTAATTGGACGAAGAAGGACGCCAACAAGGACACTTGGAAAGAGTGGGAGGATGCCTTAATTATAAAACAGAGGTCCACGTCGAAGATAATACTAACAATTAGATTTCAAAGTTACTAACACCACTAATATTACAAACGCAACTTTACAAAGATGTGAAAGAATTCTTCAGCAAAATTGCTGCAGCGGTTCATGTGTGATGCTTTGACAAAGAGATAGAGGTACTAATTTTTGAAGTAATAACTTCTTATGGGAGGGTAACAGCTTTGTTACGTAACACGTTACGGTGCGAATCTGTCTGGTTTCCCTTTCCCTCACTCATACGGTAGCGGTAGGCAAGCTCCTCCTCTCTCAGTCTAACCCAGCGCTAACAGCGCTAGCCATATTGTGGACAGAAGCGTCTTCCTCTCTTCACTCAGTGTTTAGCGTGCAATAGACACTGTGGAGAATCCTCCTAGGCCAGTTCGATCCTTCGATTAAATAGAATGGACTGTATTTATGTTCACTGGCCTAGATCGACTTCAAGGGGTTTCTTTCGTCGGCATTGACGTTGGAGTCCGTAGCAATCAGGTAGGGAGCTGGAAGCCAGGATCGGTCTCTTATCCAGCACACAGAAGCTTAATATACGACATGCACGCTCGACACGAGGTTTTATGCGACTTCTTTGCTGTCACGTCTAAAGCTGAGTGAACGCAAGTGATTGACATACAGGTAACAAAAGGATATTCGATAAATTAACGCGATTCTACAGACACATACCAATGACAGTGAGCATATAACCTGAAACTTAATCAATAAAAGATTTTATTAATATAAAATGATTCCTTAAATAGTGACCTAAGTTTTTCTTAAACAACATCAGATTAGTTTATGTTATCAGTTCTATAGAGTGCCCAAAGATGCACACGTTTAGTTTTTTTATAAAGAAGACAGTGTAGGCAAAATCTGTTAAAGTATTCTTTTAATCTGTGCCCAATATTTGTTCTGAGAAGCTGGTTATAGATACACATGCGCGCGCGTCGCCATGACGTGGCTTGACAGGCATAAATCAATTGTCAAAGCCGACGGCACTAATCTCGAGAGACTAATAGCCCGACGAGCGACGTGTGGAAGCGACTTTTTAAACAATGGATAATAATGTCTCTTAACATGTTTCGGAGCTTGTTTTTCTTTATAATGTCGACGTTATCTGGTTGTATGCCGAATGCTACACTGGAGAAATACATTGCTGTAGTAACTTTCGATTGATTGCGAAATATTGGAAATGTTTCTTAGATAATATATTTGCTTGCAAGCAGAGAGGAAGAATTCATTAGAAACATCAGAGTTCAATGGATTGCTTAGGATGCTAACGAGCCTTTACAGTTGCCTAATTTGCAATGCTTTAAAACTAAAACTCACATGTTGACCATTGCTTTAAGTGCGATCATTGCATCAGCAAACCTCACAGCAAAAAATATACATGAGTAATATATAAGTCGGAGTCACATAGTTTCCGGAACGTCAGCGCCATCTATCGGCGTTGGACCGAGTCAATGAGTCACAGTCCGCTAGAGCGGACTCTTGAAACTGTTGCATTCCTAACTGTTATTGTTAATGTGTTTTGTAAAATTGATATCGGGAACATAAGTGATTGGATATTATAATGTGAGTTAATTAATAGTGTCTGATTGCACCGATGTTACCCCCCGACACCCACACTTAAATAATGGACACCAATAATGGCGATGTCATCAGGAACCTATGCTTCCATTTTCTCCGACATTTATCTTTCTGTTCTATATAAAATACCCTTCCAATTTTGGAAATTAGAAAAAAATTAGTGAAGGTTTTACAGCTTCTTCCTCCTAAAGCTTCTTCATCATTTTATCGTGAACTTCTAGAATGACTAAACCAAAATTAAAGACTCTTTGTGATGTATTTGAAGATGTCTCTGACGACAGAGTAAATGCTACTGAATAGAGTTTCACCTATTTTAATTAAATTACATAAAAAAAGATGGACAGAAGTATACTGGAATATAACAACAGATAAGCATCAATTCGAAATATCGCTTTCCAGTTCAGCGCTGAGCTTGAAGAGTATGAGCAAGTTGATTCAGTCCTTAAAATCTTGTTATAGTCAGATGTATATAAGAAGACTTCTATAGAATATAGCAACAATATTACAGGAAACGAGATCATGGCATCAGACGGCATGGTTCAAGTAATGTTGAAGGAATCCTGATAGAAATTTGCAAAGACAGAGATACTAATGTAATATTTCGATTACGTTGCTACTTTAATCCCCTGGATTACTGAAGTCAAGAAAAGGGAACCTATTTCTTATAAAACACAAAAAACTTTTTTTTATACTGGTCCGTTTTGACTTTGAAACCATCCAATCGATGTGCCCTAAACTCTTCACGAGATTTTCAAATCTACTAACAATTGCCTTGAAATTTGACAATGTAGACTTGTAGGTTATAAAGTATGGATTCCCCTAAACTTCACGAGATATGGAACAACGCGGGTAACATTGTGGAGAACTAGTAATTGATAAAACTGAAGTTATATCCACACAGACCTTACACAATCGAAAGCCTGTGTACCGGCGGCCTCTTAATAACTCCAAGTGGCGCTTCGACAATACAAAAACTGTCGTTAAAACGCACTCCAACACAGTAAAGTGCCACTATTCCATTAAATTCAAGCACAGGAATATAGTCTGTATTCTTATATAGATAAAGATGATTTTATATTGATGTATTTCAGAGGGTTTATTTAGTTTTGCGTTGTGATATGTTTTGGCGGTCGTGGGAGCCAATCGATTAACTCGTATGCAATTAATACTGTACAAGTGATGTCATGTGTTTAGATGGATACAGTATGACAAGATGTCACTTAGAAGTTGTAAGTAAACTTTGTTTTTTTTCTATTAATAAAGGAAATAGAGTATTATAATAAAGACGAATAATCAAATGAAGTAAAAAATTCATTACGCCCTACCCCTTTTACAATCGTTTTGAATTATCATATAATGTCCAATGTGCGACTGATGATATTAAAGAAAAAGCAGCGTTTATATTTTTAAACGATATCATTATTTAGCATCCAGAGACTTCACAGTTAAACGTTAACCTTTTTTCTATAATATCAAGTCAATAACTCTTTATTAGAGTAGGCTTTTATAGCACTTTTGATTCGTCAATAATATCGTCGGTTTTTCATATTATTGACATGACATTAAAGAACCACTTTGGAATTTAATGTCTCAAGAATGTTTCAATGACAAACTCAGTTGGGTAAATAATAATTGGGTTTTTAATCTTCTTGTTTATCTCGTCGTCGTCGTCGTCGTTGTTTCAACCGATGGACGTCCACTGCTGGACATAGGTCTCACGTAATGACGTCCACAAGGCCCGATCTTGAGCAGCCTGGCTCCAGCGGCTACCGGCGACCCTCTAATGTCGTCGGTCCACCTTGTGGGGGTCTCCCTACACTGCGCCGCCCGGTGCGGGGTCGCCACTCCAGCACCTTCGGGCCCAAAGAGCGTGCTTCTCTTCCGGAGATTCTTAGCACCTCCTGCCCCACCGTTACCGTTACCGTTGCCAGAGCTAGGAATAGCGGGGCTGCCGGGGACTGGGGACCATTGCTGCCTTGTTGTGATCATTCGTGGATTTGCCATATTCACCACGCTTGGCAAACGGGTTAGTGATCGCAGTGCTGACCCCTCTCGCACCGATAACGCTGCTACCCGTTGTCGGTCTGTGACATTTAGGCCAACGGAGAATGGATGTACCGCCATTTATCGGTGGATAAATAGGGAGTGTCGGTAATTCAAAAAAAGGAGCTACGGGGTGTATTTGGGTTGGGATTAGGACATTACTGCCGCGGAGAGGATAGTGTAGAGCGGTAGTAACAGCTCAAGGTACCCGAAATCGCTTACCTGCGTGCTTAGTTAGTAACCGGACAGATTCTAATATGCGGGGTTTAGAGCAACAAGTCTTATGATTTATAAGTAATGGATTCCCTTTTTTTTTGAGTTCAGTAGCCCATTTAGTCAAAAACACGTTGATAGTTTCATTAGCTTTACAAGTTTCTATAAACTACAATATACAGACAATATTACATGAACTATGTACTCGTTTATAGTTACTCCTATAAAAACAAATAATGCAAAATGGCAAATGGCTGTTATAGCCTAATGGCTGACCAAAAAAACGTATGGCCTAAGAGATATATACGTGGAGTCTTATGCCACAAATTCTCTTTGTAAAATAGTGCCTTTTTTGCTGGGAAATGCTTTTATGCACATACCCCCACCATGGGTTAGGAGTGTCGGACTCGGTGAACAAGAAGGCCTCGCAATACCTACTAAAACCCAGCGGAACTCTCTTCTTCCATGCATGAGGCACCAGAGGTTCAACTTTCGCATTCATCCCTGAAATTGTGCCTAAGAATTGTTTCCAATTCATTACTGTGATTTTCATTGAAAATAAACCATCTACGAATCAACATTCGTAGACGGTTCTTTAAAAATCCTCTCCAATATTTGGTAAGGCCTGAGCCCAGGTAAAGTCAGGTGGACCATATGCTCCATGGCCGGTGTATTTCTATAGAAATACCCTCTTGACGGGCGCGTGTTTAAAGCGTTCAGGTCACCTTGTACACTCTACAGTATCGCTGTTTACGTAACACCATACCCCCAACTATTACGGAGCGCTTAAGTTATGAGCGAAAGTATATTCTTCAAATCATTTAGTATAAGAAATATAGAAATAAAAGCATACTTGTAATGCCATACTTTAGGATAATGCAATTTTTGAAATACCTTTTTTCTCGCTGGGAAATGCTTTATGCACGCCGGATAAAGTCAAACCTTACATCCGGGAGTGTGGGACTCGCTAGTCGTACCAGTAAAACCCAGCGGAATCCTCTTCATCCAGAGGTTGGGGTCCAGATTGCCGGTGACGCATTCAGCTCTGACGCTCCGGATGAATCCGAAAGGGTCTAGTTGAGGAAAAGCAGGCGAGGAAATTAGCGCCAGCTGGCGCCTCCCCTCCTTCAGCGAGAGGGAGTAGTGTCTGCCATAAGCTCCCTTAGCCTGTTTAGTACCTCCATCTGCAGGATGACAGCCGCGCAGAAGGACGTCACTGCTCTCCAACCAGACTCATCGCCAATCATAACGCCCACAATGCTGGGAAGGTGAGAGGTTACTCCCAATCAGCAATGTCTAGATGTGACGCTGGTGTCCCCAAGCCTGACAATTGGCTACTGTGTGGTGCACCGTGTCGATGGCTGCCCTACATGTATGGCAAGCAGGATATCAGAAATAATTTGTTTTCATAATTTTAAGAAATCTTGTCACGAAAGTAATAATATAACGCTGAAAATAATTTGAGCGACAAAAATGTTATGACTTGATTACAGTTACACATGGAAGCATAATATTACACATTATAATCTACGAAACTGTACTGAAAACAGTAAATATTGAGTTTTATTGGCGGTCCCTTCTCAGTGGAATCAATTTTCCAATACCAGTGGTGGCTTGGTTGCCAAGGTATAGCCTACCGTGGATTCTTGTGGATGGAACTTGAAGCATAACTTCTTATGACAAATAGTACTAAAAAATATCGTCACACATACGCTCATAATTTTAACTACTTTTAAAATAAATTTCATAATAGAAATCAAACCAAACTAAAATGTTCCTTAATTCCAGTAAACTTTATTTTCAATGACTCTACCACAGGTTCGAAATGTATTTACTACTGAGAAACATCCGGCAAGAAACTCCAAAGTTACTCTTTTCTATTCATGTTATTGTTAACATAGAAATACAATTAAATAATCAACATTAAATATACTATACAAAAACACACTTATCATTATGACACATTAATAAGACAAGGTTTTAAACTAGAGAAATACACCGAGCTTTGTATCACAGAGCAGCTCAATTTACTAACACAACTAACTTAAAACACAATAACTGGTAGCTGACATTGATTAAAACTGAACTAACTTTTTATAACTCTTCACAAATAAGGTGTTAAAACATAATTATGTTTTAACACCAAAGGCAGTGTTTGCCGCCAAATAAATTTGTTGATTATCTTATTTATTAAGAAACTGCCATTCGCTGTTAGTTTTTAATAGTTACAATTAATATCATTTAAGTAATTCTAAGCGTTTATGAAACTCTACATCAATTGTATAGCGAATTGGCATCAATTCCAATGTTTAGAAATCCACCAATGGGAAGGCCTTTATTTCTAAGAATAAGATTTAGTCAAATGACGAACCGTAGCCTTTATTTAAAATATTGTTTTATTTTATATATATTGTCACACGAGTATGCATAAGTGTCTCGCGGGTCTTTTGCTTACTCAGACGCCCTTTACTTAATAATAATTACAAATAATCTAAGATATATTACAGTGTTTAATATCATATATGCCAAAGAAGTTTCACTTCAATGAATAAATGCTTTTTCTTTCTTTTGTTTTTAGTGATACGCATTAATTGTAACTTTCGACGATCTGGCTGGCAAAATGGTGGGAGTTACGCTGTTGAGACTCTTCGGTGGCTGCTTATCTTAACGTCTGGCTAAATGGCGTTCAGTACTCTGCAGAAACTAAAATATGTAAGTTATCTTTTGCCCTGTTACCGAGTTTCCATCTTATTGTGTACTATCATTTACTATAAGATGTTAAGCGTTAACTTGTCAGCAATTAAACTGCAAACAAGGGGCTGCTTGATTGGTAACAGCCTAGATTGCCCTGGCTACCAACTACCATAGGCACGAGCCTATGGTAATTGCTAGCCGCGGTATATATCTATGTTTTTTCTGGTTGTCTTTCTTTATAAACTCTTTCTAAAATTATTTCGTTTTGCGGATGATTTCTACGCGATCATCCGCAAACGTGCTGCGTTATTGATGAATAGGGTGATAGGCAGCACCAGCATCCTCCTCAGCACATGGGCCAAAAAGTGGGATAGCCCTCTCTGGAGGCACTTGAATGGTATAATGGTATGGTAATACATACCGGGCTTGGGAGAGTCACGTCGAGCAGCCTAGCTATAAGGTCAAAAGTAGTGTAAGTTTCTAGTACATAAGACATATTAACATAGTTTAAGTTTATATTATTAACAATATATTTTCGTTTGTTTTTTTTTTCGTATTTTTGTATTTTGTCTCTATCATTACGTAAAACTATATGGGCACATTGACGGCCTTAAATAAAAATTATTATTATTATAAAACTTGTTAAACCATTAGCCACCAATGTGTCATCAATATTGAATCCAATTTATAAAGATTTTGTAAAAATTACCTGATTTTTCTATTCCAGATTGAAACAAACTAGCAAAACAATTTCCGATATTTGCTCTGTTGGTAATGGAACCCAATAAATACTTTCTGTTGGCGATGCATACAATACCAGAAGTAACTTGTTCTGAAATCGCTTACGTTTATGGTATATACCATCGGCCTTGGCCACCCTACTTTCGTGCACACGTCAGTCAACGCACATCAATCACTGTTGGCGGCGACTTACCACTCATATTTCAACTCCAAAACATAAACCTTATTTACATACCCATAAAGTTCAAAATAACCCTTATTTCATACCTCTGTTTTGGTCAGGGGTAGACTAGGTATATTTTCAATCGATTAAGTGCTCTGTTAAATTAACTGGTTATGAATATTGTTTTAAATAGGGCGCGGTCGGTTTGGATTTCAATTACGTTTTTTATACTGTTTACTTTCTTTAACATGATACCGGCTATTAGTTGAGTAAATAGTTTAAAAAACTTAAATTAACGGGTCAAGGATAGTTTCTGTCTAACTGCAAATTACAGCTGTACAATATAGACTTTAACAGCACTTTGATTCGTTAAAATATCTTGCTAATGATAATATTAAAGAACAATTTAGATTTTTTAGGTTTGTGGGTTTCTTCGTGCCCTTTTTAAGAAGAACTCACAGACAACTTAGTCGGATATCCTTTTTTACCTTATATCTACAAAAAATTTCTATAAAAACTTGTAGTTGTTTTCATTTTTTATAAAGAAATGGGTATAAAAGATGCATATTCATTCGTTCATTAGAGGTTCTCTATTTATGGAGTAGTATTCTATAACCATTTCATATAAGTTACTGCGTTTAAACAAACGTTTGATCTGATGTGTCAGTGTAAAACACAAGTTTTTAACTCTCTACCAGTATATCAAGTAATTCTTAATCATAGATAACAAAGAACAAAGTCTCAACTAATTCCTAAAGATATCCCACCATGAATATATCAGCTTTTCTAGTGTCAATTATTCTGTGTAGACCGTTGTTGTTAACAAAATAAAAAGGGAACTGTCTTAAAATTTACTTTGACTAATAAAATTAATCAGTGTCAATTATAAATAACCTTTATTCAACAGATTATGAAATGATCGATTCGGCCCTTTCGTAAATACGGAACAGTGACGCAATTTTTTAAATAAAACAACACCGAAATGGTATTTTGAATGACAGCTTTGGTACACGAGGCATAAATCCTTTTATAGGAAAATAACACTACAAAGAACAGCTAGTTCACTCGATAAAAGTACTTCTGCAACAGTAAACCTCTGTGGAAATATTTAATAGGAAAAACATTTCTGTTGAGGACGGGAGCAGTTAGCCTAGCGTGTTGCCGGCGGCGACTAATTCTGATTGGTCAACCGCCAACTACCCCTCTCCCTCTCCTACCTCAGCCCCCATGATCGCCCTCTCTCCTCCTCGTTGCACCGCATGTGCCTGCCGAGTGGGAGAGTTGTATAAAGCGCCTCTCACAGAGTTGTCTGTCACAATAGATTCACGAGGATGGCCACAGGATGCCCCTGGTACGTCCGAATTGTCGACCTACATAGGGACTTAGAACTCCCCACGATAAAGAGTTATGTCAAAGAGCTCTCCGAAAATTATTTCGAGAGAGCCATCAATCATAGGAACCCACTAGTGGTTAACGCGTCCTCTCATAGGATCCGCCTCTACGTTCCGCCTAGGAAGAGACGGCCTAAATATGTCCTTAACGACCCCGACGATACGATAACTATCGACAATCTACCATACCAGGTAGGGACAAACACTTACACAAGCGATACACAGCGACTCCGCCGGCGGAGTCGAGGTCCCTGACGTCACCTGGACGTGGACTTCACCCACGTTCCCGGGGGCGCTTTTGATTCTCCCTTTTCAGGTGATGATTCTGCGATAACGTCGCTCCAAGCCGAGGCCCGGTCTCGCAGGAGACACCCTTGAAGCGGCGTTATAATAAGAGCCCGTCCTCCTTCCGGTTACGCTGTAAAAGCCAGTAGGGCTAACAGCTAAACACAGTCCGAACAAAAAAAACAATATCTGTTACATTTCGCCTTAGACTCCCGAGCGGAATAGATCCTCTACGTGCACGACTTGTGAACATTAAGAATCCAAAACTCCACCGAACACTTAAGAACTGAAGACCTAAGAACCTCATACAGTCCTTTGAACCTGGAGGGATTTGCCTGAACTTGAATCCCTCCTCAACAATCTCTTTAAATGACAAAATTAATCAATATTTATTATGACTGATCAGTGTTAATTATAAAGAACCTATTAAACTGCTTTGTTATATCGTAAATTAATCCCTGTTAACAGCGATCGATTCGAACATTTTTCAAATGATGCAATTTAAAAAAAATGAAGCAATACGGAAATGTCATGTCGAAATCTTATCACACGAGGTTTAATTTTGCTTTCAAACGAAATTAATAAGAAATTAATTTAATTTTGACATTTCTACAAAGCAATGTTCCAAAGTGGTGTTTCACTTATTGTACTTCGCTTCTAACAAAAAACTATTGTTCTTCAATAGATTACAAACGATATTCTTTCAAAGTTAAGTTTGAGTAATTAAATAATAAATAAAAATTTATATATTAAGTAACATAGTGAAATGTACTATAAGTAACCTCATTTCAACAGGGTAATGATATATGCGATCCTTTTTACGAATGACGCATTTTTTTAAAAACAATGCAACATCGAAATGTCGTTTCAAAAGACAAACTTACCCCCGAAATTTAATTTTAGACATTTTTTAGACATAGATTCCGTTTCGACATCTAACCAAAATACTGTTAGAAACTGTAAACCAGAAATATTAAGCATGTTGTTTGTAAATATAAAAACTACCCAATCTTCAATCGAATTAGCATAACGCTGCACATCTTCGTGACGCTAATCACGCATTTACTCCGTTCAAGTTGTACACTTATGCGCCTCAAGAAATGTACATTCAAAAACATTGCGTGATTTCATAAAATCACGATTCAATTTAAACAACTGATGCGTTCCATGGGAGCTTTTTACTTTATCCCCACTCCGCGACCGGTTGTAAGGCGCCTCAAAATTTTTAAAATAATTTCTCTCTTAACATATTAATTTTAAAATACTTTGTTGACCTTTTAAAATACCCTTTTGTTATAAAGTAACCCATGTCAACTATAAATAACCTCTTTTCTACAGAGCAATGATTGAACCTTTGCACAGATGACGCAATTTTTAAAAAACAAAGCAATACCGAAATGTCATTCCGAAGGACAGCCTTATCCCACGAGATTTAATTCGCCTTTAAAAGAAATAAATTCCGTTTTGACATCTGATCAAATTAAGAACTCAAATATTGAATGTCGGACAAATCCTTTCACCGTTCAAGGCGTGCACCTGATTCTGTCACAATAACTAAATGCTCTGAGGGACCCTACTCACCTCTCAATCAGCTGTCATCGCAATGTCACTCGCAATGCCTTAAAAAGCATCGCACAAAAGTACGATGCTAACAATCAGATATATTCCTCGTATCGTATCATATTTAAAAATACCTTTTAGTTTCATTTCAACTGTATTCTTAAATAAATATAATTGAAGTTGGAGTAACTTTCTCTCGTGGCTTTCTTTCACCGAAAAGCCGAACTGAAAGACTAGCATGTTAAAGTCTTTTTATAAACAGAAACTTAGTGATGCCTGCCGATTCGAACCCCTGCTGGTTTTCAGACCCCAGAAATACTCCCGGACTATGCAGCTTTCTTTCGAAGTCCTAGAATTTCTTTTAACAAGAAATAATCCACACACAAATGATCAAATCAGANGCCCGAAGGTGCTGGAGTGGCGACCCCGCACCGGGCGGCGCAGTGTAGGGAGACCCCCCACAAGGTGGACCGACGACATAAAGAGGGTCGCCGGTAGCCGCTGGAGCCAGGCGGCACAAGACCGGGCCTAGTGGACGTCATTACGTGAGACCTATGTCCAGCAGTGGATGTCCATCGGTTAAAGCGACGACGACGACGACGAATCCACACACCACACCACAATAATCCACACAGGTAAAGATATATTACCTGTCTCTATCCGAATAGGACGACTATGTATGTTTATGTATATATGTGTATATATTTACATCCTTATATCTATGTATTTATATTTATTATATAAATTTCTTCACCGATATATGTCACCACGCTCTACCCCTTTCACTTATCAGCAATCTCTCTAACCCAAAGGTTGCCTGGAAGAGATCGCTAGATAGCGATAAGGCCGCCTTATTGTACTGATCTTTTTGTATTTACTATTTTTATGTTATTTTGTGGTGTACAATAAAAGTGTTCTCTCTCTCTCTCACATCATCACTACATCATCATAGCTAATAAATCTGTATAACATACAGCAACTAGTTGATATATAAGGTAAGGTAACCTAATTGATATGTTTCAATCTCCAGGCTCTGGAAAATAAAAAATTGGAACTGTAGAGACTGCTTTAACCTCATTAACAGTGTGGAAAGAAGGACAATAAATACATCGATGAATTCGAAATTTTAGAATAGTATTATTCACAGTAGTTTTTAATCCAAACCAAATGTAGTCCATTCAAGGTCAACGCTGTTTCAAGCCGCAGTTTGGTCTCACAGGAGACACCCTTATAGCAGCGTTTCCAATAGGACTAGAGCTTATAAAAGCTTGCCTCTTCTTCCCCTTACGCTATCAAACCCAGTAGGGCTAACTGCTAATGGACACTCAGAACAAAAAATGCTAAAGACTGAGTGATAGATCTGGTATCTGATAATATATTTTTAGTAAACGAAATGCGCTAATTTTTTGTAGTAATATATTATATATGACGTTCCCGTCACACGTGCTTTGTCCGAAAACGCCCATGCAAGCTTTCAAGCCGTCAGCGTTGCGATTGATCGACGGGCATATATCTGGAGCGGTCTCGGCCCCGCGGCCCATCCGTCAACCGTCACCATCAAATGTGCACACTTAAGCCCGGCGAATAAATAACCCTACTTTATTTTACATCATATCACACTTTTCACGAGATATTCGTTTTTAAAACTGCGATGACCTCGTGCTAAGACCTTGATTCTTGCTAAATGCTTGCTTTTTTGTCCTCTTCGGGGTTATGTGGTATGTTTTCACTGAAACACTCCGGTGGCCTACGTATAACGAAGAACGTATCTTCGGAGAATTCGCCGAAGCCCACGCCACGTTGTGCTTTTCGGGCACCTATTATTAGGTGATACCTCTTGCCGGCGATAGGTGTTGCCATGGCAGATTAAGACCAAATTAACCTGACGTCTTTCTAGAGTCATATGATTACTTAGGAAACGGCTACAGTCCCTATTGTGACCGCTCGCACCTCCAAATTCCCATTATCAAGGATATATATCTTTCAACAAGCCGATCCCGGTCTTGCCGTCGCAGGGAGATGGTGGAATTTTCACGCTTCCGCTCATCTCTCTCCTTCTTGACTATGATTCACTAATGCCTTCCACGATGCTTCCTTCGCCAGCATCTTCGCCGAAAGGACTGGTAGGAAGAGATCGTTCCCAATTTTACTGGCCAAGCGATAGCATTCTGAGGTCCATGCAGGAACATTCTTTCAGGGTATGCTGGGCGTCATCCTGTTCCCAGGGTGTGGTGACACTAAGGCGTTTGCAGTCGTCCTATCATACCCTCGTTCCTGAGACATTCATTGGTCTAGACGAATCTACCCTTCACTTTGGATTTTCAGTTCAAAAAATTACAGTGATTTAAGTGCTATTTGAAAATCGCGTTGGACTCGTTATTAGTAACGGGTTCTTGCTAGCCCAATCCTGAAAAATATTACGTATTTATAAAATATTAGCCTGATTAGGAGTGTCTCTGAGAACATAAAATTTAAGAGTATCTGAAAAACGACAGTTCACTGTATAAATTTGAAAAACTCCATGTCCATAGAAGTTTTCATACGTGAATGTGTAGACGTAAGCTTGGAAATAAATTTACTTTGTTTTACATAATATCGAAGATTACACGGGATATTCAATGTCTTCATAAAATACCAGGATGATTAACCAAGTAAATGGAAAGGGTTTCTTTTTGACATCAATTTAAGAGTCAATCTGAAATAGAAATCATATGCACGAATTCTAGTAGGGATCAGCTTCTCTAAGTTTATCATGTTACTTGGCTTAAACGATTAGATTACTATCTAACTTGTTAAATTTTTTTGCAAAATTCGTCATGTTTTAACCATACACATAAATATTTTAAATCGTTTTTATTATACATACATACATATACATAACATCACGCCTAATTCCCATAGGGGTAGGCAGAGACAAGGTCTTTCCACTTGCCACGATCCTTGCATATCTCCTTCCTTCTTTCATTCTCATTAAACCTTTCATACAAGTTCGTCGATTTTGGTCGGTGTAGTGAAATGATCCAGGAACGTTCGCCTTGGTCTTTCCCTTCCAACTTTCGCATTTACTCTTGACTCATAAATCCTTTTTGTCAGTCTCCTTTCATTCATTCTCTCTACATGCACAAACCGTCTAAGCATACCTTTCTCAATTTTAGTCACTACATCTTTCTTACTCACGTCACTTAATTTCAATCCCCTCATTCTTCTCAACGCTCTCATCTCTACCGCATTTATTTTACTTTTGTAATTCTTCTGCCATACCCAACTTTCACTAGCCACAGCCAGTCTGGCCCTTTGAGATACCATTTGGCTATTCATAAATGCGTGCAGAGCACCATTTACCATATTCCCTGGATTCACTCTCCTTTCAATATCACTTTCACATGTCCTATCTTTTGTCAATTTAGATCCCAAGTATTCAAATTCTTTCACCTCTTCTACTTGTTCCCCATCTATCAAAATATTGCTATTCATCATAGATTCATCTCTTTCAAATATTTTTATTATAGGTCGTTCCTATATAATGCTTTCAGTTAAGTGGTGTTATTCACCTTTATCAACCAAAGCTTTTGCAATTAAATGTAAGAATATCAAATTATAGCTAGATACTTTTATAAATATTTCATTCTAAATGAGGATTACGTATTCAGTTTAAACTTATAGTGAAAATAGTGCAACGCTTTCAATGTGTCAACGTCTCGTGGATGGATCGACGGAATACGTCTGGAGCGGTCTCGCTACCATCCCCCATCCGTCATCAGTCTTTATTTTTCATTACTTAAACCCTATTAATATATTAGAAATATACATTTTTGATAACATAATTTGCTTTTATTATATTTATAAATTAGAATTCTTTAAAATATGTGATAAGAGAACGTTGTGGTTTAAAAGACTAAAATTGAGAAGGAGACTGACAAAAGGGATTAATGAGTCAAGAGTGACTGCGAAAGTTGGAAGGGGAAGACCAAGGCGAACGTTCCTGGACCAAATCCAGGACATTTTAAGTAACGGCCAGGTCAAGAGTACTCTAAACCGACAAACTTGTATGAAAGGTTTAATGAGAATGAATGAAGCGAAGGAGATTTGCAAGGATCGTGGCAAGTGGAAGGATGTTGTCTCTGCCTACCCCTATGGGAATGAGGCGTGATGCTATGGATGTAAAATATGGTTTTCGATCAAGTAAAATATCTCCTATAAGCGAGAAGGCCTGTACACAGCACAGAGATGATAGTGAGATGATTTTTACCTTTATTTACTTAATTACTAGTCAAATGACCTAGTAATACCTTCAAGAAGTACAATCGGATGTTTTAAATTTAAAAAAGACTCCGTATCAATCCCGGAAACAGGGCCTACTTGTCAACCTTAAATGCGACCCTGCTAAGGTTTAATTTAAATTATCATATCCAGCTGTCACTCCATTTAGGACTTTAATTGCATGTGAGTGATAAATTCAATATAATCAATAAGTTAAACGAGCGATTTATTCAGTGAATTAATATAAAAAAGACCTGCAAAACCTTTCGCGTTTCATGGCCGTTATTTCGCTAAATAATTGTATATTTTGCCTATATTTAGCTTGAATCTGTAGCGATATTATTTGTTCTCTACAACCTTTTATTTTATAATTCATCTATCATGTCGCATTACAGAATGACGCAGGAGTAGTGGTAAAGTGGCTGCTCAGGCCAATATAGCGGCGTCTAGGCTCGCATCAGCTGATTCACATGCATCATGGTTTCCTATAACCACACAATCATCACAGTCATCGTTGAGAACTCTACACTCGAAATTGTTGACGAGTATACATACCTGGGACACATAGTCCAGCTAGGTAGGTCCAATTTCGAGAAAGAGGTCAACCGCCGAATCCAACTCGGTTGGGCAGCGTTCGGGAAGTTCCGGAAGACTTTTTCGTCCAATATCCCTCAGTGCCTGAAGACTAAAGTCTTCGAACAGTGCGTGTTGCCAGTGCTTGGTACAAGGTGGACCGACGATATAAGGAGGATCGCCGGTAGCCGCTGGAGCCAGGCGGCACAAGATCGGGTCTTGTGGGCATCATTTCGTGAGACTTATGTCCAGCAGTGTACGTCCATCGGTTGAAGCGACGGCGACGACGATGTGTGGTTATCGTTTTTCTTAATGGACACATTACATAAGCATCAAATATACGTAGATAAAGTTACGTGATTTAATATTATAGATAAATAAAAACATGGACACCCCCGCCCCGAAAAAGTGAGCTCGCTTTTCCTCCATGGTTCCGTCTGATGCGCTGATCTGAAACAAAAAGAAACTGCGTTTTAATAAACTAAATACACGGAATGGATTATTTTTGATTGATAGTCTTATTCGTGTTTATTTTTGATATGAGTCTGCCCCATAAATTTCAAGGCTTCAGGTCAAGCCGTTGTTGAGATGCGGTGGAAGAAAGTTTGAAAACACAGTTGCTTCCGTTTAAAACTATGAACATCTCAACTTACCCTCAATCGGTCCAGAGAGTAATCCTCTCTCTTCCTTTTGAAATTCTTTTAAACCAGATTTATCAGTTCTTGAGTCAACCCTGGTTTGTTTAAATAACGCATGTTTAAAAGGGGGGCCAGGTAATAAATACAACAGACCCGGACTCCAATTGCCAACTCCGAACAGCTCTTTCTTCTTCTACCTGCTGTATTTACTACCGTATTCTAGACATTTTTTTTTGCGCTGGGAAATGCCTTTACGCACCCCGATGAAAGATTAACAGAATACCCACTAAAACCCAGCGGATCCCTCCCTATCCATGAGTGAGATCACTAGAGGTTCCCTAACTGCATTCCACTCTAGTGACCCGGATGGTACCGACTATGAAGATCTACCACTCAATAGAGTGAGGCATGAAGTGCATAAGCGCGACTTCTGCCACCAAGCCTCCTCCGACGGCGAGGGAAAGCTCCTAGAAATGTTAAGAAAGCAATTTATGAAAGAAAAAGATTTTTTGAGCCCATCGCATGAGATGACCCCCTTAAATGGATACAGTGGACATTTACAAAAACACAGGAAGATGTGTTTTGACAGACGATTTATTAGCGAAACAATCTTACACAGTTGTATGCAATAAATTATTATGATTGGCCATTAAATCGTAAGCCTGTTTATACTTTAACAATCTTTATTTATGTTTATTTGAAATCAAAATCAAATATTCCGTATTGAAGTAGGCTTTTGACGATCTCACTGGCGTAAGTCTTCGCTAGCACAGGTCCTGGGTTCGATAAGTATAGAAAATTATATTTTATTTACCACTGACATTGTTTCAGCTCTTTTGAGAAACTATTTGTGTGAGAACTAACTGTGGTCTGCCATCGTTTAAATAAAGACAACCACAGTCAATTTTCACAGAGGTTATTTATGACTTGAAACTAAATTATTAATTTATGGGTGCAAGGTGTGCACCGGACACAACTTCGAGTAGGAATACCCGCCAGCCTAATGCTTTTTTTTTTTTCGAAGTGTGTAGTTGCTGTTAGCCCTACTGGCTTTGACAGCGTAACCGAGAGGGATGGAGCGCAGAAGCTCTGCCGAGGAGTGGGCCCGTAGAAGGGCCCTAAGGGCGCCTCCTGCGAGGCTCGGCTTAGAGCAACGTTAGCTGCTGCTGAAAAAGACAATCGGACAGGTTCAGCCTAATGCAAGCAAGCAAGCCCTTTTATACTAGTTATTGCGAGTGGGGGTAGTTTGAATGTTGGTAGATGTTTGTTGCTAGCTCGCTGCACACCTTGTTACCAACATTAAAAATCGTTGCCGCCGTCAAATATATATGTCGGAGAATAAGAGAGAACGGAGAAGAATAAAGCACAGGGGCGTAGGGTTCTCCGCGGACATCGTCATTAATGGGATCCATTATTTAATTTCTGATACTGTGGGCATTCGTGGGTAATGTTGGTGCAATCAAACACTTTGTTAATTAACTTGGATTATAATGTTCATTAACAATAATAGCTAGGGACACGAGTTTCAATAGTCGACCACTACGGCCGACCGCCACTCGAGAACTGCCGCGAGACGGGCCGGACTGCCACTTCTTGACTCTGCCCCCACGCACACATGGACCAGCGATCCACAGACTCTCGCACGCCGACATTTAATGACATCAACACTTAACAGTACTGCATGAGATATTGCTTGGCAACCATGTTTGGCAACCGTATGTCAAGCAGGGATTGCGGCTTCAAATAGTGTTTTCTTTATATTCACACTTATGTTATCCTTTCATCACTTCCCTAATCCCTACGCATAATTCTACAAAGACGAAGTCGAGTACAGAAACTAGTGGTGTATAGGCCTCCATCAGTCATTAATCAAGGTGCAAATCAACCAAGTGTTCACTAAAGCAAGTTGCCCTCAAAACAAAACATCTGCCCGCCGTTAACTCTGCGAGACAAATGGCGGGCCGCCGATGAACATCAATCCACTTATTACCGCGACCTCAAACTAAATCATTTATTGTACCAAATCTGGCTATTTACTCAACGAGGGGTCAAAGAGACCCATCACTCACCGAACTCCGGACTCTTTTGTGATGCTAAATCGACAGGGTTACATTTACACCTTGTGTTAGATATATTACTTAGCTGATACCTTATTTTCATATAATTATTGGAAACAAAAACAGTGTTTTATTTAATGTGGTTTGTAAAGATCGTTATTATTGTCCGTTAACAATAAAATACTGGTTCAGAGGGTTTATTCTATCGAAAACTTACAGACAAAAGAAATTGAATAAATGATCTGTTATTTTTTGCAGATTTCAATGGGAGTCTTCACACACAAAAGAATATAGACTATTCTGGATTCTGCTGTATCCTAATCGAAGGTTTAGTATATCTGTCATTTAAATATGGTAATAATAAATTCAGCTATTACTCAATAAGGAGTCAAAGCGACCCATCACTCACGAAACTCTGGACTCTATTATGAAATCGATAGGGTTACGTTTACACCTTGTGTTAAAGGTCTTACCTTAATATAATGTAGTATTTTAAGTGGCAACTTACTAAGCCGGTTTATTTCGTATATGTTGAATGAAACTGGGCCGTCACGCTTGACAGTGTAACGTTTATCAGAGAAAAATCGGCTGCTGCATTCTAATTTATATAGGTTATCAAAATTTGCTTCGGCAAGTACTTGCACCAGGTCGTTGGCCGCGAGGAAACGCCCGCCTGTCATGAGTGTGGTGCTCCTGTGGACACGGCGCACCATACCCTGGCGGAATGTCCAGCGTGGGCACCCCAGCGGCATACATTATTGTCGCTGGTTGGAGGAGACATTTCATTGGAGAGCATAATAGGGGTAATGCTCTCCAGTGAAGATGGGTGGAGGACGGTTGCCTTCTTTTGCGAGACCGTCATCTCGCTGAAGGAGGCAAATGGGAGACTAAGGGAGCAAGAGGCTGAAGCTCTACCTAGCCGTCGGAGAAGACTTGGTGGCAGAAGTCGCACTTATGCGCTTCATGTTTCTCCCTATTGAGTGATAGGTACTCGTGGTCGGTGTCATCCGGGTCACTAGAGTGGAATGCAGCTAGGGAACCTCTAGTGATCCCACTCATGGAGGAGGAGGGATCTGCTGGGTTTTAGTGGGTATTCTGTAATCTGTGAGTCCCACACTCCCGATTAGAAAATCTTTCATCGGGGTGCGTAAAGGCATTTCCCAGCGTAAAAAAAAAAGGTTATCAACATAGAACAAGAAAATCATTCTATGTATAAAGTAAAGGGGTCAAAGAAACCCATCATTGACCGAAGTGAGGACTCTTGTGATGAAATCAACAGAGCTACATTTATATATTGTTTTTGAGATCACACCCAATGACCTTACTCTTATGTACCTAATTTGAAACAAAATCGGTTATTAATTATTCAAGGACATTTAAACTCTGTCAATCTATCCATTGACAATAGGTTCAAAAAGTTGAACCTGTCCAGAAGTTTCCTGAAAAGATTGAAACTCGTTGAAATCCTCAAGTTTGTTTTCCGTTAGTATTGAATTTAACTGCAATTCGAAAAGTTTATCCGACCGTTGATGATATTTGGCTGGTATTACATTAATGTGGTTATTTAATAACCAAGGGGTCAAAGAGACCCATTACTCACCGAACTCTAGACTCTATTCCGATGCTAAATTGACAGGGTTAGATTTACACCTTGTGTTAAGGAACGAGAACTGCCTCATTAGTCTAGTGGTTAGCATGGCATTGTTTACAGACATGAGGTCCTGGGTTCAAGTCCCGGGCCTAAGAGAGCGCGTAAAGCCGTCGGTCCTGCGCCTGATCTCTCTCTGGTCATGTCGGATTCCCTTCACATCGGACTATGACAGTGAAGGAATAGAGAGTGCACTTGTGTACTATGCTTCTCAATCTATGCTGTGTCTATGTTCTAAAAACCCTCTTTCATATGAATGAGCCCTGTGCCCAGCAGTGGGACGTTAATGAGCTGCTACTTACTAATATTTTTCAACAGTTGGACGTTGATGATATTTAGCTAAAGTCACATTATTGTGGTTATTTATTTACTCAACGAGGGGTCAAAGAGACCCATCTTCATCATACTGTAGACTCTTTTCTGATGCTAAATTGACAGGGTTAAATTTACACCTGTTGTAAACGATAGAACTAATAACAATTAATTATAAAATAACTTGCTGAACAAAGACAAATAATAACCTTCTAACTCTTCGTATGTTATTTAAGTTATTGATACGTTAACTCGGTTCAAAAGTTATGTCACACCGCACCTAGTAATTAACAGGAATCCATCAGTCGTCTGAGTATAAATTAATAACCTTAAAAGGTGCAAACGATAATTAAACGAAAAACGTAAAATGATTTCACCCGATACCATAAAAGATGATAAATGGTGGTATAAATCAAACTATCCATCGTGGTTCTTCGCATAAAGTGACGTTTTGCTGTAGTGATGTGAGTACTTGACTATATAGAATAATCGATTTAGATGCCTGGAGTCGGATTTTATTCGTTGATCTAAGGCATATGATAGGGTACCCCGTGAAGTCTTATGGTGGGTTTTGAAAGAGAAAAGAGTGTCTGGGAAATACCTGCGTCTTATCCGTGCTATTTACGGCAGAGCTACTACATACGTTCGCTCCATCCACCAAACATACAAGAGATAGCACCCTGGTACATGCTGTTTGCCGATGACATTGTGCTTGTTGGAGAGGACGGAGCTGAGGTACAGAGAAGGCTAGAAATATGGCAGGAAAAACTGGAAAGCGCAGAGTTGAAGATCAATAGGACCAAAACAGAACATCTGTTCTGTGATTTCGGGGATCCATCCAGTTTTTCTTCGATTGTCTTAGATGGTGTTTCCCTTCGAGTCTGCTCAGATTTCCGTTACCTCGGCTCTATCTTCCAAAACGACGGCGGCATTGACCGAGATGTTACTAGCAGGATAAATGCAGGTTGGATGAAGTGGAGGCAGGTCTCGGGAACAATTTGCGATGCCAGAATGCCCCTTAAACTAAAGGGGAAGATTTATAAGACGATCGTAAGACCTGTCATCCTGTATGGATCAGAGTGCTGGGCCACCAAAGGGGAGAATGAAAGGAAATTGCATGCAGCGGAGATGCGAATGTTGAGATGTGTGGAGTGACAAAATTAGATAAGATTAAGAATGAGTATATTAGAGGAAGTGTGAAAATAGCACCAGTGACCGAGAAGTTAAGGAGTGGAAGGTTAGCCTGGTACGGACATGTAATGAGAAGGGAGGATAGCCATGTATGTAAGAGGGTCCTAAATATGATGGTAAACGGCAGGGTGAAAGAGGATATGTGTATAAAGGGTGTCAATGTAGAAATGACAGCGGATAGAGTGAAGTGGCGAAAGGAAACATGCTGTGCCGACCCCATCTAGAGGGATAAGGGCAAGAAAAACAACAACAGTCGGATTTATAAAAGACGGACTCAACAAAGGTTTATTATTACTAGTACTAGCTATGCTCTCGACTTCATATGCCTAGAATAGTGGGTAGCATTTTTATTAATTAAGTGTCTCATCTAAAGTAGTATACGTAGACGTATACTACTTTAGATTTTAAGTCGTTCTTTATTACCATCTCCAGACGTACGTAGAATTAGAGTGTGGAAAAAAAATATTATTTGACGATTCAAAAGTGCTGTATTATGCCTACTTGAATAAAGATATTTTGATTTGATTTGATTTGATTATACTGAGCTACTTGTGTCACTGCGAAAGGTTGAGTGTCCTTTTTCAGGCTATAGATTAACTGACTACCAAATTTCATTTAAATCAGTTTTAGTCATTCAATTTAAATCAGTAGTTTAAGTTTTGACAGACAGATAGAGGTATTTTCGCATTTACAAAATCAGTTACTATAAGGATTGTTATTTTACACCCTTGAGTGTAAAATTGTTGCAAACTTTGAATGTCATGTTTATTTAAATCGAGTCAATAGACCTTCTAACTCTAAAAACGGCGATACTTCTATCCATTACAAACATTTTTATCCATTAAATTGTAGCCTATGTGCTTTCTCAGGCTCTATACTATCTACATACCAAATTTCATTTAAATGGGTTCAGTAGTTTTGTTGTGAAACAGGGACTGACAGAGTTACTTCTGCATTTATTATGTTAATAAGGATTTTAAAGCTAAAAAGCAAATTCGACCCGCAAAATATTGTCTCAGTAAACTTTTGAGTCTTACTGCTAAAGTCGATCTGTTAAGAAATTAAATAAATGTTTAATGTCCAATACCAAAGTTAAATACTTTTGCTTGTTTTAATGAAAGTCAAATTTAAGTTAACATAATTTTGTGATCTACTTAATATATATTTTACTTATTCGACATGTGTGACTTTTTATAATTAGATTTGTATAATTACTATTAATATTGGAAATTAATTTCAAAATCATCATTTTGCGAATGACATATGTAATGTATATATATTGTATATATATATATATATTTATGTATATGTGTGTATGTATATGTAGCAAATATATGAATATTCTCTCAAGTTAGTGTTGAGTTTTTTTTTGTTTTTGTTTTACTATTTTATTTTTGTTCTCCAATAAGATTTGGTACCTGCGCCACATCTCAATTAAGTACTCTCCCATATCAAAGGGTTTCTGGAAGAAATCTCTTTTACAGATAAGTCATCCTATGTATATAAGCTTTCTGTTTGTTTTCCCATTATCTTCGGTACATAAATAAATAAATAAATAAATAAATATGTTTTGAAACCAAAAAAGAAGCAAAGCATTTATTTTAGTTATTGTTTTTGATTTGTAAACTATAGTTCTATACTATAGTTTAAAATCCAAAAAAGAAAGGTTTAATGTCGTTATGAGATACTCAATGAAGATAAGAATTCTTCTTAAAATTATTATTTAAGGAAAAATATTGTTAAACTTGATTCATTTTACTTACAAAGCTAAATTTTGCAAGATTTATCATCGATAAATTATAGCCGAGTACTGCGAAGTCGTATTGAGTCGTCACATCACTGGCTTGCTCGCTGGAGGGGGTTGCGGCATTCATTAATTTGATGATATAAAACAAAACGTCATTTTAATTAGCGGACATTAATAGATGTACAGTGACAGACAGCGGAAGGGTTGCGGCGTCAAGGGCGCTACCAACACAGCTTTGAATAAATACGAAGCGAAATATTGCCCACCATTTATATCTCCTACTATATATATTCACGAGTTGTATTCCCCGCAATGCCATCCATGTTATTCCATGGGAAATCCATATTTTATGGCCATCTAGCAAAATAAGTTACTTTGCTAAATTTCAAGTCCATAGAGACTTGAAACTTGTTCTTTTTCAAGTTTTATTACTAAATTTTGATCATTATATTCCATATATTTCACTGTCTTATGTGATACGGCTAGCGCTGTTAACACTGGGTTAGAGTGAGAGAGGAGGAGCGTGTCTACTGCGTGAGAGAAAGGGAAGCCCTACAGACTGGCATCATAGCGCGTTACGTAACGAAGCGATTTACTCTTCCATCAGAAGTTATATAGTATTAGTTATGTTTCAGCGATTTTTCCCAATATCCCAGGTTTATAACTATTGCCTTTCTTAGGAAGGTTACTTGGTTCGATTTGACATCTCAAGCCCTTATTTTTTCATCACGTAAAAAATGACTTATCCTTAAAAAAGTTTACATTTCGAAGTCATAGTCATAATTTAAAACTATTAACAGTTTACGAATATAACGACATTGTTTATAACAACCCAATGACATGGTCCCAGTCAAATCTCTATATAAACTAACAAGTAAACATACCGTCTATGACAATATCGGGTATAGCGACATAACTAAACGTTATATTTGTTCAAGGGGTTAAAAGACCAATTGTTTAGTTATTCCAGGAAAAAAAGACTAAAATCTACTATTTATATACTTTATTTCTTTCGTAATAAACTTTTTTATTTGTTTTTTCCACATTATATTTGAAAACCAGTTCTTAAGCTAAACTTATACCAAATCTACAAATAATACAGTTGACTATTAACATGACATGTCGTTATATCCGATTTCGACTACATATATGGCAATAACTGATTTTGCAATATACACAGTACAATATTCTTGCAAATAAATGATTATGAATATGTATAGCATATATTTAGGATAAATTAATTAAATATCGTGTGCGAAAACAGTCCCGTATGAACACACTACCTGTCGAGACTGCCGTCTCCATTCAGGGAGTTTGATTGACGTAACTCATAATGCTAAATATATTCGCACACTAAAGTCAAGCTACAATAACAATAAACTAACTGGATAACATATAAAAGTTATTTCTTTTAGATGAAATAACTAAATAATACTTAAAAGCTTAGACAAATAATCTCCAACATATAATTGTACATACATGCATAGCATCATGCCCCATTCGCTTCGGGGTAGGCAGAGACCACGTCCTTCTACTCACCACGATCCTTGGATATCTCCTTTGCTTCTTTTGTTCTCATTAAACCTTTCATACAAGTTCTTCGGTTTAGAGTACTTTGACCTGGCCCTTATTTCCAATGTCCTGGATTTGTTCCAAGACCATTCTTTCTCTCCCCCTTCCACCTTTCCCATTCGATCTTGACTCATACATTTTTAGTAACCTTTTAGTCAGTCTCCTTTCATACATCTAACAGCGCTACTCGTCAGACAGACGCTTCCCTTATCTCTGCTGTGTTTAATGTGCGATAGACATATACCACTGACCGTTAGCGTATCACTTAATCAATAATAGTCCTGAGATGCACAAGAAAAAGAAGAAGCATAAAAGTAAAATAAACGTGTTAGAGATGAGAGCATTGAGAAGTATAAATGGATTGAAACTCACAAAGTAAGAAATAGTGTGATAAGAGAACGTCGAGGTATAAAAGAAGTTGTAGAGACTAAAATTAAGAAAGGTATGCTTGGATGGTTTGGGCACGTAGAGAGGATGAATGAAAGGAGACTTAATAAAAGGATTAATGAGTCAAGAGTGAATGGGAAAGTTGGAAAGGGAAGATTAAGGCGGACGTTCCTCGACCAAATCAAAGACATTTTAAACAAGGGCCAGGTCAAGAGTACTCTAAAGGTTTAATGAAAATGAAAGAAGAAAAGTAGATATGCAAGGATCATGGCAAGTGGAAGGACGTGGTCCCTACCTACACATATGGGAATGAGGCGTGATACTATGAATGTATGCACACGTTTTTTATTGTGGGTTAAGGAGAATTCAAAAACAGTTTATATTGACAATTTAATCTAGATTTTCCCATACATCCACGAGATCTTGTAGCAGCACGAACTGCGCCAACAAGGCCGTATACAACAGTTTAAATCGATTTGAGTCGTCACAAAAGGTTTATCTTTAACAATCGTGATTGCTACAAACAAATAAGTACGTGTCGTTTGTCGATCTGTCAGCGCAGGCTGCGTCGCCGTGTGTACACGCGTCACGATGAATGTCGTCGTTACATTGATTGAGATGAGGTCCCGGGGATGTGAAGACATCGCAGGGCCTCGACACAAGCGAAATAATTGATGCCCTAATGGTCCTAATTCACCTGTTTTCTTTAATTAATTCACAGATACAAATTGTATTAATTAATATCAACGAAAAGGGAATAGTTACAAGATCGCCTGTTGTATGCTTTTCTCAACTATCATCGGTATTCTATCACCCTTTATAGAAAACTTCATAGATGTTCTTTAGATGGTTCTTTTGTATTTAATACATTATAGCAGCAATCATATTAATTAGAGAAACTTCAATTCGTTATCCGTTTTTGGTACATATTTCATTTTAAATGACGATTTGTAGGTCTTCAATCTCGTTCTCCAAAATTAGTATATATTCCTTGTCGTTTTTTGTTTTAGATTAATTGTCTTTAATGTTAGCGAATCTTCATTCGTTTTTAGATATGACGTAATCTGTATCCTGCCCTTATTTTGGTTAAACCCATCAGTAAAGCCATCAGCTTTTGTAGGTTTTAATCTTGTTCTCCAATACTATTATATGTCGGAGAATAATAGAGAAGGAGCATAAAGCATAGGGGCGTAGGGTTAATAATAATTCCATCTCCATACTTTGGGCTTTGGTGGATAATGTTGGTGCAATCAAACACTTTATTAATTAACTTAGATTATAATGTCCAATCACTTATTGTTTCCGATAACACTTTACACAATATAGCTAGCAACGCGACAGTTTCAATAGTCGACCGCTCTGGCAGACCGTCATCCGAGAACTGGAGAGACGTGCCCCGGATTGTCATTTATTGACTCTGTCCCACGCCGATAGACAGATGGCGCCAGCGTTCCACAGAGTATTGCACTCCGACATATATATGCCTTGCCCTTCTATCTTTCATTTGTTTCCTTATATCTTATAACCTCGTATTGCGCTGTAAGAAGGTTTTCAGATCTTATGTGACTCCTATCACTGCTTCACTTACATACACCATGAGGATAATTTCTTTAATCTTAACTTTAAATACGGTTAAGTTATATTTATATTTAAGGAATGATTTAATGTGAACTGCCACTACGCCTTGGTGGACACGAGTGGAGGAGGCACGAAGCAGAACACACAAACTGTAGATACACGGACATAACAAATATTGTGAACACCCACACACAGAAAAAAAAAATTTCTAATGATCTGGACTATAACGCAACGGAAAATGTGTTAATTACGCAAATACACACACTCATACATACACACATAAATATAAACACACACACACACACACAATCATTTATATTGTATTTATATCTTATATTATGGATTAGTTTTAAATTATGTTTTCATTTTCAATTATATAAGTAGGTTAGGCGTATAATATATTATAAAATTGAGAAGACACTGATCCCTAAGTCACGGGCTTACCTAGTTTAGGGGTCCGGGGTATTTTATGTACCTTTCTTTTTTATGCCCAAATATATAAAGTTATTATAATTATTGTACAATGCTTCCTATCTCATTCTCTCCCACGTGCAAACTTATCAATTTATGTGCCTGTCTCTTTTTCGTTTCATCGCTTTAGACCTAACAACCGAAGTGAAACTGAACTTTGACCTTCACTGTGCCTGAGATATACAAAACTATGTAAAGAGGCTATGAGAGAAAATATGTGCTCTCTCTCTTATCCCTACAATAATATATGAAATATAGTCCTCTCTCTTTCTACCATCAAACACATATATGCTTTTCAACTTCCGTTCCCCTAGCGTGCTCGTAATTTCCGTCACGCATTCACCAGCTAACTCCCAGTTGAACGTGTAAAAAGAAGTTTTACTTCAAATAACTAAAAATAAATAAACTTGATTTCAGGTGTCACATATGCAAAGTAGAGCGATCACCCAAGTACCAGGATCGCAGAAGCGCCAAGAAGCGCGAGCACAGGTTGCCGACGCTTGCAACGTTTTCTTTTGATAAGCAGAACTCCTTACACACTCCTATTAAGAAGAGAGATTTTTCTGTTATTTAAGAAATTAAAATTGTCAAAAACTATGATTGTTTTCTTTAATTATAATAACCCTTTAAACTGAAATATTGACATGTTTATTTGTAAATCTTTAGCCTGCATCGTCTTTAACTGGCTATGAGAACAAGAGAGAATGAAAATGTGTGCATCTCTCTCTGTCTTCACAAAGTACACATGTCAGATGTTAAAAAACCTCTTTGGAAATCCATTTTTTAAATCTTGCTTATATTTAATACAAATCCTAATATTCAAGGTGTTGAAAATTAATACGAATGATTTATTGAAATCTCAAATGACTAATAAATATGCAAAGGGTTTTTTGTCAAAATTAGAAAATTATTAATAAAATTTTGTTTTATAATTTAAAATTTAGAAAAGAGACTTTTATTTTATTTTGTAAGAAAAATACATATTAAAATGACGAGAGGCAAATTAAAACTACCTAACCTTCAAACGAATTTGCATAAAAACGCTGCACATCTTCGTGACGCTAATCACGCGTTTCATCTGTAAAAATTTTACCCTAATGCGCCTGAAGAAGTTTCACTTAAAAAAATAAAAGCTTTCCAGGCGTCCCATATAGCAGAGTAATAGTAATAATCACCAAGTACCAGGATCGCAGAACCGCTAAGAGGTTAGTTCACTACGCAGGATGTACGCAGGAAGAAGCGCAAGCACAGTCCGCCGACGATGGTGAACATTTGCTTGAAATAAGCAGAACTCCTATACATTTATGCACTCCTAATAACAAGAAAAATTTTACTGTTCTTTATGTTGTGGATTTTGATTCTTTCTTGTTTTAGGTACGTTTTTTTATTAATGTTGTTTGTTGAAAACGTAGAGATATTTCATTGACTTTTTTCTTGCCAAAGAAAATTCATGTATTTTATTTTAAATTAGTAATAAAAAAGAATTTATAATTATTTAAATAAATATTAGTCAAACTCCTTTCAAAGCACGCATTTTTTCCTTAATCTTCCTGTACACAAACTTTCTGCCCCTTTCGACCACTTCAAGCTTAATTTTCGTGTTATCTTTACAATTTACATGTCTATAATAAAATAAAGACTTTAAATACGAGTGTCTGTTTGTAATTTCAAATTAACAGCTGTTTACTAAATGAATACGATTATTATATAGGACAAATTATGTCTGTTTATTCGCTCCAACATCTGAAAGGGCTGGATCGACTTTGACGTGACTTATTAATCGACTATGCTGGCAGAGGTCCTTGGGTTATATTTCCGATAGGCATAAATTAGGAAATTGTATTTTCTAATTTATCTAAGTCTGGTGGGAGGATTTGGCCGTGGCTAGTTACCACTCTTATTAGAAAAGACGTGCTACCAAGCAAAAAGATTTACTTTCCAGTACGACGCTGTGTGCCGCTGACGTTAAGAGGTCAAAAAACTCCAGATTAGCGCGGTTCCATTGACGACTTTAACATCACTTGCCATCAGGTGAGAACAAATTGTGTTTTTGACACACTACTGAAGTATAACATGTATGTATAATAAAATTTCCTCATTAGTGTAGTTAGTGGTCAGCTTGTTCGGCTACAAACATTCTGGGTTCGAGCCAATTTAAATCGATATTGTCTTTACTGTTAAGAGTTTCTAAATATTTAACCCTGTGTTGTGTAATTGGCGGTGTGCTCCACTCCATCGGCGAGCACGTTAAGCCATCGGGCCTGTGCCTGAGTGTACTTGTGTACTGATTTTACTTAAACTTAGCTCTATAAACGCATTTCCATATCTACGAGTCGTACCTATCTCGTATATGAGTAAGATCTGTCCAGCAAAGAGGGGGTATTTAATGGGCTGCTACTTATTATATTGTTATAAAAAATGATTTTTTTATGCCTCCCACATTCGTACATGCTGCAAAATCTTAATAACCGCAGAGCCTTCGATCATTGTGGTCCAAAGCAGAATAATGGTAATCGCCAAGTACCAGGGTCGCAGAAGCGCTAAGAGATTATTTCACTACGCACGATGCACGCAGGAAGGAGCGCGGGCACAGTCCGACGACGTTGGTGAAGTTTGATTTAGATAAGCAGACCTCCTATACATTTATGCACTCCTAGTAACATGAAAGATTTTTTCTTGATTTCTTCTTAATTAATAATTGTATGATAAGAAGAGTAGCCATATTATAAGAAAAACTAAAGTCAACTCTTTCTAATCCTCAAATTTTAATATCTCCTTAATAATAAGGAATACTTATGGTGTAGTTCAGCTCCTTTCGACCACTTCAAGCTTCATTTTCCTGATACTGATACGTCTTTATAATAAAATTTTGTGTTTTTTTTGTTCATTTCATAACATTGATTTTACAAAAACATAACGAAATATTTTTGTCTGTTTGTGTATTTGTTCTCGCTTATTTTTAAAACAGCTTGAACGGCTTTGACGTAATTTACACTGGTGTGAGTGCTGCTGATAGAGGTCCTGGGTTCGATCCAATAACTATGTAGAAACCCTAACAGGTCAATTACTTCCAACCAGATTAACACGCTTCGTCACTTATTATCAGGTGAGCACGAAGTTTTACTTCATATATGAGAAGTGTATATTTTTTACATATAAACAGCGAAGCCTTTGTTCTGGATAATGACATTTCGAATCAAAGAATGGGGTTTTAAATAAAATACCTTTGTAGTATTTAACATATATATTTCTTTGAGCTTTTAATTGCATTTTGAAATACAACATAAAATATTAAATAAGATTATTAAATTTGGTAAAATCAATATTTCAACACCATTTTTTTTATTAATGAGCAAAATTCTCTCATCAGAGCTAGCGTATACATAATATTTGTCGTATTTTTTTTTTATTAATAGTTAAAATGATAGTTTACGTAGTTCATTAAAACTTTTCTGATTCGAGCCTGTTTTGTTAAGTCCTCATAATTTTTTATCTGTTTTGTAATTTTACAATTAATAATTAAAAGACTTATTTAATCGTAGAAACTTCAGTATCACGAACCCCTAAAGTCCAGGTTATGTATTTATAAGTCCTGAGAATGTTTACGTGTACATTACAAAAATGACAAGTAATAACAAAATTAATTACAATATCTTATCTTATTGCATTAAAAAACAACAAAATCATTACCAGAGTATTAAATATGAAGCCGTTTTATTTATAAGTCCTCAAAATGTTTATACATATAGATTACAAAACATGTTAAACAGCTTTTAATACCAGAGAAAGTAAATAAATTATATACAATACTATATATTATTGTAGCTACATTAAGTCTTGGAAAAACCACAAAATAATTAACCCCTAACTCCAGTTAATGTTAAATACAAGTGTAGGCCTTGTTTCCAGTCCCGAGAATTTTTACGTATATATTAGACAAAATGACGGCTTTTAATTGACAGAGAAAGCCAATAAATTGATTGCAAGTCTTATTTAATCGATTTTTATAAAATTTGCCGGCCTTAAGAGTGATATGATATCGTATTTATTCTTAAGACCAATAAATACAAGTCCTGAAATTACCAACGCTGATATAACAGAAAGCAATGTGAAATTGAGTACAATATTATATTTAATCTCGAAATAATTGTTAAATCATTAACCCCTAAGTCCAGCAAATATAAAACAAAAAAAGAAAATAGTTTTATACTGTTTGACTTATTTCGTCGTCGGAGAAACAAATAACCCCTTCAATCCAGAAAATTTAAATATAAGTCCCTCATTCTAGGTTTCATATTTAAAAGGCCTGGGACCAAAAATTTTGTGACAATAGTTTATTAGGCCTCGTATATAAATCCAATACACTTCTTTTATTAGTCCAACGGTAAAAGCCATTTAACTATAGATATTATTATTTAAATATTAATGTATAATTAAATAATAGTTAGCTGACCCCGTAGTATATAACTAAGTTTGAAATAAATTATAAGTCCTTCATTCAAGACGCATACAATCTCAGGCCTGTTAAATGTAACAGGTCTGTGATTATATGCGTGTACTATAAAAAGCTTTCGGTAAGAGAAAAAGCTATTTTTTTCTTTTATATACGAGACGTTATAAACTTTTCTTGTAATGGAATTTCCATTAAGACTATCCAAAACTTGGAAACTCAAAACAATGACATTACGTAAAGTATCCTATTCTATATATATTAAATAAATTATTAAATTTATTCGGACTTGGTAAAACAGGCTCTTAATATTGGCCCTCGGCCCATTACCGAAGTGCTACTTCACAAATATCCAAAGAAAGTAGGCCATTAACTTCGTATTTTGATATCGTTTGAAACTTACATTTAAACAGTTTACAATATTTTTATAATATATAAAAGAGCTTTACACTCACAATTACCGTATATACATCATCGTATATCTGTCGTTACAATTGGAAGAAACCTCGTTACAGTGTCCTAAACGTATACGAATGTAGTCCGTCCTTTTAAAGAAAAAAATTGTATAATTTATCACTTTTTTAAATACAATAGGTCGATTTGGACAACCGATGAATGCGCTGTTACAATGGTATACATGTTTTTCACAGTAGAGTCGCTTACCTTATACTTAACACTAAATAATAAATAGCAATCTCGCGAGGAGAACGTATCTAGAGCGAAATGTACACTAAGGAGATTGTAATATTGCATGCGACGACCGACTGCATGAGATTTGATCTCCGAGATTGCGGGCATCGAAGGATCTCAACGTCACGAAACCATAGAAAAAAAAGCATCAAAATATACATAAAATAAACAAAGAACCATGCCGACCCTAACTCTGATCTACGTACGAAATTAAGTAACACAAAAATGATATTGCAACGAATTTTATTAACGAAATACTGACAGACACGACCACGCACCGATTAATAGCAAAAAATATACATTTACAAAGAGATCGAATCGAACTTTTAAGACTTAACGCGATATTTACAATTATCGAAATGGAATTACAACGTAGTGCGGAGGACGGCCGCGTCCCCACCTAAAGGCAATATTTTGAAAATATTCTCTTACCATCTAAACGAACGTAAGACGTTTGGCGTATACTTATGTCGCTAGTCGTTAATTACACTAACCGAACTGTGCGGCGAAATCTAACGGTTACCTAAATAATTAAATTGGCAAAGAGTTTCGAAATACTTAACGTCGCGGCGCGACCTAACGACCCCCGCGGGGTTCCTCGCAGCAAGATATGGTATCATCACAACTGACCCCCGCCCCTCTACACGTACTTGCTGGACAGCTGCTTGGCCAGCTCCGTGTACTTGAGGAACTTGGAGTGGGGACTCTCGTCGAAGGACTGCGACGGGCTCCGGGGATCTTGCGGGGACGCAGCGTTGGACCCCCCGCTCTTATGAGCGCCCGGGGATGAAGCCGCCGGGGGTGCCTTCATCGGCACGGGCTCCGGCAGAGCGCCGTCTTTCACGAAATGCATCTTGGAAAGGTGATGCCGATAGGCACCCTTAGAAATGAAAGGCGTGTCGCACAACGCGCACTTCATGATAGAATCTGTCACCACTGCATCGTTGCAGGCCCAGCTGAAGGTCAGAATGCTGGGCGGACCTGCAGGGGAGGGCGCCGGCGGGGGTGCGCGGGAGGAATTAGTTTCGGTTTTATCGCAAAGTTTTTGCAGGGCGGCGAGCGGGTGACTGCCTCCTCTGCGAGACGAGCTGGGCTCGTTGGAGGACCCACCTCCAGCGAGGTTATCGAACATGGAGGACAGCGCCCCTAAACTGGAAGCCGGCTTCCTGTCGGCACCCGGTGTGGGTGCGGAGCGATCGCTAGCGGGGCTGCGCGGGCTGGGGACCGGGCTCGGGCCCTCGCTTTCGCGCTTAGGGACGGTTGGTTTTACGTCTTCCTCCGTGGCGCTGTTCGGTCTAGCAGTGTCATCGTCGTCGTCTAATTCAGTTTTAACCCTAACCGGCTGACTACTCAAATCTACACAAGTCTCTCGCTCGTCTTCGTCCGCGATCTCTTTCTTTATCCTGACCTCTGCGGGGCGGTCCTCCGACGCGGGAGTTTGCGAGCCACGTGTGTCGGGGGTCGTGCGAGGGGTCATATGATAAGTGTCCAATTTTCTATCGGGCGTGAGAGATTCCACTCTGCTCCCACCCCTCTCCGACATGGAACTGGATTCGCTGCCGCTCCGTTCCCGACGACCGTAACCTTGCTGGTGGTGATAATTCCTTAACATACTCATTGTTTGCGGGTCGACGAGGGGTTTGGTGTAATCGACGCTCTCGTCTATGCCTAATCTTTTCAAAATACTAGAACCGATAGGAGCGTGAGAAGCCCCGCCCGGCATGCCGGGTACCGAATGCCGGGAGCGCGTATCGAAACTCTTTTCTATTAATTGTTCTATAGCGTTTAAGACTGATGGAGATGAGCTTTTGTCGTTGCTGGCGTTGTGATCTTTGGAACTGGGAGAAGAATCGTTAACGGAGGAAGGAGAACGGTGGTGCGTCGAGCCCGGAGAGGGGATTTCATCGTTAATACTTTTGCGTCCATCGCGACTAGTGGGGGTTATGTGACCGGGGACGTCCGGTGGGATAATGTTGTTAGAAAGAAGGGCACTTTTTAGAAAATTCCTTTGGCTATTCGACATGGGCGCACCTATGCATTGACGAATATGTTCAACAAATACGGCAGTCTCGATTTTATCACCACATTTCTCACAAGTAATACGACTACCGGATCCAAAGTCTCTTATCGGTTTTCCCATGGGGACACCGTTACCGTCGCCGTTTTTAAACTCATGTTGAGCTCTTTCGAGTTCGAGAAGTTTTCGCACGGGTAAAGACTTCTTTCTTTTTTCGCGAGTTTGACGTCTTCTTCCACCACTTTCGGTAATTGAACGCATAATGTGTTCTTTGTAATGAGAATTCTTTACCATATGATTACTTAATTCTTTCAGGGAGCTAAAGGCTTGATCGCAAACCTTGCAAGTCAATACCGCGCTAACATGACTACTCGTCCCCGTCGTAGGGGGAACTGCGTTATTAGGACCGGGAGTGCTGGAATTAGAACCTTTCGCTTCGTCTGAAGATTTCCACGAAATAATCTGTTCTTGTGATATAATGTTAGTGTAGTGTTGAGTGCGTTGCATGTGACTGGTCATTTCGGCTAACGAACGGAAACTCTCAGCACACCACATGCACTTAAGTATTTGCCTAGTCTGCTCTGCGCCTTTCCCTAACCATACATCTTGACCGCGAACTAATTTCCTAGGTATCGGCATATTTTCCTTTATAAGCATATTAAGATCATTGTGGTTAGGTTTAGACGAACCGCTCGATGAGGAAGAATTATGTGATGGGGTTGAAGGCGAACTAGATGGTGGCAGAAGCGAAGGAGGGATGGGCGCACCGGCCGCTGGGGGCATTGGTACATTGACACCGCAATGTTTGGCTTCCTTCATATGGACCGTTAAGTCGGCGAGGGAATTAAAGCTTTTCTTGCACCACACACATTTCAAAACGTCTTTTGTTTGGTCTGCTCCCTTGTTCAACCAATGAGATTGCCACGCAGAGTGCCGAGCGGCTGCATTAGGAGTTAGACCAGCTCCTAATGCTGCACTTTGAACAGATCTGAATAGTTCTTCTCCGCCTAACCTGCTCAACTCGCTCATTTTTTCAAGTGCTTTAGTAGCATCATTTGGTGTTGGTGTGCCATGTTTCAACTTTCCGTTCCAGTCCGGGGGAACGCCACCTTTAGGAGACAGACTAGCGGCAGCGACAGCGGCTGCAAAATATGGTAAGTGCGGCGCAACTGGTGTAGTCCAAGGTGTGGAAATTGGCTTAAAATCAGCCGACCTTGAATTTTTTCTCGTCGGGACTGGCGACGGAGAATCTTCTGGTCCACGTTTTCTAGTGCCTACTGATAAATCTAACGGGCCGTTTTCATTTTTGCTGAGGTTAACGGCGTCATCGTCGTCATCGTCGTTGGGTGATTCGCTGCGTTTAGTGCTAAAGTCGAGAACAGCGTCCGCCCTTTCGGAGTCGGTCATGTCTTCTTGGCAGGACATGAGCAGTCTTTGTTGGGCGGCGGCGGCGGCTGCTCCTAGATAAGCCGCAACCGCAGCAGAGTGTGGGGGTAATAGGGCTGCTGGAAGAGCTGCCGGTAGAGCGGCTGACAGGGCAGCCGGCAGTGGCAGGCTCGGCGCGCTCCGACCCGAGTACACCGAGTCGTTGGAGGGACATCGTGGCGCGCCTGACGACTCCCGGGATAAACATCTTGGACTATCCCTGGGGACAAAGAAAAAATAAATTAGAATCATCAAATAAAATAAACCAAGAAATATTAATAGTACCTCATCGTACATATTTGAAGAATCAATAAAACTATGCAAGCTGATTGGTTAAACTTTTCCCATCTGGGCTTTCAGTTCCCTCGTGCTAAGTATTTTGTAATGATTGTCTGTCAATGATATCAAACTCAACGCGTTCTCATTATCATTCAAAACATATATATTGTTCACTGTTTATATCAGTTATTTCGACAATTAATCAAAACATTGTACGGGTTTTAAATGTTTAAAACCGGTCATACGTTGCGTCTACTTCAGAATAAATTAAAAATCGCAATAATTTAAAAATTAATCACCTAAATTAGTATTAAGTAAATTAATGAAGTAGTTCTAAAAGACCCAAAATTGAATGGGAATCATTTGCTTGATTGAATCAAACTTTTTATATCTTTAAATATCCTTAATTACGTCAAACGTGTCTCCCCGATTAAAAAAGTTTACAATGGTTACACTAACAAGTAAATAACCCGCATTGAATGAAAGTGGGTACTGTAACTGTAAATAATGGGAAATGTGATTAGATTTGCGAGCCAAGTATAACAACCTTTCTTTAAATGATTTATTCAAAGCTTTACCATTTGAAAATATAGCCTTACAAGAGAGTGGTGACCTCAAATTGATGTGACATTGTGCTAGTCATTAAATCAAAAAGTATAATCAATTCACGTAGGTTTTTTCTGAAATTTGTTAGCCTCAAAAATGGCAATTTCCTTAAACGTTTTCAGTAGACGACATAAGAACTTAAATCTAATAAAATCTTGAGAAGAACGAACTGCAAAGTAAGGTAGATAAATATTTCTTTCATCGTCTTATGAATAGGTAGCAATAATTAATTAATTTAATTTTCTGTCGTCTCAATAACCCTTCAATTGATATTCTTTTTAGGCCTCTAGAATATAGTTTACCTTATTAATAATAGAATGAATGACAGTTTTCTTCATATATTAAATAATTTACAAACGCTTCTTCTTAAACGTTTGTTTCAATAAAGATTTGCCATAAATTCAATCAAATCTCTAAAACTACTAAAAGTTTATTATACCTATATATTATAAAAGATTAGCTTATTAATTTACCTATTTCCATAATATATAACAATAAGTACTGCATACGAAGCTACTTCGCTAAAAAGACTGTTGGTAACTGTTATAGTTCCAAGAGTGGTCAATAGATGGCACTACTTGTACCGTATTCATAAATTCTAATACGAAATTTTGGTTTCAATAATATTTATATCTATCAAATTGTTATACTTGACTTCTTTTTTGAATAAAAAACATTTTTTACCTGTTAGTTAAATATTAATAAGTGGACACTAAATACTTCGAATGTTTACGCTTTTAAAGGGCTAGAACCCAGGCCATATAAAAAATTACCTCTCTAATATTCGTAATTTGAATCGCAACTTTTCGTTATTTATGTATCATTTTAATACATTTAGATGTAAATTACAGTAATCTATTGTTTTCTTAATGTGTTGATGATCCAAATATATCCATTTTAAAACCTTTTAGTATGAATACAGATTACACAAAGATTCTAGGTATACATTTCTAAAATCATAGAATTACTTTGAATACTTTTTAAGTGCTCGTTGGCTGATTTTTTAGCGTTTGACTCGTTAGCAAGTTCCCGGGTTTGAATTCTATCGTTCAATTGAACATTTGTCTTGATCTATATATTAATTTATCATATTTAGATATATACAAGCTGTTCACGGTGGTGTCACATTTATTTTCCGAATCCGTGTATATAATAATGTGTGTTATTTACTGGATGGAATTGTAAATTATTGGATCCATCTGAAGTTCGACTATAGAGATTTTCTGATCAAGTAGGCTTAACAGGCTTTTTGGTATCAAATATGATCGTTAGTAATGAATTTGCCATTGGCTCGGAAGTTTGTTCTACAGAGAATGTACCAGCACTCTTTTAAATAACTCCTACATTAATGACATTCGAAATATCGACAATCGATATGATTGAATCTTGAATCCAACTATTTCTGTGACTGATATATTCCACAACTGTATACGCGTGAGAGTGCTCTTTTGTTGTATCTATCAACATATAGGTATCATATATTAACCTTTACGATATAATACAGAGTAAAAAAACCAACTTGAGGCCTTTATATATAAGAATTGGAATGACAAAGATCGTCAAACTCTAAATTAAAAATCTATTTACTACAATGTTCCTATAATATAATTTTTCTCTTTATAACACGTCGTCTCATTATGGCAACATTATATATTTTTTATCTTAAATCAGATGGTGTCGATGATACATTTAAATGCAAATCATTCGTATTAATATTATCATCAAAGTTTCTCGTATATTTTCATTATTTATATCCAACGAATTTATGCAAAAAATAAAAACTTTTTTTCTTCAATGTAAAGATATATAAGGATACTGCCGTCGCCTAAAATACTTTGGAAATATATTCTTTTACATATTAGTTTCTAAATAACAGCCAAATTTTGTAATAGAAGAAAGAAACGAATAACATTTTAAAAAAACATTCAATAACAATCAGTAATCTTTAAAGAAAAAGTCAATTGAACTTATCGATCAATATATAGATATAGTAAATAAATATAAATGAGTCAACGGGAAGCGGTAAAATAATTAAAAAAAAACCGTTTCAATAGTATTATTTATGGCAATTAAGCATTCGAGGAATTAAGATAATTCGATGATAAACAAACTTTGTAAGAATAAGGGAACCACTTATCCGATATCGGTGTGTCTACATCGATAAATTTATGGACATTGATTATTAAATGCTATACAACTGTAGCAATAAAAATAAATCTTGTCTAGCTAAAGAATGTTATTGCCGTGCAACATCAATTTTCTTTAAAATAAACAATAATTTATCCAAAAAACGTTAAAAACGTCCGCTCTTTTAATCACATCTAACATTGGCTACTTAAAAAAATCTAAATCTTAGACAGTGCTCGATATTCCTAATAAAATTGTTTATGTCATTTCTCACTTCTCTTTTGAATTTCGAACATAAAGGGCTAGAACCCAAGTCCGTTAAGATATCTACTATAAATTTTAATTGAAAATTTCCAATTTTTAAAGTTAATTTAACGAACAAATGATAATTATCACATCAAGAAAAATAAAGATCAATACTAGATCTACTTCCACTTAAAACAGTAAAAATTAAAAAAAAAACCAACAGATTTTTGAAGTTAGTAGTTTTGAAAATAGAATACATGACAAAGTTACTGACATAATAAATGATAACGAAAACAACCCAAAAAAATAAATACGCACGTTCAAAATAAAATACAACAAAGAAATCCGTTTAATTCAAAACTATTAAAACAAAACACTTGTGCAAAGATCCTACCTCACGTGGTCGGGCTCGACGATCATTTTGGACGAAATCTTTTCAGTTTATCCCAAACCGATGGCGAAACTCTCTCGGATCCATCAAACAAACGACACTTTTGAAATGAAAGTCACTTTTTTTACAAGATACAACTTCCCAAAGGCAGATGTGGATGTAAACACGTCACGAAAGACGCGACTTTGCCGGCAGTCGGAAGGGAAGTGCGCGGTGCCTGCGGCGGCGGCGGCGGTCCCGCGTGGAATGAGACGCCGCGTGATTTACGACCCGCCTGCAGCGCCCCCTCCCCGCACGCCTCGCGCGAGAAAGGGACAGACGCCCAACGGGGCGACGAATCACAGGCGGGGAAACGGGACGGATATACCCACACCTCTTCGAGGGGTGGTTCGCTGCGTAATGCAAGCGTGCGTGCTATGCGCGAGGTGGACGTGCAATGACAGGCGATCGTTTCGATGACAGCGCGGAGCTCCTTCGCATAGCTGACTCACGGTGAAAACTAGACACGATGACCAATCAATGCTACATCACTATTTGACAATGTATAGACTACGCTGTCAATACAGTCTAATATTTATCTTCAGTATAATAATGTGAAAACAAGAACCGTGATGACACTAATAAAATCATGTCCTTTATAAGCACTTCATAATTAAGGTAATGGAATATTTACATTGTATACTGTTGAGAATGTTTTATCACAAATCAAAAACTAAACGACACCACACTAATTGAAAGTATACATACATAGCATCACGCCTCATTCCCTTCGGGGTAGGCAGAGACAACATCCTTCCACTTGCCACGATCCTTGCATATCTCCTTCGCTTCTTTCATTCTCATTAAACCTTTCATACAAGTTCGTCGGTTTAGAGTACTCTTGACCTGGCCGTTATTTAAAATGTCCTGGATTTGGTCCAGGAACGTTCGCCTTGGTCTTCCCCTTCCAACTTTCGCATTCACTCTTGACTCATAAATCCTTTTTGTCAGTCTCCTTTCATTCATTCTCTCTACATGCCCAAACCATCTAAGCATACCTTTCTCAATTTTAGTCACTACGTCTTCTTTTATACCACAACGTTCTCTTATCACACTATTTCTCACTCTGTCACTCAGTTTTAATCCACTCATGCTTCTCAACGCTCTCATCTCTACCGCATTTATTTTACTTTTGTGATTCTTCTGCCATACCCAACTTTCACTACCATACATAAGTGTTGGCACCAACACTCCAGCATGCACTGCCAGTCTAGACCTTTGAGACACCATCTGGCTATATGACTGGCTAAAGGCTACACTGGTAATGTAGTTTAATATTTACTTTTTTTTATGAAACTAAAGACTCCATTTACCTCCGATTTCTTAGGAATTATCCATATTGTAATAAAAAACTGAGAAAATTAAGTTTTACTACATCATTATCTAAAACTAAACTAAAAGATTGTAATGACCAAATATACGAAAAAGATTACAAGGCACTATAAAAAGTCTAATATTTGACCTAGTATATGACTTTTCGGTTTATTATTCAAAAGAAAATACCTTTGGGTTATATAGAACTAGATAATTTTAGTAATAAAGTATAAACATAGTATTTTTAGTACTCAAATGTTATTCTAGACACAAAAGCAAACTCCTCCATACCCTATGTTTGCTTTTCGTCTATACAAGATCTAAAATGACCAAAATTTTATATTAATTGCATAATTACTATACCTGACATTAGTATCGTTAAGAATCATACACCGAAAGATCGTTCAAATACATACATTTGTCAACCTTTGTAAGGAACTGTTTATCACAATTTATACATAAATAAATAAACTTTCACATAACACCCAAAAGCAATTAAGAAAAAGTGTGTTTTTTATGAAAAGCAGTATTGCAATACGCTCCGGATATGTATGATTACAAACCCGTTTCTAAATACGATCGAAGGCTTATCAAAGAAAACTTTGACTGTCATATAAATTCGTTAACTTTATTGATTGATAATTTGTCATAAATTAAACAGCGTTATCTTTTATCTGTTATTTCAAGAATAACAACTGCAATTATCGATTTCCCTATTCTGATTAAAATAAATTGACCACACATGTCTACTGTGGAGGACGCGTCCCGATTTAATTTAACAGTGCGGTGTGTCGTATCTTTTTTTCTTTTTTTATTGTTGACAGGTCAAAGCTAGACTGTAGATTTATCATTGCACATAAACTGCCTCATTGGTCTAGTGGTTAGCATGTTCGACTACAGACATCAGGTCCTGGGTCGGGTCAAATCAAATATCAATATTGAGTTTTCTATTAAGATTTTCTCAATATTTGCCCGAAGTTGGGAAGTTGGCGGTGTGATCAATCAAATCAATCAATCAAAAATATCTTTATTCAAGTAGGCATATTACAGCACCTTTGAATCGTCTAATTATATATATTTTCCACACTCTGATTCTAATATACGTCTGATGATGGTACTTAGGAACGGCTTAAAATCTACATGTGCGAGGGTCCCTTCGCGCCCTGATCCGAGAAGAGCCCACAACAAACTCAGTCGGGTGTTTTGTTTTTTTTTTGTTATCATCATCATTACAATATCATATTAGTTTAATATATTTCAATTCAAATTAGAGCAGTTCGTTCAGTCCCACGCGTTTCTATCGTCTAAGTACTCTTGCAACTTATAATACGATTTTTCGATCAACTTTCTTTTAACAAAGACTTTGAATTTATTAATTGACATTTCTAAAACGTCTTGTGGGAGTTTATTATAGAAACGTATACAGTTACCCTTAAATGAGTTGTTAATCTTATGCAGCCTACTAGAATTTACAACAAGTTTGTTTTTGTTTCGTAAGTTATATGATATACATTCACTCTTTTTATTAAAAGAGTCAATGTTTTTGTGTACGTACAACAAGTTTTCTAATATGTATACGCAGTGAACTGTCATTATGTTAACTGCCTTGAATTTGTTTCTTAGCGACTCTCTTGGACCCATATTGTAAATCGCACGAACGGCCCTTTTCTGCAGCACAAATATTGCATCTATATCAGCAGCATTACCCCAAAGTAGAATACCGTATGACATAATGCTGTGAAAATAGCTGAAATATACCAGTCTGGCAGTATCAACATCTGTCAGACGACGAATTCTTTTAACTGCGTAAGCCGCAGAGCTGAGCCTGTTCGATAGACCACTTATATGGGGCCCCCACTGTAATCTGTTATCTAACGTAATGCCTAAGAAAACGGTACTGTCTACAAGGTCTAGTTCCTCATTATTAAGTTTAACAATGGTTTGCATTTGTTTAACATTAGGCAGACTAAATTTAATACATTTTGTTTTATTTGCGTTGAGCAATAAATTATTAGCTTCAAACCATTGTACCACTTTATTGAGAGAGCTGTTTACGTCGTCATAATTTGTTTGTCGCCTATTAATCTTAAACAACAGCGAAGTATCATCAGCAAACAGAACAATCTCATGATCACCCTTAACAAAGTAAGGAAGGTCATT
>JACTOM010000935.1:6656162-6750659 GCA_015832385.1 Elymnias hypermnestra | reverse complement strand
ATATAGAGGGACAATTACGGCCTTGCTCCAATCTCTTGGGACTTGACCTTTCTCCCAGCATATATTGAAAAGGCAGTACAGCTGAGCTACCACAATCCCGCGGCCAGCCTTCAGCATCTCGACTGACACTCTGTCATACCCAGCAGCCTTACCTGATTTCATACCTTTTATCGCTTTCATGATGTCATCCATACTAATCTCGCTATCACTTGTCTTACATTCATTGCTATCCGCAGAGGCCATATTTACCTCTGCTTCATTTCTTTCAAACAAACTTTCAAAATGATCCTTCCATCTCTTCAATATCCATTCTTCTCCTTTTATTAAACTTCCATCTAAACTTCTGATTTTACAAAGCTCCGAGGAAGTAGATCTCCCTCGGGCAAATTGTATTGATTTCCAGAAAAACTTTTTGTTTGACTGAAAATCATCAGAAAGTCTCCTATCATACATATCACTGTATTCTTCTTTTTTCTTTCTTACAGCTTCTTTCACGATTACTTTCACCCTTTTGTATTCCATTCTTGCCTTTTTTACGTCATCATTCGTTGCCTTTTGCATTCGTTGGTTCGCTTTTGTAGCCAACCAATCGGACCAAGCTTTCTTCTTTTCACACACAGCTGCTTGAACATTTTTGTCCATCCACAAATTCTTCTCTTTCTTACCTTTCCTCCTTTTAGACACGCCACATACATCAATAGCAGCACCAACCACTCCATCTTTAAATTTATTCCATAAACTTTCAATCTCATTTCCTTCGTCTTCACTCTTGAATCGCCCACTCAAATTTTTCAGATATTCTTCTCTAACATCCTCTTCTTGCAATCTCTCCACTTTTATTCGTTCAAGAATGCTCGAGGTTTCCTTCTTTCTATGGCGCCACCGATTAAAAAGACCACCGATTCGGGCAACGACCAGGTAGTGGTCAGTATCGATGTCGACCCCGCGGTATACTCGAGCATCTAGAACTTTCTTCTTCAGTTTTTCGTCCACAATTACAAAATCAATCATACTTCTAGCATTCCCTTCTTCCCTTGTATACACATGAATCCCCTTGTGCTCAAACATAGTGTTTGCCACAAAAAGACTATGTTCCACACATATTCCAAGCAAACTTCGTCCATTTTCATTCACCCGTTTGTCACCAAACATACCAAGAGTCCTTTCATATCCATCACGTTTCACACCTACCCATCCATTAAAATCTCCTAACATAATTATTCGCTCATTCGGTTCACATTCATTCAACGTATCACTCACACTTTCCCAATACTCATCTATTTCTTTTTGGGCTTTATTGGACTTTCTGGTGCCCAGATCCGTCGGAGCATAAGCACCCAAGACAAAGATCCGAGTAAGTCCAACTTTTAGCCTGATCCAGATGAGTCTAGGACTCACGTATTTCACTTCTTTCACACAATCATCATTCATCCTAGCACTGTGTTAATGAAATCTAATCTAATCTTAACTTTTTTTACATAATTTGCGGTTTACAACTCCAAGGTACACGCGCACTTTAAATCGACAAGTCCGAATACGGTACACTGTTAAAAGATAGGAAAAATGTATCTAAAAATCTATTTATGTATATTATTTTTATGTTTCTTGCACTTTATTCAGCTTCTCATCATACAATAAGACCCCTGCACGCTTTAATCATAACAATAAGTCTCTTAGTTTATATGTTTTTTATTTTTACCATGTGTGCAATAAAGTGTTCTCCCTCTCTCTCTCTCTCTGATTTTAAATAAGTGAGATAAGCAACGAAGTCTCAAAGTGTCACATTTAAGTATACACCGACTAAGTTCCGCTGGTCAGCTATTGTATATATTTAAATGCAAAGAAAACAGCTTTGCCTTATTATACTAGTTATGTTCGTATAAGATTTCAAATTATAAATGATTGCAAAAACATATTACACGCGCACCATGTTCGGTGCGACATAAAAGCGTAGCAAATTTTTAATAACAACATCCGTACTTATACAACGTAGGCTGTGGTGTCATTTGAACTCGGGGCGTCTCGCAGTCAGTGTTGCCAATTTAGCGCTTGCGGCGCGAGAAACATTATTTCTGAGGACTTTTTTTTTGCATTTTCGAATTGAAACTTCTGTAGTGATGAAACCTGTGATGAAGATGTGCAACCTTTCTATGCTAATTCGTTTAAAAGTTAGGTAGTTTTAATATTTATAAATAACATGTGACATTTTAATTTGCCACTCGTCATTTTATCATTTAATATATTATTTTCCATAAAAAAGTGGCAAGTGGTAGAAGGTTGTCTCTGCTTTGCCCTATGTTAAAAGAAGATGTAGTGACTAATATTAAAAAAAAGTATGATTAGATGGTTTGGGCACGTAGAGAGAATGAGTGAAAGGAGACTAACAAAAAGAATTTAGAGTCCAAATCCAGGAGATTTTAAATAAGGGCCAAGTCAAGAGTACTCTTAACCGACAAACTTGTATGAAAGTGACAAGTGGAAAGATCGTGGCAAGTGGAAAGACGTAGTCTCTGCTTACCCGTATTCCATAAAAAAATTCAAAAACAAAATTTATTTAATAATTTAATAATCTGTAATATTGACCAAAAAACATTAGCCATTTTTATTTACAATTCGTCATTTGAGATTTCGATAAAACATTTGTATTAATTTAAGACACTTAATATTTTAATGACAATGAAATTCCTAACATATCTTCCTTTTTCCCTGTCTCTAAAAGTCTCGGAAATCTAAAAGTTTTATATATTGTCTTTTGTCACGTTTAGTCTTTCGTTGAGATTTGAAAGTTGATGAAACTATAAAGCGACAATTAAAGAGATAGAGTTTGAGTTGTTAAGAGGTTGTTTTAACTGGTAACAGATTTGCGCTTGACTGTAATCTCACCTGATGGTAAGTAATGCCACAGTCTAAGGTAGTAGCGAGCTATAGTTTTTGAAGGTTCCACTTCTACCATATTTGAATTACACAGAAGATATTTCATGTAATAATTTTAGCATCTATTGCTAAAGAGAAATCTTCTGTATGTCTGCCAAAGGTTAGAGTGCCATATTTTGACGTTACGAAAAGGTTTTTGTCATTTCAACAGACTATGTTTATAGATTATGCCCACAGATTATTGTTATATTTATTGTTGTGGATTCACAACAATTCCTACAACTCATTGATTTAAAATACGTCGTTCGTTTAAGGAGATTTGTTATTTTCCATTAACAATTCTTATTACTTAAGCTCCGTAAAATTTATAATTGATTAAACATAAACCTGATGTTTTGCTGTCACAAAAAATATATTGAGTTAGTTACAGTCTGTACAATATCTATTAAAAAAAAGTTTCAATGAGCATCGTCAATCGTTTACATTATATCTCGATTGTGACATCATTTACCATCAGATTATTAAACCAAAGTTATTGAATCTAGAATCTATTTTTTCATCGTATCAATTCTATATGTAAGTCGAGACATATAATTTTGAAGTATTGGAGTCAAAGTGTAGGATTTGATTATTATACTAAGCCAGCTGCTTCATCATGCAGAGAAGAAACAATTTTGGTAATAAAAAGCTTTATAGTGAGATAACCCTAAAAGATACACGCGATTATAGACGTTTTTTAGAACTATTAAAGGGGAAAAATTCTGTCATATATGATTTTTGAGAAACATTAACTTAAAGCTCTCAAAATGAAAAAAAGCTGATTAAAAATCATTATTTAATGGTACACCACTTCTATTAACCTTAGCGTAATATTATTTAGTCTATAGCTTTCCTCAATAAATGGGCTATCTATTACTGAACTCTTTCAAGCAAACAAACTCCTCAGCATTATAATAATATGTAACACAAGTTTAGTGACTTTCGGGAAGACACAATGGTGTGGCGGTATTGGTAGTTTTGGAGGGGAGAGGTGAGGTGAAGTCAGATGAGGAGAGGAGAGGGGAGGAGAGTATAAAAGATGTTTTACTACAAACTGCTACATTATTGTCATACTGTGCAAATAAAAAGTTATTTAAATTCAGAGCGTGTTTATTGTATTACTTTTTAATTTATTACAATTACGAATACTTCTACATGAGGTTCAAATGATTTTAATTAATCTAAATTTATTAAACGCAACGCCTCATTCTCCCGTTTCCGCTGTAGTTGTTTTTCATTATGGCAACACTGGTCGTAGGTGGCTCAGTTTTTAGTTTCTGGTGCGGCTGTTTGGGGGACACCTGATACTGTTTGAATAATTTCGCAGTTACGACGTGAATTTTAAAACCAAGCACAGATGTCTTCCGACCAATAAAACTGCAGAGTGTTTGTATATTTGACACGGCTTTGCTCGCTTGATTTATGACGGAAATACAAATCATAATATACCTTTTTTTCACCCCGATCATACAAAATCAAAACGGGACTGTAGGACTCGCTGGCAGTTAGCCAGAATACACCACGAAAACCCAACGATACCCTTCCCATCCTTTAGTGGAGCACCAGAGGATCGTTTAACTCAATCTACCCTGGTACTATTTACCAAAACTGCAAATCTAAGCCTTCTACCTCCTAACCTCCTGCACCGGAGTCCTCCCGCTACCTTTCATGTGTCTTTTTAGCAAAATAACAGATTCGCATAAGGAGGCCACTTTTTTTTTTAACGCTGGGAATTGCCTTTATGCACGCCGATCAGAGTAAAATCTTATCGGCAGTGTGGGACTCGCTGGTAAACCGGAATACCCACTAAAACCCAGCGATAACCTCCACTTCCTTTACTGGAACACCAGAAGATCGGTAGACGCAATCTACCCCGGGCACTCCGGAAGATTCCTCTGGGAAACTTAAGAAGGAGGAAGGAGAAGCGCAAATCGACGCCTCCTACCTCCCAACCTCCTGCGCCGAAGTAAAGGAGCGTCTACAGCGTTCTCCCTGTGCCTCTCATGTGCCTCCTTCAGCGAAATAACACTTTCACAGAAGAAGACCACTGCCCTCCACTCCCTTTCATAAGAAGGCCACTGCCCTCCACTCCCTGTCGCTATTAATTCTGGGATTTTATGGAGCAAAAACTTCTTTAGCATACTTGTTATTTGAACGAAAAGGCGACGGTAAAATGAGACGTACACATTAATTGATAAGATTGAACGTGGGAGACAATGAGATAGGAAGCATTATACACAGAGAGAGAGAGAGAAAACACATTTTAATTGTACACCACTAAAATAACATTTAAAAAGTATATTATACAGTGTTTCTTATTTATATGTGTAAGAAGATTGTCTTTTAGCTAAGGGCTAAGTACTTTTAGTGACCGCTAAGAGGATTGTTTCTAGAGATAAGGGGTCCCATAAGTGCAATATTCCGCCTCCTGCCCCCCGTCTCCTCCTCTGGCGAATAAGTAATATAATAGCAGTCTTATAGCTATCTGCCAGTGAAAGTCTCGTCTTAATCGGTCCAGCCGTTTCAGAAACTAGCGGGAACAAACTACAAATAATATTTGAGTGTTTCTTTTTGGTACAAATAGAGTACCAATTGTATTTATTTGCATACATAACACAATTTTTTTATAACTATGTCTAAACTGAAGGCAATAATGTGAGGATCGTTTTAGAACGCTAAACTCACTCAATCCTAACTCATTGAAAACTATCGGCGAATTATTTGAAATTTGGCAAAGGCAATACTTTAAAAAACTAGATGGACTGTATACGAATATTCCCATATGCCTATATGATCGGAAACTACGCGGGTGACTCTGCGGAAAACCACTTGTTATATTATAAATACAAAAAATCAAACCGTTGAGACGATGGAAAGCCACTAGGTTCAAGAATGTCTATCCGTCAGCATTAGATGTTCTACGCGTAATTCTGAATGCTTTTCTCAAATAAAACTAACCGGAGTTATTTTTTATAACATCAGCTATCTTCCAGTAAAAGTTTCGTCAAAATCGGTCCAGCCGTTTCAGAGGGACGGAGACAAACAGAAATGAACATATAAATTCATTATCTGATATAAGTACCATATATACTTAACATATAATATGTATTTAATGAAGAATGTAAAATACAGAAACTCCAAGGTCTTGAGTTCGATTCGATCTGGATTGATGGGTGGCTTCGGCCGTGGCTAGTGCCTACCAGCAAAGCAAAATAATTACGTTCCAATATGATGCTGTGTATAAACCATATGACGTAATTTATCTCTTAACAGATTAGCACGTTTTCCTTTTAGACTGTATAACCACTTACCATCAGGCGAGATTACAGTTTTAACATTAAACTGCTTTTCCATCGTTTCGGTCTCCGTGTTGCAAGTCGCATTATAGACCTCTACATAGCAGCGAGGTCCCATGGCTCTCATCAGCTGTTTCATTAGAGCGCACCATGATTTTTTTATACTTACTCGTTAAACTAACTATTGACTTTTTCATCCATACTAAAATTTAAACAATAGACCCTCAGAATTGATTCTCCCGAGCTCTGTAGAGAATGTTTATGATGGATGACGTCTCTTCACTGCACCTAATTGACAGTGATGGAACAGGGAACGCCGATACACGTCCAATTTACAATCTACCGTCGACAAAACTTAACATTAAACATAATTTTAAATAACCCCTACGTAATAAGATCGATAATCCGAAGTCCACAAGGCTGATTGACCGCAGTATAAAAGCAAAACCCTCCTACCTGGCGGACTGTAGTCCACTTTTTATTGCTACGAGAAATATTAGAAACCTAATTAAGTTGTTGGAAATTAATTCAATGATTTATCTTTTAATAATTACAAAACATCGCGGAATAGACGCTTTTTTTTTAAACGAAACCGAGGCTGTCTGTTTTTTTCTCCATAAATATAATAACGACGGAATAAACCTTACATATTATACATTAAAACAAAGTTCTCCTATACCTTTCTCAGTTTGTTTGCAATAAACTTAAAAACCGCTAAACAAATATTCATGCAGTTTCTACCAGCAGATAGAGTGATTGATAAAGAAGGTTTTTGTTTATAATTTTTCAAAATTGTTTGTTAATTGAGTTGAATATAACGATAATTATAGGCAGTGTCGGAAAAAATCAATCCGTTTGTAAGCTTTCATAGAAAACGCTGCCTAATCCCCTAGAGATATAACACAATATTGCATTGTGGAATAATCTCCTTTTATAGATCTACAAAAAAGTCTACAAAAGCATTTATCTATCTTCTAAGGATAACTCGCTATATTCATTCTGTTTTCTAATAAAATGATCACTTGCAATGCGGTAATTGGATAGTTATTTTAACGGATACAGTATTCTTCCTCATCAAATTAAATGCGATAGTTACCTTAAGCATCTAATGTAGAATATAATAATCCTTTACATTATATAATTCAAATGAATATCTTAGGAGTTATCGCAAAAGTAATATGAACGCAATAATTTTAGTTTGATCCAATCACCTGCGCGCGTCTTACTAATACATATATATAAATTGATCGTCATCAGACAGATGTCATGAATGTTGTTTACTGATAATGAAGAAAGAGAGAGAGAGTTACATTTCGTGTATTACTACAGAGAAAAAAAGAGATACCGGCGCCATCTATCGGCGTTGGACAGAGTCAATGAGTCACAGACCGGCGGTGTTCTCGACTGTCGCGTTCCGAACTATTTTGTTAATGTGTTTGTATAAATTGATATGGGGAACATTAAGTAATTGGACATTATAATGTGACTTAATTAATAAAGTGTTTGACTGCACCAACATTACCCACCGACGCCCACACTTTGGAGGTTGAATTACCCCACTAATGATGATGTCGGCGTCATATAGATGGAGCTAAGGAAGTTTTATTTCAGTGAAATGGTCTAAAGTACATTCGTTTCTTATTTTCTATTGCTCTCCACTCTCCGCTCTCTTTCTTATCCATATTCTCCGATGTTAAAGAATAATAGATACTAGAGGCGTGTCAAAAAACGTGACCACTGTCACGGCTGATTCATTGACACCTTTTATGCCGTTCAAAACATATTTCACGGTGAATTAAGACCGTGTGTCAACATCCACCTCTATTTTAAGTAATTGAGAGAAGCCATCTGTTCCAATAAAAGGTTCCTCGTTTGCATACGACACATAAATTATACTAGTGAATGAAATATTGACGCGTGATTTTTTAAACAACACTTCTACGTATAAAGAGACAAGTATAAAATCCTCATTTTGTAAGACAGACTTTCAAAGATAAGTTATTTATTGCTGTACTACTTATTGTACTAATGATATCTATCTATCAATATCTATCTTTTAATAAAAAAAACGTTGACTAGGTTTATAAATAAAATATAATTATTCATTTTCTTGGATTTAATAATCAGTTTTCCTTTAAAAATGTATAGTTATTCGCTGATAAATAGACTGTATATTAAAATTAAATCTGCCCTATGTCCCAAGTTAACCCAAATCCAATAAAATGGAAAAAAAATCCATAAAAGTCGGTTAAGTAGTTCAGAAGTACAAAGATTTCGATCAAGTTTTCTGTGATATTAATTATACATCAGATATCATTCTATAATGCAAATATTTCGGGACAAATCAGCTATTTGTCAAAGAAGACTTGGGAGAACTTTTATTGCCAATATGATTTCCTTAAACACCATAATATCGATTCTTCTTTCACGGAACACTCAAAGAAAATTGTAAAACTTCTTTATTTTTGTGAAATATCATTCAAAAAACTTATTTTTGTCGGAGAATAAGAGAGAACGGAGAAGCATAAAGCACAGGGGCGTAAGGTTCTCCGCCGACATCGTTATTAATTGGATCAATTATTTAATTTCTTATACTGTGGGCGTTCGTGGGTAATGTTGGTGCAATTAAACACTTTATTAATTAACTCGGATTATAATGTTCAATGACTTAATGTTCCCGATATCAATTTACACAAACTTATTAACACTAATAGCTAGGAACGCGACAGTTCCAACAGTAGACTGCTCCGGTCGAACGTCACTCGACAACTGCCGATAGACTCCCGCCGGACTGCCACCATTGACTCCGTCCACGCCGATAGATGGCGCCAGCGTTCCACAGACTATTACACACGGACCAGCGATCCAAAGACTCTTGCACTCCGACATATTTATATTTAAAACATGTTAACTTTTCACATCAATGAAAAGTTGTTTTTTCAAATAGGCACACTTATTTATATTTATAAACTAACTGTGTACAGTCGCGTATGTCTCGTTACCGTTTGTATTATGGGGAAATCTATTTACTTATCTATTTTGATTGGGTAACACAGTTGGGCAGACAAATTGTCTCCAATTTCACCAGAAAGCCATCGGCACCATGTTACATTCGTGTTTAAAAGGTAGTAGCAGTAATAACTGCATTCACTCCACTTCGATATTGCAAAAAGAAAACAGCGATAAATCATATTAAAAAAAACCCCAGCGATATTTTATCTGTGCGATAATTATCTGTATTGCCCGTTCCATCGCTGCAACGTTGAGTTAAACCATAAAACAGATATTGATGGAGTGTCAAGTGAGGAATTCTTGATCATTTTTAGTGTCACTACCTACTAGCTGTCACTATCGCGAGTCCATTCATTTCGAATAACCACCAGTTACATTGGACCCACGGTTTATACGACAGTCAACCTTGTGCCATTGGAAGAGTAAATATGGCACGCGTCGTTATGACTAGTTGAATCAACACCGTGGACAGCAGTTGACAACAGATCATTGAAAACAATGGGATCGTTAAAGTGGACACTGCGGATTGAAGCCGAGACCACCGTCAAGTAGACAATGCATTCGCGTCAGAAGTGTTATGAATGTACATTGGAAGATAGCACTCGGTTGACGCATTGGGACGTGCCTTTATCGTGTTTGTATACGAGTATCATTCTTTGTGACAGTATAGAAAAAGACCTGGTAAAGGAGAGAGTTATAGGACCATCGGAAATGTCAATGGGTTACCAAATGCCTAAGATGTTTTGCTTTTCAATCCCCTGAGCTGTAGGTTGCCCTACGCCCTACATCACAAAGGTATTCTACTCGTATGTGTTTTTGTAGGCGTAGGGAAAAATTACGAGCTCCAGTCACTGACTGTCAGCTGGGATTTGAAACAGCTTCTAGTGTCCATAGATCAAAAAAATCGAGATATTCTATAACGCTTTTTTACCATCAAAAGTGTTGATAACGAAAACAATCCAAGGTCATAAGAAAACCTACAAGTCCAGCCTCACAAGAAGAGCAACGTTTTCATGGGAATCTCATTGGGAAAAACTGCAATTGTCAAGCCTTTATTACACTGAAGCTGCCAATAGGGCTAGATTTATAACGTGCTCTGAGCGTCGGGCTTTCTCTGGCTGGATGCACAACTGTCACTTTATAACAATGGTAATTTAATCTCAATGACGTGATTCTTATATGTTTTATGTATTTACCTTTCAACATTGGGATCTTGGATGAGGGTAGCTGGTATGCTGTGCTCGATGTCGCGCTCATCAGGCGCAGGGGACGCGTGAGAAGCGGGAGAGGCTGACAGTGACTCTCCATCGCCCTCGGCCCGCGCCCCCCGTTGCCGCTCGCCGCGATCCTTCACACCGCCTTCTGGACTGGTGGCTTCTTCTGTGGACAAAGAAATGATAAAAATCAGTCTATTGGTAGTAATATTACGGTTGGTACAGTAGTTAGGCCATGGCCGTCTCCGCCAAAATTAAGAAAATAATACTCCAAAGGTGAAACCATATTGGTCCAAATAGTAAAGTCATGTTGTCTAATGTATAAGGCAGCTGTGATGACCCAACAGTTACACCGTGATATCTATATAGTTGAGCCGTTACAGCCTTATTAAGTCATGGTGCCATAAGTTAGGATGGCCATATAGTTAAGCGATGATTATGCAATTATAAACTATGATAGTCTAATGGCCATATGAATTCTTGCTGGGAAAGTCGCATGAACCTCCCTTGGGAATATATTTGAACCCGGTACCTCTGGCTGTTCTAAAACTCCATACAAATTTTATTCATAGAGCATTAAAATACAATTTCGAAGCCAACAGTCACGCTGTCACAGATCCAATCAACAACCAAAGAGTAGAGTAACCGTATAAAATCCACACTTGAGTGAAAGGTGCCGTATTATTGTAAGACCTATTTACGTTATTACGATAAAATCAAGATTTATAACTTTTATTGCGACCCGGTGCGTTTCTTTTACGATGTCACTCGTATCGCCAATCGACATTTTATCATCCATGATCGAATATTATATCGATTTCACGGTGGATTCTGGTGAAATTAATCCATTGTTTCCCCAAAGAAACGTCCACTCACCGTCCTTTGAACGAGCATCTATTGTGATGACTGTTTTCCAATTGGCCACAGACATTCATTATCGACTGTATTACACTGTTTGGCCGTTGGCGGAAAACGATGCCGGCTAGTCGCATCGGACGTATCGAACCAGGCTGGCGTTTGACTCGACACAAGCCATAATTCAAAGGCATCAGGATAACGCCACGCGTCATGTGAATTGGACTTTAGATAAGCCTCTGAAGCCCTGACGGCCTAGTAGTAGTCTATTATAATGAAGCCACGAGAGAACTGCCAAAATATCTTTGACAATTCAATCTAAACTTAATGCAGGAGATATCATTCTCTTGTCATTTTTACTCTTATGCCTCTGCAAAAAGGCGTCTGGTCACCTGAGAGTATCAAAAACACGATAGATGTACATTCTTTCCAAGGCTTTAAGCAAGTAGTTATTTGTCTAATAGTGAGGTATAAATTGGACTATAATAGTCGTCGTCGCTTCAACCGATGGACGTCCACTGCTGGACATAGGTCTCACGTAATGACGTCCACAAGGCCCGATCTTGCGCTACCTGCCTCCAGCGGCTACCGGCGACCCTCTTTATATCATCGGTCCACCTTGTGGGGGGTCTGCCTACACTGCGCCGTCCGGTGCGGGTTCGCCACTCCAGGGGATGTTAGGGGGAAACGCATCCCAGTCCGTTTCTCCAAAAGCCAACCTCACCTGCACGCGGTGCACCTTGCTCCTACCGACGAGGCTCCAGCGACCGACAAATGGCGGTTTTTGCGGCGGTTTGGCGGCAATTCTTTGTAGCTGACCTAAATGCCACAGACCGATAACGGGCAGCAGCGTTATCGGTGCGAGAAGGTCAGTACTACGATCACCAACCCGCTTGCCAAGCGTGGTGATTATTGGCAAATCCACAATATGAAAAAAACAAGGCAGCTATAATAGTACTAAAAATATATCATTGGTTTATGTTAAGAACTGAAGAAAGGTGAAATCTCTTGAGGTAGTAGATTTGTGCTCAGTAATGGAAAGTTGACTATTTGATACTCATACCAAAAATTGTTTACAGTCTGTCAGGTTTCAGTGAAAAACCAAGTTGGTGGGCAATGCAAGGCCAAAAAAAGGGTTAAGTATACATTAAAAAAGCAGTTTTATGACCAGCAATTATACGTCAATAAGGCTAGAGCTAAAAAATTCTCAGAGGTATCTGTCATGAATGGACAAAATGATGTTAAGAATGAAAAGGTGGCGTAAGCTACTAACTTTTCTTTGAGTGAGGAAACCCAGGATGTTTTTATTTAAATTTTCTAAAAAAATTCAGGCCTTGAGCCTTTTTTAACAGTATATTAATGTTCTTCAAAAACATGTCAAAACAGGTGAAAAGGTTAGGCCTATTAAGTAAACAGATTGATGTCCAGCGTTGGGATGTTAATTAGCCAGTTTTTATATTGGACTATTATTCCGGCATATATTGCCTATTCTCAGAGGCATCTGTCATGATTAGACAAAATGACATTAAGGACTTAAAGGTAGCGTAAGCTACAAACTTTTCTTTGAGTGAGAAACCCAGAATGTTGTTATTTAACTATCCCAAAAAAAAATTAAAGGCCCTGGGTCCTTTTTAATGGTATAGTAAATACTCTCCAGAAACATAGTCAAAACAGGTGATCAGATTAGGCCCTAGGGATTAAGATTAGTTAATTAGACAGTCTTTATTTTAGACTATAATTGCGCTCACCTCACATGTTCATCTGTCAATGACGGATGTAACAGTTGAGGTCCTTTGTGCAAGCAGTTCTTTGTCTACCAATGGGATTATGATTACACTAAACAATGCTCTGAGGCATCCAGATCAGAAATCGATGCATAGGCTGTACACGGAGGTGACACGAAAGGGTGAAACCGTAAAGTTCTTTGAGGGCGCAGTTCTCTGTCCAGCAATGGGACGTTAATTAGAGTATAGCTGTACTAGTCGGTACTTAGAGGTATCTGTCAGGAACGGATGAGCAGGCTTCCTTTGATCACAGTGAAACGGGCCCAGTGGATTGTGGAACTGCATCGCCCGGGGCGATTCATTCGGCACATCTTTGCCGTCCGCATTGGATTGACACGGTGCGTTTTAATCAATTAGCGAGCTGAAACGCGGTTCACGAGCCATTGGGCAGTGAAACAGGCGGCCACGAGGGCCACCGTGGCGCCGCATTTTTGAATGCTCTCCGGTTTCAAAACGGTGGATTTTTTTCTCCAACATTTTCGGATGATAACTTCATAATCGAAGCGAAAGTCGGTCTCGATTCTCGTTTTTGGTTTTTACGGCTCGTGGATTTTCGGCGATTGGCCGATTAGGTCGGCATTAGAAACACGATATCATGAGATTGATGGCTGGTTTGATTAATATTGGGTTATTAATCAACACTGCCTCATTGGTCTAGTGGTTAGCATGTTCGACTACAGACATGAGGTCCTGGGTTCGAGTCCCGGGTCGGGCCAGTTCGAAATCGATATTGAGTTTTCTATTAAGATTTTCTCAATATTTGCCCGAAGTTGGGAAGTTGGCGGTGTGATTCACCCCCGTGCCTCGGAGAGCACGTTAAGCCGTCGGTCCTGCGCCTGATCTCTCTCTCCGGTCGTGTCGGATTGCCGTCATGTCGGACTATGAGAGTGAAGGAATAGAGAGTGCATTTGTGTATTATGCCTGCCAATCCGCAGTGGAGCAGCGTGGTGGGTCTATGCTCTAAAAACCCATGGGCGAGGAGGCCTGTGCCCAGCAGTGGGATGTTAATGGGCTGCTACTTAATCAACACTGAGGTACATATTTGATTCATATTTTTTAAAAGTACCACCATATTTATTAGTATACTAACCGGTGACTTTTTTAATATTGATCGTCGTCGTCGTCGTCGCTTCAAGCGATAGACGACCACTGCTGGACATAGGTCTCACGTAATGATGTCCACAAGGCCCGGTCTTGCGCCGCCCGACTCTAGGCGACCCTCTTTATGTTGTCGGTCCACCTTGTGCCACTCCAGCACCTTCGGGCCCCAACGTCCATCGGTTCGTCGGACTATGTGCCCCGCCCATTGCCACTTCACCTTCGCGATTCGTAGGGCTATGTCAGTGAATTTGGTTCTGCTACGGATCTCCTCATTTCTGATTAACATTGATATCCATAACTTATTAGGTACTGCTTTATGCTCGGGATTTCGTCTATTTGATAGATGTTTAGTCAAAAATGAACTGTCTAAATTGCCAAAACAAATTAGGTTTGAATGTATATATTGGCTTTCATATTGCTAGCAACATTTTGCAGCTGTTTGCAGCTATGAATGATAGACCCTTATGCCACTTATCGGAGATTAGACATCAAAGGATCTTAGTATGTATAATTTAATTTAACCTGACTTGTCATTCAAGAGACCGGGTGGTTTTAGAAGATTTCACTCCAAAATAAAAGAGAAGAGAATCAAAAAAAGAAGGACATATTCTTAACCATTCAATTGAGGACTTTGGTCTCTAATATCAAACTAGAAACTTTTGCTTGGAAACAAGACATTCTGATTTCGTATTTATCTACAATCAGAGATATAAATGAATTTGTCAAATTTCGTTAAACTAGCAATCAACAACCGGTGAAAGAATGATTGTAGATAAAGCTGAAAACCATCGCTATTGCGTATGCAGGTCAACGAATCAAATTTAAAAGAAAAAAAAATACAAAAGTTCATCCGATTGCCCAAGTGCTAACAGACAGACAATGCTATTAATCTTGATAATACACTATAATACCTTTTACGTTGAGATCCGTAAGAAATTCATACTGTTTTTTTATCGCGCACAGGTTTAGTGCTTGACTGTGATCTCACCTGATGATAAGTGATTTAACAGTCTGACAATGTAACGCATTAAATAGTAATTTTATTTTATTTTGGCTTCTATACATACTTTCGTAAAATTCAACTATTCGCAGAAGATTTAGGTTCGATTTTCAATAAGGCTTAGGAAATTTATAGATAAGCAGGCCATAGGCATCCCACTGCTGGGCATGGGCCTTCCTTAATCATGGGATAGGTTTTCTTACTCACAGGAAGGAACGGGTAGTTCTCAATCCCATAGAAATATGGGGTATACAACTTTTTATTGATCGGAGTTATCATTTTTGGATGTTTTATTTATACAAGCTGTTCTCAGAAGTGTCACGCGCGTAGTTCATAACCCGTGGAGATATGGGAAAACTTTTCAGCAAAATTGGTCCGGGTTCAGGAGGAGTACAATGACATACACATGCATATAAGAATTATATATACAGACTAGCTGTTCCCCATGGAGTTATCCACCACGATCTTGATTCCGTACTCCCGTTATTAGTGTAAGTTTACGTCCCGAAAGGGGCATGCATTACGAATGTCAAATCAAATGGGGAATGGTGAAAGAAATCTCTTAGTAATTTCATTTAAATCCGAATCCCGTAGGAATATGGGGAAACACGTTCTTAGTAAGAGACTACGTCGCGTGAGGATAATAAATACTGAATTTCAAGTCAATCTGAATAATATTTATGGATATCTTATCCTCTAAATTGCCCATGTCAACTGCAGGTTGACACCGCAGTTTTGAGATAATACGATAGTTCTGTTTCAACTCCGGCAATCCGATATATAAGCATCTCTTTCTTTTTAAGTCATAAAATGTATTGTCTGTTTCGCTTCTCGGTAGCTTTCGTAACAAAATATACGAAGATACCAGACAATAGAAAAAAAGGCAAATAATAAATCAGTTACAAAATAACAGTTACTAAGGGTGCGTGTGTCGCGTTAAATATTCTTAAGGTTTTTTGTGGTATTTTATAAAATGTGAGTGTTTATTAGTAATTATTTGTGTTTTTGATTATAAATTTGATGTAAATAACGATGAAAACCCTTTAGGGTAAGTTTTAATTTTTAAGATATCAGCCTATAAATACAAGACAGACTTTTTTCACTATCTCAAAGTTAACACTATCACCAGAGTCTTAATTGAATCAATAAAAGATAACATTGTATAGTTTAACTATTAGCAACCCTATAGCGTCAACCGACGCAAAAACATCCGTGCGGGGCGGGGCAGACGACGGTTATTTCCGTTAAAAAGCGCGGACAAATTACGAGGGCCAATCACAACACCACGCGTCAATCTAAGGGTTATATATCCGGATTCCCTGGGAATATAGGAGAATTCTTTCTCAGTGAGCATCTACGTTGTTTATGTCCTGTAACATCTGGCGCCATCTAGTTAAGCTCCGCATTAACAACATATAACTAATTCGAAGTAACTTAACGATTACAAACTACTACTTAATTATTTTTTAAAATTAAAATAAAGTGATTAAAACTATATATATATAAAAAAAATAAATCCATTCATCTTTAAATATTGATTAATATTTTTATCTAGGAAACGCTGCGCAGTAACCGGCAGGAACGGAACGAAGAGAGGAATCCTTTTCTTTTTCGATCACCGTCGCTCACCACGATCTACATACTTTTATTCAAAATTGTCGTTAAATTGAAACCTTAAGCCATCCTTGCTGCTTAACCTGTTAAACTTTATAGACCGAGAGTTTATAGTGTTTTATTAAAAAACGGAAGGATTACCCCAATATAAGGGTTCTTCCGACTCCAACTCCTCCTAGACCTAACACGGAGCGAGCGCCTAATCGTCTACGGGAGCTGCACGGTAGTCTGCCACGAGTGCTGTACAGCTACCTAGAGCCTGCCGCCGACGGGAGCTGCACCTCGGACTAGACAGGGCAGTGAAGATTGAGCCCTTAAGACTCCTCGTGCTGTGTGATCCGTAGACCTACGACCCGCTAGCCTACCTATCTACTGCAAACAGTTTTAGTTAATGCTACCTACCTACCTACCTACACTGCCTCATTGGTCTAGTGGTTAGCATGTTCGACTACAGACATGAGGTCCTGGGTTCGAGTCCCGGGTCGGGCCATTTCGAAATCGATATTGAGTTTTCTATTAAGATTTTCTCAATATTTGCCCGAAGTTGGGAAGTTGGCGGTGTGATTCACCCCCGTGCCTCGGAGAGCACGTTAAGCCGTCGGTCCTGCGCCCGATCTCTCTCTCCGGTTGTGTCGGATTACCGTCACATCGGACTATGAGAGTGAAGGAATAGAGAGTGCACTTGTGTACTATGCCTGCCAATCCGCAGTGGAGCAGCGTGGTGGGTCTATGCTCTAAAAACCCTCTCTCATATGAGCGAGGAGGCCTGTGCCCAGCAGTGGGACGTTAATGGGCTGCTACTTACCTTACCTTACCTACCTACTGTAAACTATTACCGCATCAACTAAATTAAGTCCTTTCTCATGCACTAGACCAAATTTAATTTAAATCGATTCAGTAGTTTTATCGTGAAAACGCGACAAATAGACAAAGTTACTTTCGCATCTGTAATATTAGGAAGGACTTTAGCAGCATTACTTTAAAGTTTGTCCCAAAAACCACGTAAAATTTGAATATTTCGCGACTAAAAAAAAATGTGAGTGAAACTAACGGGTGTGTCCAAAGTAATAAATGTATTGCAATAATAAAATATTGTAAAATCACACCAAAACGGGGCCATCGTGGACACGTTGCGCAAACGGTGTGTGATTAATGATTGATTATAACGTATGTCACACGGATCAATTATTCAAACCAAGTTATCGGTTGACATAATTTCGTTAAATCGATAAAGTTATTTCAACATCGCTGTTGTTATCTTATAAAATTAAAAATCAGCTATCGACACTGGAAAGCGAACATTTAGCATCGCACAAATCTAAAATTGTACATCAGCGCAGAGAAACTTTTCTTAATAACTTTCATATCGTTTTTGTTAAGCCAGGTCTGCTTCATTGGTCTAGTGGTCAGCTTATTTGGTTACAGACACGAGGTTCTGGATTCGAATGATGTATCAGGTGAAAGCAACAATCGATTCTGAGTTTTTTTATCTAGATTTTCTCAGTATGTGCCCTATGTTGTGTAGTTGTCGTTATTCTCATGCGTATCATCTTTTTCTCTTTCTCATGCACTATGAGAGTGAACAAATAGAGAATGCAATTTTGTACTATATACCTGCCAACTTACAGCGAAGCAGCGTGATGGTTCTATGCTCTAAAATCCTCTCTCGTATCAGTGAGGAGGTCTGCGCTCAACAGTAGGACGTAAATAGGCTGCTACTCACTTAAATATTGACTTTTTTTTTTCAAATGCTTTTGCACACGAACCCTCTTCATCCGTATGCTGGAGGCCAGATGTTTCCTGATGCATTCAGCTCTGGCACTCCAGATGAATCCGACTTAGAGGTTCAAGGAATAGGAAGCAAACGGGCAAAACTCCAGCGGCCGGGAGGAGCACCGACCGCAATATCCCCTTTCCCTCTATAATGCCTTCTTCTGCAAGATGATAGACTCACAAAAGGAGGACACAGCTCTCCAATGTGACTACCCACCGAGCATAGCACCAACTACGCTCGACAAAAAGAGATCACTTCCAACCAGGGATACCATGAGATGGTGCTGTGGTCCCCAAGCCGGACATTCTGTTAGAGTGTGGTGCGCCGCGCTATTACGCCAGGGAAGTCAAATAAATGTTATTAAAAATTCAATATTGTGGTTTTTGCTGGAGGATAAACACGTGAGGTAACCTACACATCCTTTGGCGGCCTAACTGGCGCAGTGGTGCGTGCTTACTTTGCTAGCAGAAGCCCCGAGTTCTATCCTCGGTAGGGCAACTTTTGGAAATTGTTTTCTAATTTGTCTGAGTCTGGACACTAACCACCTAAAGTTATCCATTTTAGAATTATTTCATTATGATTTCTAATTATTTCGTGTGATAATTTATGTTGCTAAATATATCTTTTAATTTGACGTGAATTAAAATAAAAAGCCACTTTAAATTACCAATCCGTCTCAGACAAAATGCTTTATAGATTGTCTATTGAAAGGTCAGATATGAATCCACAAATATTCTATCTTAAGATTGCCCTTTAAACTTTTTGTAAGGTCATTTATAGATAATCGCATCGAAATCAGATTAACACCAGCTTACGTTATCATTTCGTGTTGCAAATAAAATTATTCAATATTAAAATATTTAATAAACCTATTGATTTATCCACTAGTAAGAAATCTACCGACGGAAAGCTCTCAAAAACTTTCAAAAGCTTAGTAGTTGATGTTTTATTGAGTTGACTGCTTATACTCTCTGTTAAGTCATATAAGGATATAGAAAATGTTAAAATATCTTTCACAAGCTTATTGAATTCAGCCCGTTACTAATGGATCTACCGACGGTAAAAAAAGCTGATTCTACGTAGCAGAAATATGATAAAAACTACATTGAGACAATTTTAAGCGCTACCATCTTAGACTGTAACGTCACACTATCAAAAAATATAAAAAAAGAAAAAAGTAAGTAGCAGCCCATGTACGTCCCACTGCTGGGCACAGGCCTCCTCACTCATACGAGAGAGGGTTTTTAGGGCGTAGTTCCACCACGCTGCTCCACTGCGGATTGGCAGGCATAGTACACAAGTGTACTCTCTCTCTATTCCGTCACCGGAGAGAGATCAGGCGCAGGACCGACGGCTTAACGTGCTCTCCGAGGCACGGGGGTGGATCACACCGCCAACTTCCCAACTTCAGGCAAATATTGAGAAAGTCTTAATAGAAAACTCAATATCTATTTCTTAACTCTAACCCAGGACCTCATGTCTGTAGCCGAACATGCTAACCACTAGACCAATGAGGCATAAAATATAAAATACAACTAAAATAAAGAAGTATTTGTTACACCGATTAAAGCTCAAGAAAGGCAAACAGATTTTAATGATCTCAGATTGAAATACGGTATACTAATAGATATTGCAATGTAGACTGTCACTGGAAACCGGTTTGTCCAAATTCCCAGGGGATCAAGTTATAATATATGAGCAACAATCCATTGGAGGGTACATGAAAAGGAGTACGTTAGAACTGAAGTTAGGCAATAGAATTCCACCAACAGATATACGGAAAAGATTAAGATAAAAGACGTGACAGTGCTGACAAATCTGCTAAAATGGCGATGGACTCACCGCATGATGATGGATCATGAACAAAAATGACCAAGAAGAATAATAGAGCGGACGAACAAGAAGATAAGTCGACGAAATTAAATAAATAGCAGATCCCCTTTGGACTAGAACGACACAAGTTTGAAGTTGATGAAACTGGAGGAGTCCTTTGTGTCAATAACAACAATAAGCAATTCTCGTAGACTCTCACTAATGGATTTTCCCATATTTCCACAGGATCGGGGACTACAAGGGTAATAGCTGGTATAACATAAACCTGTTCACAATAACTTGATAATGAAGGATAACAAATGTGCATCAGTATCAGATTTACACGAGCTTTGAACGGTGTGTTATCAACTCGTGTTATAATCGCTCAAACAGTTACTGTGTCATATTTATCTGGCCATCAATCAATGGCAGATGGCAGTTAATCCTGTATGTCTATCTGACACCCGATAACACGCTGGTGTAGGCATATTTCGGTTATCGTATTGAAGCTTGATTATTGCTAAACTTTGAATGTCTAATCCATTTATATATTCGCTGGAATGCAAACGGGTAACTCTCAAATAAAATTGTAGATCGGGTCAAATTCAATCAAACAAATCAACACACCTGATGGGAGTATCGAACTCTCCATACTGCTCCATTTGTGGAGTTATTGATGATGTATAGCATATTTTGATAGAATGCCAGCGTAAAGCAGGAGAATGATGAAAAAGCTTTACTGTTAGTTGTGTAACAGAATCGTATATTTGATAATATGTGTATATCATTACGGTAGTGGCATTAAAACCAACAGTTTAAGAAAAAAAAAGCAAATTTGTTGCTTAGAATGGAGAAACTTTCGAAGAAAGCAGGAAGAACTTACAACCGCTGTATTTATCGACCTTGAGTTATAATTTTTTGGCGCCAACTTTATATTTTGTTGATAAACAGATTGACTTTACCTACATTATCTCAAAGTTTGGTGGGGTACTACGTATTCGCTTTCCAACGTCGATATATACAATGTAACCTTAATGTAATCGAGCATCAATTTAATGTTTTTTTTAGTCTCTAGCATTTTTAGTTACGCTTTTAACAATTATTATACGTATACGGTAATATTCGCCTCTGCGGCTTAGGCCTCCCCTAAACCTTTCCACGTCTCTCTTTCTCTAGCCTTTTGCATCCACGTGCTTTGGGGCACCTAGTATCATTCCACAATAACACAGGCAAACAAATTCAAAGAAAGATAACACTAGCTTGGAAAAAATACTGGGGACTGAAGGAAATAATGAAAATCACCTCTGTGGTGGTAGGAGTTAAATAAAAAAATATGTGAGATGACGGTGTCAGCTTGCCTAACATATGGTTGCCAAACATGGTCATTAAGGAAAGATGACGAAGAAAGCCGAAGTACGCTGGGCATCAAACTGTCAGGTCGAATCAACAACACAACCATAAGAAGCAAAACCAAAGTAGTTGATGCTGTAAGAAGAATAAGACTTCTAAAATGGAAATTGGCGGGACATGTTTGCCGGAGTAAAAGTAAATGGACTAAGCGTCTGATTGAATGGCTGCCAAGTGACGATAGGAGAAGAGTAGGAAGGCCTTTCAAACTGGTTGCATAACGATTACAAATATTAGAATCATCTTTTTAAAGATTTTTTTCTTTACAAACTCTATCATATCAAATTTTTTACTTAATGTCATACATATCAAATTATCCGAGAAGAACCCACAACAAACACAGTCGGGTATTTTTTTTACCATCATCATTACAATAATATATTAGTTTACTATAGTTTAAATAAAATAAGAGCAATTCGTTCACTCCCAGGCGTTTCTATCGTCTAGGTAATCTTGCAACTTATAATACGATTTTTCTATCAACTTTCTTTTAACAAAGACTTTGAATTTATTAATTGACATCTTTAGAACGTCTTGTGGGAGTTTATTATAGAAACGTATACAGTTACCCTTAAATGAGTTGTTAATCTTATGCAGCCTACTAGAATTTATAACAAGTTTGTTTTGGTTTCGTAAGTTATATGATGTACTTTCACTCTTTTTATTAAAAGAGTCAATGTTTTTATGTACATACAACTAGTTTTCTAATATATATACGCAGTGATACATATGATGATAGTCTTGATTGATGCTATCTTGCTCTATGCTTGATGATCAAAACGTCATTTTAACCAACTGTTTGATATAACGAATATATTCCAAAACCTTTTAGTTATAACGAAATTAAACTATTGTAAACTGTTTAACAAATTTACGTCTAATCATTGAGCTTTTCGGTGAAGGAAACTATCGTGAGGAAACCTGCTAATCCCAGGAGTAATTGTGGGATATGTGTAGCCTATACTCAAAGAAGTGACAGGTCTATGCTCTAAAACAGTCTTTTCTATAAATGTGCATTGGGACGTTAAAAAGCAGCTAATTACTTTACTGTTTATACATGGAGAGTGTTAACTAACAGTAGGAATTTAAAAATGTCTATTTATAGTTCATAGCTTGTCGATTAAATTGCACCAATCAAACAGAGACTGCCTCATTGGTCTAATGGTTAGCATGTTCGACTACAGCCATGAGGTCCTGGGTTCGAGTCCCGGGTCGGGCCAATTCAAAATCGATATTGAGTTTTCTATTAAGATTTTCTCAATATTTGCCCGAAGTTGGGAAGTTGGCGGTGTGATCCACCCCCGTGCCTCGGAGAGCACGTTAAGCCGTCGGTCCTGCGCCTGATCTCTCTCCGGTCGTGTCGGATTCCCGTCACATCGGACTATGAGAGTGAAGGAATAGAGAGTGCACTTGTGTACTATGCCTGCCAATCCGCAGTGGAGCAGCGTGGTGGGTCTATGCTCTAAAAACCCTCGCTCCTCGGAGTGAGGAGGCCTGTGCCCAGCAGTGGGACGTTAATGGGCTGCTACTTACTTTTTTACTTACTAATCAAACAGTAGTGTCACAAGATAATCGATTTCGTTGTATAGATTTTTTGACATCGATTAATTAGCTAATACCCGATCGAACTAAGTATCGTACATTTTTTTTAATAGCCAATATCAAATATCAAGTAGACTTTATCTGGGAGCCAATTTGTTATGTTTTTTATTGTGTTTACCAATTTATAAATAATTAGTCGGTCACTGTAATCTGCTCGTGGAATCAATAAAAAACAAAGTAAGATAAGCGGTCGCAGTGATTGGTATTTATGCGAATTTTGATGGCCTCGCTGTGACAACGTTGTGACTGTTAGCTATAATATTATAGGCCACAAAAACCTTCAGAAGTATCGGAAGACCAGACGAAAAAACTCTCATTCTAAGATTTATTTTTGTTGACGGGGAAAAATCGTTGAAAAAGACACCTCCATTTAGCCTCTTTACTATTTCATGTGTAATTGAAGCTACTAAAACCTTGGTGCTTTCCTCTACGCATACTGAATAGCCCCAGGATCTCTATGGTGACTCATCAGTGGCAATTTTCAAGAGACATATCCCGAAGATGACCTAGCTACTAGAAGGCTTCAGAATTATATAATCCTTAAGAGAATGATGAATTGGCACTGATGAGTCACCTTGCGGATCCCGGGGCCATTCAGTATGTGCAGAGGAATGCACCAAGGTTTTAGTTGCTTTAATATCACATGAACTTATCTACACTTCAGGATTCTTCTAAGGCTTAAGAGTCGTACAGTCGTACAAGACCCTTCACTGCTCACTATCCAATAGTCTCTTCACCCAGAAATATTAGCAGACAGCGAAAGTATTCGACGACGCCTCAACAGTCATTGCTGCTCCTATAGCCAGGGTTCCAGAATACCTGAATTGAACCTGGTGCTTGAAATTTCAGCGAGTCAAAGAACTCCCGTTGGGGATCATTTTAGGCACGACGTTCTCTTGAGAGAAATGGTAGAAATGGCCTTCTGTTCCAAGACAGAAGGTTCATTGAAAAACGCCCACGAGCAATAGAGAATGCAGTAGATGGAACGTCTCACGTCTCATCCTCATTTGGACTCATTCAGGGAATTAATAAGGAATTGCAAGTTAATGTAAGTGAAGTTTTCGCTGAATTTTGCCATATTTCACTCTCCTAACAAGTTATCGGTCAGGTTTGGTGCACCAATCCATTGAGAAAAAGGTGGAATAATGCATTTTCCAGGCATAAAAACTATGAGGTCCTAGATCACCTTATAATCACCTCAGAGCTATCAGGAGCAGTAATTGAACGCACTGTGGGGGGATCGTAAAACGTCAGATACGGGGTCGTCCTCGGCGCCTGTGCCGATAAATACTGGAAGCCGAGATAGCTCAAACTGGAGTTACTGGCGACGTTTTGGACTTTATGTACACAGATAGTTTTCAAAGCAACACTTGTTAAGTGTGCTTGATTAAAGCCTTTCTCAATTCACCCTATTAGTTTACACTCTCCCTGTACAATTTATTTCAAACATCCTTGTTAAACTGTATGGATGATATTTAACATTAATATAAACGTTTCAAATATTAGTTCATTTATTTGTAAAAAAAATAGCGCCATTTATTAAAAGCTCACGTAAATGCTTAAATATTTTGAATCAGCTTATGGAAGATGGTGAAGGAATGGACTTAAATTATGTATATGTTTTTAAGGGATACATTATTATACTTGCTGACAGTTTAGCGCTTGACTTTGATCTCAATAGTTGGCTGACACAGTTTAAGCTGGAACCTGGTAAGAGTTAATTGACCTATGACGTATATAGCATCGTGGCAGAGAGAAATTCTTTTCCTTGGAAGTATACCAGTTTAGTTTTCCCCTGCCAAAAACCTAACCAAAGAGTTCTGCTAGCGAAACGAGTACTAGCACCATTACAATGTATCAGCACTAACCATCAGATGAGGATACAGAAAAGTCAAGTGCTTTTAAGACATATATATGTCGAAGTGCAAGAGTCTGTGGAACGCTGGCGCCATCTGTGTATCGGCGTGGGGGCAGAGTCAATAAGTGGCAGTCCGGCCCGTCTCTCGGCAGTTCTCGAGTTGCGGTCGGCCGGAGTGGTCGACTATTGAAACTGTCGCGTTCCTAGCTATTATTGTTAATGAGTTTGTGTAAATTGATATCGCGAACATTAAGTGATTGAACATTATAATCCGAGTTAATCAATAAAGTGTTTGATTACACCAACATTACCCACGAATCCCCACAGTATAAGAAATTAAATAATGGATCCCATTAATCACGATGTCGGCGGAGAACTCTATGCCCCTATTCTTCTCCGTTCTCTCTTATTCTCCGACATATATATAAGTGAGTACGCTGCCAAACATAGACACGACACAATTAATAAACAAGGACAATTATGCTTTCAAATCCAACGTTTTCAACATCACCCACCACAAAAATAAAATATGATGGATGGGTAGCAATCAACGCAGGTGACAAACAGCTGAGTCTAATCAGATCCGTACCAATAAATTAATAAAGTTAATTAGCGAAGAGGCAGATAACATCGGTGTGTGTACATTGAACGGGCGAGTCATTCATTATGACTTGTGACTGTTTTTCTACTGCTGACAGGCTTGACTGTGATCTCACTTGATGGTAAGTGATTACACAATCTAACAGGGAACGTAATAACGGAGGTAATTTAACTCTTGTGATAGCATAAGTTACTCAAATTCAAACATTGAGTGAATTGAATGAGTTAAAATCATATTTTGTTTGTACGACTGATGATGATATTACAGAACGATCTAGAATATAATGTCCCGAGGGTTCTGAGAAGAGCACACGACAACCTAAGAAGGCTATCTTTTATTCTCATATCATTATAATATAATTTGAGATTTATTCTATCCTTATTCTATTTCCTATCCCTATCCTTACTATATTTTTATTTCAATAACATGTTCGATATAAATTGACGTAGTTTTTTTCACCCAGATTTCAATCAGACCTATGATCTAATCGGATCTCCCGATACTTTACTGGAGCACAGCTGGGAAATATAGAAAGAAGGTAGAAGTCCTGGAGGTAGGAGGAGGCGTAAAAGCCCCTATCCTCCAATCCTTTACTCTAGTGAGAATTTCGCCAACTATGCTCTCCGGAGGAAGATTCCCTCCGACCAACGACTTTGCCAGTTAATTTGTCTGAATCTGGACTGATAGGAGGCTTCGACATTGGCTAGCTACCACCCTACTACCAAAGACGTAGCGCCAAACAAGAGATTTGCCTTCCGGTACGATGCTGTGTAGAAACCATTGCCTCTCACAAGATTAACGTGCTTCCATTTCAGATTGCATCGTCATTTTCCATCAGGTGTGATCACAGTCAAGAAAAAATCTATGTTTAATAGAAAAACACTCGTAAATGTGTCTCTCCCTTCATTGAAATGCATCAACTGGGCCGGAGTAAAGCCACAGTTCCCGAGTACTTCCAAACAGCGAGCTGCGGGTGACAAATGACCGCGGATCTACACCTAAGCGGGTAACGAACGACTGCTAGTGACGTCATCATTGTGACGTCACCACGCAACAAGTCGCTGAAATGCTAATGACCCTGTACGGGCCACGGTGTACTATGGCCTGGTTAATACACTGGAGCTAGTCTATCTCGATCAAGTCTATCTGTTTATCATCTAAAAATGATAAATAGATAGATAATATCCTTTATTGGACACCACAATTACTCAGTATTAGGTGATTTTAGGGTGAAATTGGGCGGTCTTATCGCTCATTAGCGATCTCTTCAAAGAAGAAAGCAGAGAGAAGGTAAGTGGTGTGTATAAATGAATAGGCATTGGCAATGATAGGATATTTCATTACCGATGGTATCACACCTGATGGTAAGTAATAATACAGTTCAAGATTGAAGCACACTGACGAGTAAGGGGTAATCTCTTTGCTACCCTCCCCATCCTTTCGTAGAGCACCAGAGGATCGGTAGAAGCATCTATCGGAAAATTCCAGCTGGGAAATCTAGAAAGAAGATTGGAAAAGTCAGTTTAAGATGGAAGCACACTGACTAGTAAAGAGTAATCTCTTTGATCTTTGCTGGTAGGATGGTAAATAGCCACAGCCTAAACAGCCCACCAGTCCAGACTCAGATAAATTAGAAAATGCAATTTCCTAATTTCGTCCTATTGGGGATCGAATCCGAGACCTCTGTTAGCAAAGCGAAGTTTCTTTCTTTATAAAATTTAAAGAATAATTAAAAAAATATGTAAGTAAACTTTCATTATCAATTATAAACAAATCTAGATTAGAAAAGTGCAATAAATTATACTTATTTAAACGAATCTGGTTTCTATAATAAACTTCTAGAAGAGCTTCTAGAGGCGTCACTCAATAAATAAAAAACTTTTATTAAATGGACTTAGAACTTGAGAGTTTAGACGATAAAAGCGTGATATTATAATGACGATAATAAAGAATGGATTCCCGACTGAGTTTTTTGTGGATTCTTCTCAGAACGAGGCACCAAGGAACCCCTGTCATTTTAAGTACATTAGAAATATTCTAATTTAATAAATGGAACACCATCATCTACATTACTGTTACGAAGCTGAATTGTTCGTTTGTTTGAACGCGCTTATTTCAGGAACTGTTGATCCGATTTGAAAAATTCCTTCAATGTTAAATAGCCCAGTTATCGAGGAAGGCCAGGGGCTATTATCATGATAAAACAAATAGAAACGGAGCACCAATGACGAATGTTTCAAAATCGGGGGATTTTTTCCCATTTATGAGCTTTCGCTGCGTGTGCTGCGTAAATAATTTAAGTATCGCGAAATTCATGTACAACAAAATCGTTCCCATTTAAAAGCTCTAAGGAAAAGTCCAGGACAGCATATGTCTATCTGTTAAAGGTCGCTCACTATAACCTTTTTAATGCCAACCAAATTAGTTTAAAATATTGCATTACTTGCAAAGGTGTTACTAATGGTTGAAACTATGCAAGTGACCCTGATAGTTAACTATAATATTTACAGTTCGATAGATGAGGATCAAGGTTAGATTTCTAGCAAGATAAATTTCTAGCAAAATTGTTTTAAAAGTTCACTTGAAGAATTAAGTTAAATCTGTAAATTTAAGGGTCGAATTGACTTTACCGTTTGTCTATGTTTTGAATCTTACTTAACGGATGTTAAAGCAGGAAAAAGTACCGGATCACAGTTCCAATCTCACCTCCACATTAGTATAAATGGAGTCCAGTGAGGATATAATGAAAATGATCTCCAGGCGTCCCGATGCCGACGTGTATGGATAGCGGGCGTCATCCCGCGGGAGATATCACACCATCTACACTAATCCGGGTTGAAACTTCATCTATACATATAAAAAGTTACGTTTTCCTAGACTTTTATGCAATATTTTTGCAGCAGAAAGTTACTAATCCATTTAATTATAATATAGGTCCAAGAAACCTTATTAATAAGAAATACATAACTGTATATTAAGTAAAAAAAACCCGCTACATATATTTTTTGTTTTAAACAATATAAGCATTTTTTATATTGTATACAATAAAGAAGATATATATCGACGTGATTTATACACACAGCCATATATATGTCGGAGAATGAAGGAAGAAGCGTAAAACATAGGGGCGTAGGGTTCTCCGCCGACATCGTCATTAATGGCATCCATAATTTTCATACTGTGGGCGTTCGTGGGTAATGTTGGTGCAATTAAACACTTTATTAATTAACTCCAATTATAATTTCCAATCACTTAATGTTCCCTATAACAATTTAAGCAAAGTAATAAATAATAATAGCTAGGAACGCGACAATTTCAAAAGTCGACCGTACCGGCGGGCCTTCACCCGGAGAACTACAGAGAGACGCGCGCCGGACTGCCACTTATTGACTTTGTTTTAGATTATAGATAATCTAAAATATTCCCACCATGCTGCTCCACTGCGAGTTAGCAGGCTACCTACACCCTGTAATTACTCCCAGTGTCGTCCCTCACAATGTTTTACTTTAAATAAAGTACATATCTAATACAATACATACTTAAAATATACATACATATATACAAACTAACAAATTGAGTATAAATATTACTAAATGGACTCTCGATACGCAGCAAAATGACCTTCAAAATGGCAGGGCTTCCCCTCCGCCGCGCGTGTTGTATTACAGTCCTTATTTAGCGTTGTAATTTTTTTGATCCTTTAGCTATCCGATGGTGTAATAGAATTTCTGACGGAAGTGATAGATTTGTAAAAAAAGATGTAGTGAATAAAACTGAGTAAAGTATGCTTAGATGGTTTGGGCACGTAGAGAGAATTAATGATAGGAGACTGACAAAAAGGCTTTATGAGTCAAGAACGAATGGGAAAGTTGGAAGACCAAGGCGAACGTTCCTGGACCGAATCCAGGACATTTTATATAAGGGCCAGGTCAAGAGTACTCTAAACCGACGAACATGTCTGAAAGGTTGCTGGAGTGTTGGTGCCAACACTTATGTATGGTAGTGAAAGTTGGGTATGGCAGAAGAATCACAAAAGTAAAATAAATGCGGTAGAGATGAAAGCGTTGAGGAGAATGAGTGGATTAAAACTGAGTGACAGAGTAAGAAATAGTGTGATAAAAGAAGACGTAATGACTAAAATTGAGAATGAGTGAAAGGAGACTGACAAAAAGGATTTAGGAGTGAAGAGTGAATGCGAAAGTTGGATGGGGAAGACCAAGGCGAACGTTCCTGGATTAAATCCAGGACGTTTAAAATAAGGGCCAGGACAAGAGTACTCTAAACCGACGAACTTGTGCGAAAGGTTTAATGAGAATGAAAGAAGCGAAGGATATATGCAAGGATCGTGGCAAGTGGAAATCTCTGCCTACCCCGAAGAGTATGAAAGATTTTAAAGACGTTTTTACGTCAAACTTACAGTGACGAGTTTGTTATCATTTGATTTTTTTTTAAATACCTCCCTATATTGCCCAAGAATGGATGCAATTTTGAAGCCGTATTTACGTCAATAAAAGCAATTTTTTTTGTGATAAATGTTTTGTACTCAACATCTCGTTGTTAGACAAACCGTTAACAAATGCCCCGTATTGTACGGGAGCGCAACAAGTGCCCATTTGTAGCTGTCAGTCGCGACCCACGCCGATGGCGCACTACGAATTAGAACCTCACACTCTATACAACGGTGTGTATCACTTTATACAGAGTTTTATTTCATTCATGTATGAGCCATATAAATTGTAAAACGACAAATCAAATCGAATCAAAAATATTTTTATTCAAGGAGGCATATTACAGCACTTTTGAATCGTCAAATTATATATTTTTTCCACACTCTGATTCTAATATACATCTGATGATGGTACTCAAGATCGGCTTAAAATCTAAAGTTACGAGGGTTCCTTCGCGCCCTGATCCGAGAAGAACCCACAACAAACTCAGTCGGGTATTTTTTTTTTGTTACCATCATCAGTTTACTATATTTTAATTAAAATTAGAGCAGTTCGTTCACTCCCAGGCGTTACTATCGTCTAGGTAATCTTGCAACTTATAATACGATTTTTCTATCAACTTTCTTTTAACAAAGACTTTGAATTTATGTGGGAGTTTATTATAGAAACGTATACAGTTACCCTTAAATGACTTGTTAATCTTATGCATCCTACTAGAATTTATAACAAGTTTGTTTTGGTTTCGTAAGTTATATGATGTACATTCACTCCTTTTATTAAAAGAGTCAATGTTTTTATGTGCATACAACAAGTTTTCTAATATATATACGCAGTGAACTGTCATGACATTAACCTATATCAATGTATATATATGTCGGAATGCAATAGTCTGTGGAACGTTTGCGTGGTGTGACAAGTAATTAAAGGAAATACTCACGCATATAAAAGTACATATCAGGTGTCTCAAAATAAATTTTAAATTTATTTAGCTTACTGCGTGAACGCAACGTATCCGCGGGGGTTATGCCAATCGGTAGCCTGGCTCATGAGAATTCGGTCGCTATAGATATATACGGCTCACTATTTTTAATCAGTCCATATGTCTATCTACGTGGGGCAAAACTCTCGGCAGTTTTCGGGTGATGGCCCGCCGGTGCGGTCGACTTTGAAACTGTCGCGTTCCTAGCTATTATTGTTAATGAGTTTATGTAAATTGATATCATGAAGTGTTTGATTGCACCAACATTACCCAACGTACGCCCACAGTATGGAATATTCTCCGACTTATATAAAAACTAGCCGTTTCTCGTAGTGTTATCCGCGTAGTTCTTGAGTAGAACATGTATGACGAATGTGAAATCAAAGGATAACAAAATATGGGGAATATGATAACACACGTTCTTAGTTAAGAGGACTACGTCGCGACAGGGTAATATATGTTGGATTTCAAATCATTATGGTGAATAATGACAGTCGGAGAAAAAGTATAGGTACCCAACGATATCTTCAATAGTAGGGTCCATAATTTTACCTCCAAAGTGTAGGCGTCGGCGGGTAATGTTGGTGCATTCCAACACTTTATTAATTTACTCAGCTTATAATGTCCAATGACTTAATCTTCCCGATATCATAATTACACAAACACATTAAAAGCAATATTTAGGAACGTGCGACAGTTTCAATAATCGACCGCTCTGGCGAACGCTCACTCGAGAACTGTCAAGAACACCGCCGGCCTGTGACTCTATATGGCTTGATATTGGCGTTTCGAAAACTATTTGATTCCATCTTATATATAAAAACTAGCCGTTTCTCGCAGTGTTACCCGCGTAGTTCTGAATTGGAACATAATAAATGTCAAATCAAAGGATAATAAAATCTCTGAGTGAGTTTCGCTTATACCCGGATTCCGTGGGAATATGGGGAAACACGTTCTTAGTAAGAGACTACGTTGCAAGAGGATAACATATGCTAAATTTCAAGCTAATCTGGTGATTTTTTTTAGTGATCTCGGAATAACTAGATCTTAGTGAGCTTTGATGTCTTTTCTCAGAGACTATCTGTGTACCAAATTACATTTAAATCGGTTTCGTAGTTTTCACGTGAAAGCACGATAGACAAAGTTACTATCGCATTTCTTATATTAGTAAGGATGAGTTCCTATTTCCCTATGTCACGGCATCACATAAAGTGGCTTTTGGGATTTAAATGTTTATGAAAGACTACGAAATGTTATGATTTTTATATTTGCTAATAGTTTAAGAATCTGGTGTAGCGTCATGTTGGGCTATACTTTGAGATAGTGAAAATGTTTGCTTTGTATTTATGGGCTTATATCTTAAAATAACCTTAAAGGTTTTCATTGTTAATTACATCACTTATATAATAAAAAATACAAATACAAACACTCACAGTTTACAAAATACCACAAAAATACTTAACGACCTTTGACGCGACACACGCACAGTTAGTAACGGTCGCTTTGTAATAAATTTGTTTTTCTATTGTCTGAAGTTATCTCTACGCATATTTTGTTACAACAGTTACCGAGAGTGATATATAATACACATAACGAATTAAAAAGAAAGAGGTGCTTATATATGAGATTGCCAGAGTTGCGATAGAACTATCGTATCACGTCAACAAGTAGTTGACACGGGCATCACTATAAAAAAAATGGCTTTCCCATGTCCCTCATAGATTTTAACATTCATTAGATAACCAAAAAGGCGAAGGTTATGGACTATAGAACTCACTAACTCGTCACGTGAGTTTCAAAGTTGTTATCGCATTGTAGACGATCACTGAGGACAGATTTCCTTGATTGTAAATCGCAATTTAAAAGCTCACGTAATAGGTTTTTATGTAATAGGTTCTTAAATACCGCTTGTTTATAAACTCGTCCAAACCTTCGAAAATTGAGATGATCTAGAAGTTTGCCCTGCCGGGAAAGAACCCTGGTCTATTTGTAAGACAAGCCTGTACTCAAACCATTAGCTCGTCTTCAAAATAACACGAACCCGGGACTTTATTCACAACGTCAGCCATCAATCAGGCGACATCCTGATTGATGTGACGACACTCGATTCATAAAGGTATTAATTTAACTTCCCCGCTGACATTGATTGATATTATCGATATTAATGCGATATACTCGAATAATTACCCGCGGCCGTATCGATTATTCATATCGCAACCGATAGTGACGCGACTGCTTTTAAAACTCATGTTCTACGCGATGGGGAGTGTTTTCTTTTTGTACAACTCACATAAGATTGATACGAATGAAGTTTCTGTATTTATGTTTAACCAACGTAATTTACAGTGTACATCTAGATAAATCGAGACTACATTTTGAAGCTTACGTAACAAACGGGACAAAACCGCTGTATCTCCGCTCTTTAAATCCCTAATATCTTCTAAGATATCAATTTTAATGAAATGTCGTTAAGGGCAGTTTTAATCTACATGAAATATACAACATATATAATATATTTAATAGCAGAAAAAATAACGCTGTAGTGTATAAATCAGCTTGGCAAATAACATATCTTTTTGTAATATGTAAAAGATAAAAATGGTCATTGTGTTAGCTAAGTTACTCTTTATAACATTAACTATCTGCCAGTGAAATTCCCATCAAAATTGGTGAAGCGATTGACAATAGTTTCGATATAAATTACAAACTAACACACAAAAACTAACTATAACATAAAATAAAAATTTTATATAATTACAAACAACAAAAATTAAAATTCTTTGTTTATTTATATGGATCAAGTTAAAATTAATATATCTGTATGCAGTAAAGAGGAAACATTTGTTTTTATGTAAATGTGTGTGTTAGGTTTTAACACAAAAAGTACTGGACTAATTTCAAATTTTTTTTCACCATTAGAAAGCTGCATTTTCACTAAGCGGTATAAGTTAAATTAATTTTCCAAAAAAATTAGGGATCCCTAAGAAAAATGCATTAATGTAACCCAAGGTGTGATAAAATTGGTCACGAAAAATCTGTCATCGCGTGAGCTGGGGAAACTATTGTTGATAGAATAAAAAAATGTTCTACAGTATTATAGAAGGTATTGATATCTACAAAAAATTCCAAGATACCATATGTCCAACTACTGTAGTTATGCAGCAATTACTATTTTTAGAAGTATTAACTCTTATATTTACTTGGTAGAGACCGCGGAGCATTGCCATAAATTGAGTTATTCGATGATATATAATAAGATTATATTCCCATAGATGAATAACCTTGGATGTCAAAGCGGTCTCGCGTCCCGCCTTAATAAAATATTCTGATTATGGCATGTCACATCCCATAAACATCACAAACTTATAACGCCTACCACGTCAGCGTACCGATTTAAGACGTACAATCCACCGCATTATTGACTGCAAACTGGTATAAAGCCGTTAGCCTTGTTTTCAATTATAATTTTTATATAGATAGAATGCTTTGGGTGAACGGTAATCTGATTCAAGCATTGAAATCCCTCTATCAGGATTCTAGTGCTTGTGTCAGAATAAACGGAGCGTACACGGAGTGGTTTCCTGTCGAAAGAGGTGTTCGACAGGGAGGTGTTGCGTCACCATGGCTGTTCAACCTATTTATGGATAAATGTTTGACAGATTGAAAAGAAAGTACGTATGGGTTAAGATTGAATGAACTACTCATCAAATGTTTACTCTACGCCTATGATCAAGTAATACTTGCGTCATCCGCTAATGAGCTACAGGAGATGCTAAATATTATGAATAAAGGTTTGAAAGCGAAAGGAATGAAAGTGAATGTAAACAAAACGAAAGTAATGTTTTTTGAACGAGATGAATCTATGATGAGTGACAATATTTTGATAGATGGGGAACAAGTGGATGACGTGGAAGAATTTGTATACTTGGGATCTAAATTTGTAAAAGATGGAACATGTGAAAGTGATATTGAAAGAAGAGTGAGTCTGCACGCCTTCATGAATAGCCAGAGAGTGTCTCAAAGGGCCATACTGATTGTTCCTGGACAGGAGGGTTGGTGTCAACATTTAGAAGCATAAAAGTAAAATAAATGCAGTAGAGAAGGTATACTTTGATGGTTTGGGCACGTAGAGAGAATGAATGAAAGGAGACTGACAAAAATGGTTTATGAATCAAGAGCGAATGGGAAAGTTAGAAAGGAAAGACCAAGGAGTACATTCGGGGACCAAATCAAGGACATTTTAAATAAGGGCAGGTCAAGAGTACTCTAAACCGACGAACTTGTATGGAAGGTTTAACGAGAATGAAAGTAGCAAAGGAGATATGCAAGAATCGTGGCAAGAGGAAGATCATCCAAAACTTTGTCACTAAGATATGGATCGTGCAGAGCTCCATAATATTTATCTTACTTGAATAAAGAAGATTTTGATTTTAAATCCCACTTTTAGACGGAGTTGCGCGGGTCAGCTAGTGTTACTATAAACATAAATAATAAATATGATAATGTATATATATAATAGATAATGTATACATGTCGTTGTAAGTTGTAAGCGACGCTAAACAAGTGACGTACAGTTGTAAAGAGGCGCGCTGATCTATGCGCTATTCACGCGACTCCACATCCTTGTAACGACAGCAAAAACGTACTTTTAAAAGAATATATATAGTAACTATTCAACCACATTTTTTATGTTCGTAAAAATATAATAGGGAAAGCTTTTGCTTTACCACAGTTTTAACAAAGGACGAATCAGTTGACAACGTTTTTTAGGACAATAAATCCAGTATTCATTTACCAAACTGGGTATAAAAGTAAGTAAGTAAGTAAGAAGCAGCCCTTTAACGTCCCACAGCTGGGCACAGGCCTCCTCTATCCGAGGAGCGAGGGTATTTAGAGCATAGACCCACGCTGCTCCACTGCGGATTGGCAGGCATAGAACACAAGAGCACTCTCTATTCCTTCACTCTCATAGTCCGATGTGACAGGAATCCGACACGATCAGAGAGAGATCAGGCGCAGGACCGACGGCTTAACGTGCTCTCCGAGGCACGGGGGTGGATCACACCGCCAATTTCCCAACTTCGGGCAAATATTGAGAAAATCTTAATAGAAAACTCAATATTGATATTTGAATTGGCCCGACCCGGGACTCGAACCCAGGACCTCATGTCTGTAGTCGAACATGCTAACCACTAGACCAATGAGGCAGTTCTGTATATGTATGTATGTATAACAAGATTATTTAACACACAAAAATGCCTTTTGCAAAAGATTATTTAAGCGATAGAAATGTTTGGACTTGATTCCATTTGCTCACAGAAGCAATATATTACACATTGTAACATACCAAACTATATTCAATAGAGTAACTGTTGAGTTTCTTGCCGGTTTCTTTTTAGCTGAATCAAGTTTCCAAAACGGTGCTTTTTAAACCTATTTGAATCAAGAATATTTTGACTTCGTCTCCATTGATAGATTCAATTATATTATATCTTCTTTGTTGGAATTGGAATCTTCTATATAGGGTTAGCATTCCGATGGTAGATTCATTAACAACGGATAGACTTGACGAGGTTTAATTTAGTAGAGAATATTTCAAATTTGACATATAAATGGACATTAATTAAGTATTATTACGAAACTAAACGCATTATGTATGATATGAAATGATTAATTAACAGTAAGATGTATGGATTATTGTTTAAAGACTCGCCAGTTCGAATCTTGGGCAGATAACTTTTTTAATTTTTGACACGGACTTTTGTTGTAGGTAATTATATTTCATAGCGTGGTGATAGTTTCTATATAAAACAATATTATTTATGTCAATCGATAGATTTTGACGATAGATAACGATTGAAAGTAGATAATTATATTGAGTGGAATCTCGATAAGCAGAAGAGTGACATTCGAAATGGGGGGCTTCCCCTCCGCCGCGCGCGATATGTTACAGTCCTTAATTAGCGTAATAAACTCTTTGATCCTTTAGCTATCCAGTGGTGTAATTGAATTTCGGATGAAGGTGATAGATATGTAGCTACAACATCAAACTGTATCCCCCGATTTTGTTATCATTCGTTTTTTTAATTGCCTTCTTATATATTTATAGGCACTGTTTTGCATCTCATTTAAGTGAAAACTTGTACAAAGTGACAGCCTTGCCTTAATTTGCTAAAGTAATAACAGATAATAATGATATATCATATCTAGATTGTAATCGTTATAAGCAAATATTTCAAAAATTCTGCCGTAACAAAATTAGTGACGAGGCAACTTTAGCTCTATTTAGGTCCCGATAAAAAAATATCTACAGACCGATTGATTAATTCACTCGCTTTATCACAAAATCAAGATTGGATATCTTATAACATTGTTACGAGTAACGTTACGATATAAATGAACAGATAAACAAATATAATTACGGTGTTTAATGATGAATTTCAAATTTAATCTCTCAAAATAAGTTTTTTCTGACTAAGTATCATACGCGTAGATATTAAATGGTCACCTTACTTGTATAAACTCATTTAATTATTACATTAAAGTAACTTTTACTTAATAAACTGCTATCGCCATCCGAGTTTGCAAGAGAGTGCTCGCAATAGAACGACTCGCAACAGTGTGACCCTCATCAACTGTGAACCAGCGTATTTATAGCAGTGTTGGCACTTGATACATCCGGTATAATGACAAAGTATCATGACAATATAAAGAAATATGACTTAGAAATCGTTAAATTCAAATACGTATGTTTTGTATAGTTAAAACGGTAAGTGATGATACATTTGAAGATAATAGCGAGTGTACTAGAGTTAATTTACCTCTTATGGTGTCTACAGCATCGTTTCGAAATGCAAATTCGTTTGCATAGCGGCACGTCTTTGCTTGCAGGGTGGTAACTATCCGTGGCCGAAGCCTGCAGATCCGAAACAAATTAAAAATTGCAATTGCTCTGACGGGTATCAAAGCCAGGGCCTCAGTTAAGGAAGCAATTACACCATTGAGCTAGCGATGCCGTAAAGGAACCGGAATCCTAGGGGGAAGTGTTGTTTTAGCTTAACCGTAGCCTTTTGTGGTCAGTTTATGACTTATTTTGTTAAGGTGATAAATCAGTCAGTGATTTTCATTACCATATAGAAATTACACACTAACTTCAGATAACTACGAAGAAGCTATATTTAAATTTATAGTTAGGGACCTACAAAGGTTTCCATAGTATAAGAAAGCTCTTTTGAACTGTCATTAGTTTTTCCGTTGGAGAAATCAACCAAAGTTGATTCCACTAATAAGAAACCGACAGAAAACTCAGTAGTAACTCTTATAAACATAGTTTTTGTAAGGGGTGTGATATATCTTTCATGTGCAGATTAAATCATGTCCAATTAGGAATATATTAGATGTCATTCTATATATCGACACTGGAATTCAAACGTAAAGTCCAATCTTTTAACAACAAAGTATATATAGTTTATAAAAATGACAACTTTAGTCGGTTCCATTTTAATGAACAACTTTGAATTTGCAAGTGTTTAATACGTGTTTGTTGTTTAGTATCACTTGGTTTATAGCGTTGATATATTGTGAGAATTAACGTTCTTTGAAACCTTATTTAATATATATGTCATACTTATTCACCCAGGAATTTTCCTTGTAGTATAGAACAAGTGGAAGAGGTGAAAGAATTTGTATACTTGGAATCTAAATTTAAAAAAGATGCAACACGTGAAAGTGATATTGAAAGGAAAATAAATGCTGTGGAGATGAGAGCGTTGAGAAGTATGAGTGAAATAAAACTGAGTGACAGAGTAAGAAATAGTGTGATAAGAGAACGTTGTGGTTTAAAAGAAGATGTAGTGACTAAAATTGAGAAAGGTATGCTTAGATGGTTTGGGCATGTAGAGAGAATGAATGAAAGGATACTGACAAAAAGGATTTATGAGTCAAGAGTGAATGGGAAATTCGGAAGGGGACGACCAAGGCGAACGTTCCTGGATCAAATCCAGGACATTTTAAATAAGGGTCAAGTCAAGAGGACTCTAAACTAACGAACTTGTATGAAAGGTTTAATGGGAATGAAAGAAGCGAAGGAGCTATGGAAGAATCGTGGCAAGTCGAAGGATGTTGTCTCTGTCTACCCCTATGGGAATGAGGCGTAATGCTATGTATGTAAGTATGTATGTATCTATTCTACTTTTTAAAGTTTCTGAATTAAATTATATTATTAGCATTGCAACTCACACCCTACTCGTTATATTCTAGGAACTTTTTATGCCAATTAAAAGTATCAAATGCATTGTGCAATATTACGAAATGTTATGCCTTACGAGGTAATTTTAGAGAACCGAACAATTTTGTTGGTTCGCAAAGTTGTCATTTTTCGACAAGGTCAACAACAAAAAAAAGTAATTTTAGTAACTTTTAATTTTGTTATTTTGAATGAATATGGGTGTGGGTGTATGTGTGGGTGTGTGGATGCGTGTGCGCGAGCCTGTCTTCGTTAATAAGAGAATAAAGAAGGAAAATTTAATTTAATAGTATTATTCTAGATTATCTCTAGTTTTTAAATCATTGTTGAGTTTATTTTTCAGCCAATGTCATTTGTCGTGGAAAATTTAATAAATTAAGGAGTTTTGTCTTAATAAAAGTGCCACATACTCATTGCTGACGTTACGTTTGATCCAAGTTGCCAAGTACCTGCTCTAACGCCGTCCTCAATGCGATGGGCGGGGACTGTATTGCGTTTTGACCAATGATTTCGCTCCGTTGAGGCAAAACTAATTATACTGATTTATGCTCCCATTGTTCATTGTTGTATGTCTTTCTCGGGCTATGCGTTTTCATGCATATGCATCGTGATGCATCGCCTATCAACTTTTGTTTAAGGTAAAGCTCCGGACGCGAACAGGTGATAATCAATGATAACTTGGTAGGAGAATGCGACATTTTTGTGGATCACGACCCAAAATATTAATGCATTAAGATATATACATGTATAACTAAAAAACGCGATTGCACACCTCTTACTTATATATAATAAAACAAAGTTAAAAGCTCCATGTTTCTGTGAGCAATAAACTCAAAAATTAATACAGATTCTTAAAGCTATGTATATTGTTTAAAAAAAATTATAATTATCACAAGTAGTGGCAAAATTAACGCGCGTAAAAGTGATTCTTTTTTTAATTATTTATTTATACAAGACGCTTACAGTTTACAAAATAACAATAGTTAGTATGTGGCTTCCACACGAGGATTCCCTGTATCGTGGAAACCACATATTTCCATCAAATTTAACTAAAATAACATGTAATTATATTATTATTTAGTATATTTGAATGCTGTGGTAGTGAACGTTTGTACTTGTATGAATAATGTGTGTATTTTGTAAGGTTGTTCTTTTTTTTACTTCTATTTAATAAACTTTTTTATTTTGCATCTCTAGGCTGGCTTTTGGGTGAAAGCTCACAAGCGACTTTTCCGAGACATCCCACAATTACTGTTTTATTTCAATCCGTTTATACAAAACTTTGACAAATTTTACACATAAACTGAAAACCAGCGTTGGGTTAGTCCCCAACAATAGCTGAGCGGTATTCCCGTTTTCGGCATCACATTCTTCTGCAACGACTATTTGTATATAGTACTTCGTACTATTGTGTAGGTTAAATGTGCAGAAAAATGTAATTTCAGAAAATAAAAAGTTTCTTATTTTAATATTATTTATTAACATAAATATTAACTCATCTGCTGACGTCGCAGATCGGTGCAGACCTCTCGCTGGCAAGTATTATAGATGCAATGCTTGTCAACGAGCGGGGCTGGAATGCTGTTGCCACCTTCTGCGAAACTGTCATTTCGCTAAAGGAGGCACGGCAAAGAGAGAGGATGAATGCAGCTGAAGCACAGTACCCCGGACGGAGGGGAATAGGAAACAGGAGACGGAGGTTTATCCAACTCCTCCCCCTGTAGTGCACTTTTGAGCCGGCTTCATTCGGAGGGGCCAGAGTGGAATGCCACAACGAACCTCTGGTCCATCCATTCTCGAATGACGAGGGCTCCGCTGGGTTTTAGTGGGTATTCTGGTACTACCGGCGAGTCCCACACTCCCGTCTGTCTCATGGGCGGGGTGCGTAAATGCATTTCCCAGCAAAAAAAAAAAAAAAAAAAAACATAAATATTAATAGGTGAAGCAAATATTTATAGTTTATATAGAAAAGGAGTGCGAAGTGATAATATTTTATTACAAATTATGAGTAAAAAATATATCGAATTGATAAAAAACACATTACACACATCCTTCTGTCAATCGCTGACAATTATGTCAAACGTCATGAAAGTTACATTGAAAGAGTTACTATGGTGGTTAAGTTTTCTTTAAATTTCTGATGTTCTCAGTACCTTTGTTGTTTTTTTTCCTATACTTTAAACATTCTCCTAACTATTACAAAAGTATTATATACACAGGGAAATAGGGATTCATTTTTATATCTTTGATTACCGATAGCAGCTGGAGCTATCATGTTATATTTTATTATAGTCTTTGACAATAGAACCTTTGAATAATATACATACATACATACATAGCATCACGCCTCATTCCCATAGGGGTAGGCAGAGACAACATCCTTCCACTTGCCACGATCCTTGCATATCTCCTTCGCTTCTTTCAATCTCATTAAACCTTTCATACAAGTTCGTCGGTTTAGAGTACTCTTGACCTGGCCGTTATTTAAAATGTCCTGGATTTGGTCCAGGAACGTTCGCCTCGGTCTTCCCCTTCCAACTTTCGCATTCACTCTTGACTCATAAATCCTTTTTGTCAGTCTCCTTTCATTCATTCTCTCTACATACCCAAACCATCTAAGCAAACCTTTCTCAATTTTAGTCACTACGATTTCTTTTATACCACAACATTCTCTTGTCACACTATTTCTTACTCTGTCACTCAGTTTTATTCCACACATACTTCTCAACTCTCTCATCTCTACCGCATTTATTTTACTTTTGTGATTCTTCTGCCATACCCAACTTTCACTACCATACATAAGTGTTGGCACCAACACTCCAGCATGCACTGCCAGTCTGGCCTTTTGAGACAACATCTGGCTATTCATAAAGGCGTACAGAGCACCATTTACCATATTCCCTGCATTCACTCTCCTTTCAATATCACTTTTACATGTTCCATCTTTTGTAAATTTCGATCCCAAGTATACAAATTCTTTCACCTCTTCCACTTGTTCCCCATCCCCATAATATTCAAATATATAATTTAAATTAATTTAAATAAAACATTTCTCTAATAATACTCTATATTTTGGTGAAAACCATATGAAAAGCCGTTCGAAAGGAAAAAGAACCGTACGAAAAGAAAAAAATGCGGGGGTGTTAAAAATTCACAATTTATCTAAATTAATGAAAATGCTGTACATAAAACAAAGTCGCGGGTTCAGCTTCTTATGTATCTGTAATAATATTCACTTATACGGCAATAAAAGTGAAATGCACAATTTTAATACAAGAAATAACAACACACTTGTAAGTTCACAATTTAGAGTAAAGAATGAAGAATCAGAAATCCGCATAATTTTAAAGAAATATGTCAAAAACATCCCTTTACAAAAGGCATATTATAACGTTGAAGATTATTTGAGCAATTATTGCACATTGTAACATCTTTGAAAGAGTAACCGTTGAGTTTCATGCCGGTTTCTTCTCAGCGGATTCAACTTTCCGAGACATTGGTAGATTTGTTACCAACGGACAGATTACTGACAAGTGCTTTTTGGGCCTACTTGAACAAAGAATATTTGAATGTATTATGTAAACTTTATACATCGGCAGATAAATAGTGTTTTTTAGGCGATGTTTGAATGCATAGTGATGTTTCGCTGAACGTATTCCGTGGTGAAAATAGAGCAAGTGGCGGGCACCGGCTGCGAGCACGCATTCACCTGTCGCGGGCACGTGGGCGGAGCTTGGAATTCGACTTTCGCGCTTTTTTCCCTTTGGCCTGTCATCGTACAGCGGAATTCGGGTGCGATATTTTCTGCGGCTGGAATCCGAAGGCTGTGGCTCGAGTTGAGATATTTATTCCCTCAGTCGCCGACCCGAGATTTATGTGACATGCCTCCCTTTTTTTCACGTATCGAATTTATTTGAAGGCTCCTTAATCCAGGTAGTGTACCAGATAAAGGGGTCCCAGGTATTTGTTTCTGTGAATTTGATTAACTTCTAACTTGACGACATATCGTTGGATTCTCATTGGTACATAGATTCTAATAGTAAATAGAGACGAGTAATGGTAAGAGGTATATCGCCTTTCACATCTTAGACTGTAATTAGATATGATGCTGCCACACTGCTGTTTTATAATGTTTTTAAACATTTTCAAATGTTAGGAGTTACCCTATATTGTATTATATTAGAAATTGTTACATGTTTTCGACTTTCTAATTTATTTTATTATTAATGTTCCCAATATCGATTTACACAAACTCATTAACACTAATAGCTAGGAACGCGACAGTTCCAACAGTTGACTGCTCCGGTCGAGCGCTACTCGACAACTGCCGAGTGACTCCCGCCGGACTGCCACCATTGACACTGTCCACGCCGATAGATGGCGCCAGCGTTCCACAGACATCTGCCCTCCGACATATATAAATGTACATATTGTATTGCTTTTAGTTTAAATGTGTTAGGTTAAGTTTTGTGTTCGTCCCGGGTCGCCGCTGAAAACCAGCGTTGGGCTAGTCCCCAACGATAGCTGACCGGTATTCCCATTTTCGGCATCACATTCTTCTGCAATAACTAATGTATTTATTCTATTGTAATATATCATTGTGTAAGCTCAATGTGTTGAAAAGTGTAATATCAGAAAATAAAATGTTTTTTTTTTTTTAATTTTGAGTGTTCCTACACTGATAGAAATGTTTACAGACATTTAAAACATGTCTGTTTGGAATCTGCTGTCACCTGCATACATGTTTACTAACAAATGATTCTATTTCATTCAAATTGTTAACTAACAATTTTGTTTAGAAATGTTTACTAATATTACCTAACATGAAAACGTTTTTTAACATTGTGATCAAATGTTTGGTGGTTTGGTTTGGTGAGCTTGCTCGATATGAGGTCTTGGATTCGGGTCCTGGTTCAATTTTCTGTTAAGAAATTCTCAGTATTTGGTTAAAGTTGGGTAATTAGTGGTGTGTTCTAACTTCGTCTCTTGGAGAGCACGTTAAGCCGTCGATCTTGCACCTGATCTGACTTCACTCGTGTCAGATTGTAGTCACAACTCACTATGAGAGTGAAGGAATAGAGAGTGCACTTTTGTTAGCGCATACACTTGGGTATTATGCCTTCCAGCACTGAGTGATAGAGTTTTACGTCTTTGATAGTAAACAACGTAGATCTCAGCCATCCACCAGTCTTAATCTAGGGGGATATAAAAATTTAATCTGCTATATTGTCCACAACGAAAATAGAATGTAAAACAAAATAAATACTAGCAAAATTACACCCTCAAAGGTATTACTAACCTTCTTCACTCATGGCATATTATCAGATATCTTCAATGATATACATAGGCAGGCAGGCAGAGCCACGATCATTACATATCTCCTTCGCTTCTTTCATTCTCATTAAACCTTTCATACCAGTTCGTCGGTTTAGAGTACTCTTGACCTGGCTCTTATTTAAAATGTCCTGGATTTGATCCAGGAACATTCGCCTTGGTCTTCTCTTCCAACTTTCGCATTCACTCTTTAACAGACAAGCCATAGCCCAAAATTACTTCCAGAACATCGAGGCACACTTAAGGATGCAGGTCTGGTTTAAGCATTAATTTGTCGTATGAAAAAAACAGTGGTACCTACCAAGGATTCGATCTTAAAGCCTTAAAAAAGAATCCAAGGGGTTAATTAGATCTTCAGTGTTTTTCAACATCTCTATGGATCCAATTTGTAAGACGAAGACGAATTCACGGACAGAACATATTATTTTTACGAATGTTTATGCGACACGCAATCTGTTTAAGCTGATTCCATGATAGACTTGGGGAGACCCTACAATCAGTTTTCAAAGAAAAATCATTATTCATAATTGTCGGTCAACTATCAATCTTGCGTCCGAAAGCACTCAACCTCGCCCTGTTCGCTGGCTTTACCTGTTATTGTAGTTTATTCAGGAGTTTATTGCCACTGTCATCGGGTGACCCGTTTTCAGTATAGTCGACACGCGATTGCATGAATGTGGGTAATGTTCAGGAAATACTGACTACTTTGACAAGTGATGGTATCAATGTACATCCAATTACATATATCTATCGCTGTATTACAGCTGGCTGCTGAGTGGAGGTTCAGTAGTGCATCCAAGGCTCACATGAGCTATTTCACTTACATCGTGGACTGTTCACTGATGAGGGATTTATTGTAACCTCATCTGATGGTAAAAGATTATAAATTTTAAGATAGAAGCATGATAACCTGGTAAAAGGTAATTAATCGATTAGTTATCCATATACCACTGTACCAGAAGATAATTTTTTTTTATGGCAGTAAGTCTTTGTTGGTAAGAGCTTCTAATCTATACGAAAAAATAAAATTAGAGCGTCTGCATGAAATTATATACGATAATTATATCAAAAACAATTGTCTGTTTGTTGCTGTTAATTTCAGTAATGGATAGACCAATTTTAACGGGATTTCCATTGGTATTATAAAGAGAACTTAGCGCACTTTTATTTTAGAAATAAATGTAACTCGAAGTACAGCTTTTTGACTGTTAAAGACCAAAATGTAAGACTTTGAAAGCATTATTTTAAAATTTATAGCCATCAAACAACAAAGGGTAGAGCTATTCGTAGCGGGATGACAGAAATTAAAATGGACCACGTTTGTCATCAAGATCAACAGCTTCCTGTGGTATCATCTTACTAATCAATACCGAAATAGGATCACACATCACTGGTTTTGATCTCGTTTATACTGAAATGATAGAGCACTCTCGTACCTGCTTCATTTTGTCACGTATTTTGATTTATTTTACGTCACACATTCATAAATTTTAATTCGTGACATCAAAAGTGTCATAACATTCATCTCTTTCTTTCAAATCGACTGTGTCTTTTATTAAACAAAGACTTTTTAATCATATTTTAAAACGCTATTTTAGATCTTCTCTTATTATGTTTAAGCTTTCTTAAGATTCTATTTCATCTAATGATTATAGCTTTTCATCAGACTTTATTTTTTATGAAATGATTTTTTTTTTATTCTTTTGTTTTTAAGGGGCTTTTGTATTTTTAAACTTACACTCCAGGCCCATCGTAAGCTTATAAACTAACACACAACAATTTAACAATAAAATGAAATGTAATTACAAACATATAAGATCAACATTCTTTGAGAGAATCATTAACAAATTGATATAACTTAAAAGCCAAATAACTCAAAGTATGAAATGAAGGCCAATGAAAAGCTTTTTATTATAATGTAAAAGCTTTCTTAAGGTTTCATTTAATGAACATTTTAAATTAGAGCCTTGCTTTTCGAACTTTGGAAATTAAATCTTGTTTATTCTAATGATTATTTCTTTTTAGTGGACTGTATCTTTTATAAAGAATATGATAGGTATATTTTTTAAGAAGCACGTTAAAATCTTCAATGTCGTATTGTTATTGTATATTGGCATTGTTTTTTTTATAAAGCTCTCTAGACTAACATATTATTTAATTTGAAGATTACATTAAACCCTCTGTATCATTTACCAATTTACATAAGTTTCAAAACACCAATTAAATGTTTAGATAAAATTAATTGTACAATTAAACAAATTTGGATTGACTGATTCTTTCAAACCAAGGTTATGTTGGTTTTCATTATAAATTCCGTTGCTTTTTGGACTAATATCACATTTAATTTAAATATTGGAAGATATTATTTCGCAAATGAAACATTTAATTTTCTTTTATATTGACCTACACATATATAATATACATATTACATTTATCTGATTAAATTTAATTAGAAACAATAAACAACCAATTTTTTAACTGTTAAATCATTTAAAATACAGTCTACTTCTTTTATATTTAAATGAAACTATTATTGATATACTCAATAACAGCACCGCAGTGCATAAACTGCCTCATTGGTCTAGTGGTTAGCATGTTCGACTACAGACATGAGGTCCTGGGTTCGAGTCCCGGGTCGGGCCAATTCAAAAATCAATATTGAGTTTTCTATTAAGATTTTCTCAATATTTGCCCGAAGTTGGGAAGTTGGCGGTGTGATCCACCCCCGTGCCTCGGAGAGCACGTTAAGCCGTCGGTCCTGCGCCTGATCTCTCTCCGGTCGTGTCGGATTCCCGTCACATCGGACTATGAGAGTGAAGGAATAGAGAGTGCACTTGTGTACTAAGCCTGCCAATCCGCAGTGGAGCAGCGTGGTGGGTCTATGCTCTAAAAACCCTCGCTCCCCGGAGTGAGGAGGCCTGTGCCCAGCAGTGGGACGTTAATGGGCTGCTACTTACTTACTTTTTTTTTATTATTGATATAAAACTGCATTTCATGGTATGATTTACATCCGTTTATCGTAATAGTACTAATTAAATTTTAACATTTTAATTATAAAAGCAATAAGATGATAACTTTAAAAGATAACATAAGATAAAGTACAGTGATCATGGCAAATAGCGAGGGAATACAATGCACACACAAGTTTTTAGCCCCCGAGGCGTGACTTACAAACAGATAGCAATTCATATTTACATTACAGTTAAGATAAGGATTTTCTTTGTTTTAGCGTTACATTGAGCTCATTTTAAAACTAATCTCATCGCAATAACAACCGGATTTCATTAGATTTATCATATTTAAATAAGTATATTGCACGGTTTTGGCTAATAGCATGTTAAGCCTCGACGGCCTTGTATTAAACGTTGATATTCAATAAAGGAATTACTAGATTGAATCCTGGATAAGATTCGTCATTATGTAAGTAAATATCAAATCAAATCAAAATCAAATCAAAAATATCTTTATTCAAGTAGGCATATTACAGCGCTTTTGAATCGTCAAATTATATTTTTTTTTTCCACACTCTGATTCTAATATACATCTGATGATGGCACTCAAGATCGGCTTAAAATCTAAAGTTACAAGGGTTCCTTCGCGCCCTGATCCGAGAAGAACCCACAACAAACTCAGTCGGGTTTTTTTTTTTACCATCATCATTACAATAACAAATTAGTTTACTATATTTTAATTAAAATTAGAGCAATTTGTTCACTCCCAAGCGTTTCTATCGTCTAGGTAATCTTGCAACTTATAATACGATTTTTCTATCAACTTTCTTTTAACAAAGACTTTGAATTTATTAATTGACATCTTTAGAACGTCTTGTGGGAGTTTATTATAGAAACGTATACAGTTACCCTTAAATGAGTTGTTAATCTTATGCAGCCTACTAGAATTTATAACAAGTTTGTTTTGGTTTCGTAAGTTATATGATGTACATTCACTCTTTTTATTAAAAGAGTCAATGTTTTTATGTACATACAACAAGTTTTCTGTCGCGAGAAAATCTCCATATCCTCTAATGATGAGTGATATTGAAAGGAGAGTGAATGCAGGGAATATGGTAAATGATGCTCTACACACCTATAAGCCAGATATATAAATGGTAGTGGAAGTTGAGAATGTCAGAAGAACCACGTGAGAAGCAGCAAGAGAACGTCGTGGTATAAAAGTAGATGTAGTGACTAAAATTGAGAAAGGTATGCTTAGATGGTTTTTGGAATGTAGAGAGAATGAGTGAAAGGAAACTGACCAAAAGGATTTATGAGTCAAAAGCGAACGGGAAAGTTGGAAGGGGAAGGCCAAATCCAGGACATTTTAAATAAGAGCCAGATCAAGAGTACTCTAAACTGACGAAATTGGCAAGTGGAAGGACGTGCTCTCTGCCTACCCCTATGGGAATGAGGCGTGATGATATGCATGTATAGTATTGTCAAATCTAAGCATTGTGTCATATTATTTCAATATATGTTATTTGGTGATATTAAAGTACCCTCAAAAAACTCAATTCTTTAATGATAAAGCATGATATCACATTNTCCCAATACTCATCTATTTCTTTTTGGGCTTTCCTTCATATACCGACTGAATTCAAACTTACATAGGTTATACAACAAGGAACAGCTAGTCCTGTTATATATTGTGAAGGTTGAAAGATATTTAGCTATAGTCAATTATTGAATACGTCAGCAAAGGAGTATTCGAGTGGCGGTCACACTGCGTCCAATTTCAGATTCGATCTTATTAGCATAAAGCGAGTGTCCGCGATCCTGTTCGTTTAAACCACACACGGTCGGAAAGAATCAGGAGCAAATATCCTTGTTTATTGCTGACAGATTAGCGCTTGCCTGTGATCACACTTGATAGTAGGTGAAGTAGAAGCGCTAATTTGATACGAGGCTAATCAGCGAGATCGTAAGTAACTTGGACAAAATTTAATCTTTTTCTTATTTAACGATACAGGATATAATATACACAAAGCAAATAAAACAGATTCATTTATAATTAGAACCTATTAAAAGTTTAAAGCTATAAAAAATTTAGTATACTAAACATTAAAAATTGCAAAAAAAATATGGAAATCTAAGTACGTTGAAAATGAAGTTTTATTCTATAGTGTGGAAGTAATCTCTTTTTGTTTAATACCAAGACTTGCAGTGGCGTATAGTCAATGTTATAGAGAATAATGTAAATTACTTTATAATAAAGTGTAAAATATATCAGACTGAGGCATAGCGGTATGTCATCGAGTTTTTAATTATTAAAAAAACTTATATACATATTTATGTATAAAGCTAGATTTATATCTATATGCAGCCTTTTTTAACTCCGTAAATCTAATCCAATAAATTTAATAAATAACTAAATAGCAAACAACAGTGAGTCACATATACTTGCACACCAACTTTCAACAATAGGAGTCATCTTTAACTGGGAATGCATACCCGGTTTCATTACCATACCTCGAGGACACTCGACTCCAGACGAGCCTCACACGCTCTACCACACGTAGATTGCACTAAACCCAGATTATTCCCACTATCTGTGCACTTATTATCATATTCGAGAACTGCAGGAATCCTATGATCACTTTAAAATGTCTTAGATTGTTATGCGGCTTCGAGATATTGCGGGAATGAGAATTAAATGCAGAGAAAATAAAAAATCAATGAAGAAAACGTTGAACCGATCCACTACAGTGTTTTTAAATCAGCTTTTTTTCAGCTTGGACCCATTAAAACCCATCCATGAATGACCAGGAGTTCAACGTTTGCATTTATTGCTAGTGTTCCAGATGACTCCGACTGAGGATATATGAGGATAACCTAACTTAAATGATAAATGTGAAAGAAAATTTATTGTACTCATTTACTCTTAAATTGCTGAATGAATTATGATTGATTTTGGTACACGAATAGATAGGAGACTTACAAAGAGGATTTATGTGTCAAGAGTGAATGCAAAAGTTGGAAGGGGAAGACCAAGACGAACGTTCCTGGATCAAATCCAGGATATTTTAAATAAGGGTCAAGTCAAGAGTACTCTAAACCGACAAACTTGTATGAAAGGTTTAATGAGAATGAAAGAAGCGAAGGAAATATGCAAAGATCGTAGCAGGTGGAAGGACGTGGTCTCTGCCTAGCCCTATGGGAATTAGGCGTGATGCTATGTATGTATGTATGTAAATCGCAAACGGTGACTAAACGAGATAGATCAATTTAATATGGCTACGAAATTGTACATCTTTCAAGAATCGATACAAATGTTGGATGGTAGATACGTTACATCAATTTTATATTTCATATAGATCAAAGTTGCCTTTAACAGCATCTAACTGGATATCTTAAAAAATATCAGAGATTTAAAACATAAGCATTCGACGACGTGGGATTTAGCAAAGATACATATGAAAGCTCCATCTTCCGAAGTGGTTTTAAACATAAATAATTTCCTCCAAACTATTTATTCAAAATCCAAAAATACTTAATAAAATATATTGTACACATTATCACTTCACAACACTTTGCTAATTCCAAACTCTTACTATCAAAAAACCTCGTGTATCTTTATCCGAGTTTTATATCACTTTTCTCCGTAGTGGGGCGAAACATCGGGTAAAGATACACGAAAGAGTACTTCCGTTTCCTTTTAAACAATAATTGTAGTAAATTTGTTTGTTTGTTTTCTTGCCCTTATCCCACTAGGTGGGGTCGGCATAGCACGTTTCCTTTCGCCACTTCACTCTATCCGCTGTCATTTCTACATTCACACCCTTAATACACATATCCTCTTTCACACAATTCATCCACACTTTTTTTGGTCGCCCTCTCCCGGCCCTGCCGCTTACCATCATATTTAGAACCCTCTTACATACATGGCTATCCTCCCTTCTCATTACATGTCCATACCAGGCTAACCTTCCACTCCTTAACTTCTCGGTCACTGGTGCTACTTTCACACTTCCTCTAATATACTCATTCTTAATCTTATCCAATTTTGTCACTCCACACATCCATCTCAACATTCGCATCTCCGCTGCATGCAATTTCCTTTCATTTTCCCCTTTGTTGGCCCACCACTCTGATCCATACAGGATGACAGGTCTTACGATCGTCTTATAAATCTTCCCCTTTGGTTTAAGGGTCATTCTGGCATCGCAAATTGTTCCCGAGACCTGCCTCCACTTCATCCAACCTGCATAGTAAATTTATAATGGTAATATATCCGCTTTCACAGCACATCTTCCAATAACTGAATAATTGCTAACATATAAGCACTAAATAGATGTTGTCGTACTTTATATAAAAGCAGATAATGATGGCAACACGAGATGTGTTAGGGATGCACTATTTGATATGGCCGCATTTTATCACCCACTAATGACCTTCAACGGAACGTAATGAGGAAGGTGGGGACCTCGCACCACCAATAAGGTATTTATGAGAGCGGGCTCGTGTAATGAAACGTGGCAACTCGGCGGTGAAAGAGGTCGCCCCTTGTTACTGCTCCAGTAAAATTAGAGCGAACGTTTGTGGCCAGTTCAACAAATATATGTGGACACTCGTCTGCATTCCGAATTTGGTAAAAGCTTTGTATTTTAATGACATTTCCTTTAAGAGATAATAATTTTGTAATAATTCTATTATATTGTTTGTTATTTTTGAAGTGATTACATCTATAGAGACGTTGTGATCTTTACTAGCGTCAACTCTTATGAAATAATGGATCGAGAGAGTTACAATCAACTGACACTACTATATTTTAATTGATTATTTAATATAGCATTCTTCTTCTTCTTCTTTAAATGCCTCTTATTGGAGGTTGGCTGTGAGTTTTGCAAAACTTTCCCGGTCGTTTACGAAGTGCAGCAACTCTTCTGCAGTCGCAATGCCTATCCATTGCCTGACGTTTGGCAGCCCTGTTTTCCTCCTGTCAATGCACCTTGTGCCTTGTGACTTAGCTTTTGCCCATCATAATAAGATGGATGAAGCTGTATCAATCATGGCACAATAAGTGGCCCAAGTAGGTGACCATTTTTTGCCTCGTACTTTGGAGGTGCTGTCTCACCATCCTGATGTGTTGTACAACTAACAATAATTTACACACATTAAAAAAAATAAATAGTGTTTGAATGCCAAAACCAAACGACTTGTCGAACGTGGTGGTATATTTCTACGCTTCAAAAGTAAAGAACGTAACAGTGCAGATTACAAAAAACGTTGTGGTAAAAGAAGATGCAGTGACTAAAATAAAGAAAGGTAGGCTTAGATGGTTTGGGCACGTAGAGAGAATGAATGAAATGACACTGACTAAAAGGATATAGGAGTCAAAAGTGAATGGGAAATTTGGAAGGAGAAGTCCAAAATGGACGTTCCTGGACCAAATCCAGGACATTTTAAAGGGGCCAGGTCAATAGTACTTTAAACCGAAGAACTTGTATGATAGGTTGTAGGAAAGGTGAATGAAAGAAGCGAAGGAGTTATGAAGATTTTTTTATACAAACATTTTGCTCTTACGCCAACAAGTATTTCTTTATAAAAAGAAGTTTACGTACTTAACTATTTTATTCAATCCATTGTGCTTTTCAGTGCACGAAAGCATTTAGCGAAAACCTAGGTATTCCGATAGTAGTTTTCGAGCATTATTTTATTGCTGACAGTTTAGCGCTTGACTGTGATCTCACCTGATGGTAAGTGATGAAAATGTCTAAGATAGAAGTGCGGTAATCTGGTAAAATGCGACATACCCCTTATGGTTTCTATACAGCATCGTACCTACTTGTAGAGTGGTAACTAGCCACGGCCGAGGCCTCCCACCAGTCCAGACTCAGACAAATTAGAAAATACAATTTCTTAAATACTCGCACCACTGCGCCATCGAGGCAGTCAAAATTTGTAGTGGAGCAGCGTGAAAGGTTAATCCTAAAAACCCTTATGAATATGGAGACCCGTGTCTAGAAGTGGGACGTCAATGGGCTGCTTTCGGACTCTTTATATGTAAAGAAGGTTTGACTTGGAAGAACGCGAGTTGAAAGCCACTAATTGTCTAATGAAGCCGTACTCCGTGAGTTATGCGATCGTGGCACAACTTGTGCCCTGTTATGGGAGCGTTCTAAATAAAGGAAAAGGACAATAGCCGATCGCATGTCGCCGTACGCAGAATGCGACTCGTTAAGTCGACTCGGACGCGAATTTAAGAGACAGCTTCTATCCAGTGGCGGGTGCGCATGCGTCGGGAGATCACTATCGCCCGCACAATACCGCGCCCGAACGTCACGACGGCCGCCGCAGAAATATGGACGCGGCCGCATGCCTCCTTGTTTTATGTTAATGCAGCCTTAAACGACTAGCGAAAAATATCGCGGCCGTCCTCGTGATGGAGCACCAGATATCTGGGCCCCGAGTAATTATAAGACCTGGTTGTATCAAGCGAAAATAAACAAACTAAAGTTTACGTTAACGCAGAGCGACTTTTGTGGCTAGCACAACGACAGCGGCCCACGTTTTATAAAAAAGGATTACTTCCCGATTCAGATTTGAAAAACTGGACGATTGTATCTATCTATATATATAAAAGCAACTCTGTTTTTCTTTGTTATCGATAAACTTGAAAACTACTGGACCGATCGTCATGAGACCATTCGATGCGGAATTAATTGTAGAAGGTTTTAGGCTATTCATTTTTTGAATTCCATCAACCCTTTACCATTTTTTTTTTCAAATTTATGTGGACAGTCATTTGTTTCTGGTACGAAAACTCGAGCGCACAAAGACCGGCAAAATGTCTAACGTCACTTCAATGTTTATAAACGCGTATCCACCCACGCACTCCCACGCATCCACCCACGCATCCACCCACGCATCCACCCACGCATCTACCCACGTATCCACAAGGTTGTGACATGAATTATTAGACCGTTGTCTATAGCAACGCTTTTGTTAATTCATTTCTAGGTTATGTAAATATGGCATTCATTTATGCTACTATCTTTTGTTTAAAAATTATTCATCTTTCATAGGTTAAGTAAAGATGTCCTTTATTCTATATAGCTATTGTTTCAAAACAAAAAAGATTCTGTGTGTCATTTAATCGATTGGGTTTTGTTTAGTATTTGTAAAACTGAAAGATGCCACATTCCAAATCTTTTTGACAGAACGAAGCCTGTCGGATCTGCTAGTATATTATATAATAGATTTTACAGAAAGAAAAAAACGAACACACAATCCTATACGTCAATGAACTATGGATTGTAGAGTACTCATAGCGACATTTTGCAACCTTTTAAATCCTGAGAAATCGATGAAAATCTTTCAAAGTGTTCAATTGATTTTAACTAAAAAGTTCAAATGTTTATTTCCTGTAGGATACGTCAAAGATTTGAGGCCAGTAGACTTTTTTACCAGCGGAAAACCCGCCGCCGACCGCGTGATGTATCACCAGTTATCGGGACCCCGAATAATTATAAGACCACGTTGTATCAAGCTCAAATTAACAAACGAAAATGTCACTGGTAAAAGCTGCACTGCATGAATAGTTACTGTGGCTTATCTAAACCAACCCAACCCAATAAAATCCACTGGACATAGACCTCCTCACTCACAAGAGAGAATTTAGATCTGCTCACTGTGGATTCAAACGTGTAGAATCCTCGTGTCTATCCATTGGACTATCACATCTAAATTATAATAAATATCATTGACATTTTCTGTACAAAAATTGCATTAAGAATTAAAGATAACGTCCTGAATTTACTTTAAAAGTCATAAAAAAAATTAGTACAGAGAATCCGAAATCTGATCTCTTTTTACACCGTTCGAACACACATTCAACTGGCAATTATTTATATACCTGTCATTTTTTAGAAAGCCTTTGACGCTTCATGTTTTGAAAGAGATTTCCACACTGTACTTTAAGCGTGAAATGAAACGAGCATTTTTTACTTGATCACCTGGCGTCTCGTGCCATCAATGCCCGGTACTCAACATATTCCCAGCATCTCCGGAATATACATACAATGCGTATTAAAATACGCGATAGGATTGGCCGGTGGTGTTTGGGCGGTGCACTCCATATACGCTTTCATCGTGATGCACATATTAAGTTAGGCCTGTACATGGATGCGATCGGATACAGGGAGGAATTACGATGGCCATGACGTCTGCGGGATCGTGAGTGTCTCGGTAGTGGACTCACAATGGGCCAGGGTTTGCCCGCCAGGCAACTGTGGCCTTATAACGCGGGTGGTAAGCTGGGATACTAAATTATGAGCTCGCAAACGTCCACCTCTATCGCCCTTGGACTGTATTAGAGAAAATCACGACCCGAATGGATATTTATTAGTGCAAATTTTTCTCAATGTACGAGCTAAATCTGACCAATATTGCTAAGCTGTTCTCCTACGGATGTCTGAATAAACAGAGTCAACTATCTGCCAGTGGAAGTCTCATAAGAATCAGCTCGTTTTAAGCAATGCCTCTATTCAAGTTTTACTAATGACTAATGACTTTAGTTTTCATTTTATTTGCTTGTCTTCTAAGGATTTATATGTTTATTCAGCAGTTTTCTGTTTAATATCAGTTATATGTCATTACTTATAAGGTGTTTATTTATCCCATCGATATTTTATCGATAAATGTTCGAAATCAAATCGATAAATCTTTATTCATGTAAGATTCCAAAGCATTTTGTATTTTTGTGATGTATTTTTCGCGTTGTATTCAGAGAATAATAGTCAGACTGTCTTCCTTTGTATAATCATCACCATTAAAAGATTGATACAAGACTGAATACCGTGGTTTGTACATTCAAAAATTAATAGAAATAAGTTAGTGATGGCATTTAGAGTAAGGTCTGGACAGAAGCCTTTGGGTAAGTTCAAATATCTTATGAGGAAGAGTTCTTCCCCTAATTGTGCAGTTTGTGGAGTGACGGAAGATCTTGAACACTTGCTAAAGGCATGTGTTCGGAATCAAAGTTTGAGAGAAACATTAACGCATGAACTAAATTTAAATTTTAGAAATATTGGTGTTTTTAATTCAATCTTAAGTGAACCTTTGAGTTTTAAGTTATATAAATTTGTGAATGATTCTCTCAAAGAATGTTTGTCTTTTTTGTTTGTAATCATATTTCTTTTTATTGTTGCGTGTTAGTTTATAAGTTTACGATGGGGCTGGGGTGTATTATTAAGAATACAAAAGCCCCTTAAAACCAAAAGAATGAAAAAAAGATTGATCCTCTAAAATTTTCGGTTTATGGTATTATACATAGTTTACATGGTTTAAATATCCGTAATAGACGGGCAGACAATTTTCGCATCTTAAATAAAACTTTATTGATTCTGGGGCGTGCTGGATTTAAAATCGTTTATCCCTCCACTCTTTTACACGTACCCTACTAAACCTACAAATCAATCGTGCTCCCGCACTCAATAAATTAAGTAGCGAAACAATGACCCTAAATTATTGGGTTGTCTCCTTTATCGATATTCTTTTTCCAGTGCAGTCCTTACAGGAAACGAGAGTGGGCAACTTGTTGGGCTTTGGTATTTCGCCCGCGGCAGATCGACAGGCCGATAGTGCGAGTGGGAATGCGACGTTCCCGCGATCGCCTCTCATTAATTATTCAACTTCCTCCTCAGACGCGTCCCACAATGAGATATGCTCTCTCTTTGTTATTATTGACGACACATTAAAGTAATATACAACTGCTACATACTAAATAGAGTAAAACTTATACTAAGAAGCAGTTTCACAAAAGGTGGTCTTATCACTTATAGCAATCTCTTCCAGACAACCTTGAGAACAAAGAAAGACAGTAAACAGAAAGGTAGGCGATGTACGTAAAGAATTTTTTTACTATCATATACTATATATTTGGACATAGGTCTCACGTAATGATGTCCACAAGGCCCGATCTTGCGCCGCCTGGCTCCAGCGGCTACCGGCGACCCTCTATATGTCGTCGGTCCACCTTGTGGGGGGTCTCCCTACACTGCGCCGCCCGGTGCGGGGTCGCCACTCCAGCACCTTCGGGCCCCAACATCCATCGGTCCGTCGGACTATGTACCCCGCCCATTGCCACTTCAGGTTCGCGATTCGTAGGGCTACGTCGATGACTTTGGTTCTGCTACGGATCTCCTCATTTCTGATTTGATCACGTAGAGAAATTCCGAGCTTAGCCCTCTCCATCGCACGCTGAGCGACTCTGAGCTTTCGTATGAGGCCCATTAGGTGAGACCGATGTCCAACAGTGGACGTCCATCGGTTGAAGCGACGACTATATATTTGTACATACATACATAGCATCACGCCTCATTCCCTTCGGGGTAGGGAGAGACAACATCCTTCCACTTGCCACGATCCTTGCATATTTCCTTCGCTTCTTTCATTCTCTTTAAACCTTTCATACAATTTCGTCGGTTTAGAGTACTCTTGATTTGTCCCTTATTTAAATGTCTTGGATTTGGTCCAGGAACGTTCGCCTTGGTCTTCCCCTCATAAATCCCTTTTGTCAGTCTCCTTTCATTCATTCTCTCGACATTCCCAAACCAACTAAGCATACCTTTCTCAATTTTAGTAACTACGTCTTCTTTGATACCACAAAGTTCTTTTATCACACCATTTCTTTCTCTGTCACTTAGTTTAAATACACACATTCTTCTCAACGCTCTCATCTCTACCGCATTTATTTTACTTTTCTGATTCTTCTGCCATACCCAACTTTCACTACCATACGTAAGTGTTGGCACCAACATATAAAATAATATAAAATAGTTCCACTGTATTTGACGTTTAATGGCATGCAAATATTTAGTGATGTCCAAATTTTAGTATGTCAGTAATTATTAATGTCAAATCAAATTATTTCATAATTTATCATAAAAACTTAAGTCATCCTTTAAAAAATCATCTACACTATAGTAAAATTTTCCTACCAAAAAATTCCGCAATTTGCTTTTAAATACTGTAAATTCTATGTTTTTAAAGTAAAGCGATAATTGATTATATATTTTTACCGCCCTAACTATACTATTTTTATCCATTACATTTAATCGGTGGTGCTTTTATTCTGGTGGGATTTCGCTGATCTTCACCTCTTTTTTCAAGTAGACTTGGATTTTGCGTTACAAATATAATATATATTGAAGGAAGAGTCATTACTTTAAGTTCCTTAAAGAAGGGTTTACAACTATCAATTGGTTTTAAGTTGCAGACAGCTCTTATGCATTGTTTTTGTGAACGAAAAGGTAACTCCTTGCCAGTAACATATCCCCAAAATATAATACCATAGCGCAAGATCGATCCCACATCATGATATGTCATGAGTACTGTATTTTGATGAACGACCTTGGATAACCTAAACAATAAATACGAAAGCTTATTAAGTTTTTTTACATAAATAGTCAATATGTGCGCCCCACCTTAAATTACCATCTAGGGTTTACCATTTAGGGTTGTATAAGATAAGATTAATAGCAACGTTGGGTTGGGTCTAGCACCAACCTTATTCGAAGTATCCTTGAGCATTGATATCGTTAATCTAGCAGCTAAACACAAAACCAAAAAGCCTTTACGTATATCCTTAAAATATATTATACGGAAGAGTACTCTGTGTAGTCGTAAAACAATGTCACAGATTCAAATATTAGGTCTCCCATAAAAATGTGCTTAATGTGCTCCTCACATAAAACAATCGTTGTCAGAACCTTTCGCGAAAAATGTCGAAATAAATTCGAAGTTTTATAACCGTCTCTTCATCAGCGAAAAAAATGATTCCCAAGAATATAAATGCAAAAGTAACTCTGTTCATTTGTTGCGTTTGAACATCTAAATCGTTTACAAAATCCTGCATAATTTTCGTAAACGAATGACAGAATCTAGGAGATGGACATAGGATTATCTGTCGCGAAACTAGTTTTTAAGGGGGGTCAAGAAGAAGATGTAAGTTAGTACGGAAACCAGTACATTTACATCGCGAAGGTAGTCACTAATAAATACCTAGTCATGACTGAATAACTGATTGTTTTTTGCTTATAAAAGCCGTTTAGGAGGGTTTTGTCATGTACCCATACAAATGCATTATATTTACGCCGTAACTATCCATTCTCGCCTCATTGGTCTAGTGGTTAGGATGTTCGACTACAGACATGAGGTCCTGGGTTCGAGTCCCGGGTCGGGTCATTTCGAAATCGATATTGAGTTTTCTATTAAGATTTTCTCAATATTTGCTCAATATTTGCGAAGTTGGGAAGTTGGCGGTGTGATCCACCCCCGTGCTTCGAAGAGCACGTTAAACCATCGGTCCTACGCCTGATCTCTCTCCGGTCGTGTCAGATTCCCGCCACATCGTATTATGAGGGTGAAGGAATAGAGAGTGCACTTGTGTACTATGCCTGCCAATGCGCAGTGGAGCAGCGTGGTGGGTTAATGCTCTAAAAACCCTCTCTCATACGAGCGAGGAGGCCTGTGCCCAGCAGTGGGACGTTAATGGGCTGCTTACCTTATCTTTTATCCATTTTCAGTCGTTCAGGAAGAGTTCCGTGAAACACACGTATGTAAAAATGATATATACAACGATATTTATAGTTTATATCATAGTATATATAATCTAGAGTATATTAGGGACTCGTCAGTGTGGACTGACTAATCTCGCTTTAATATAAATCACTGATACCATATTATAAAATAAACTACAGCTAGTTGTGACGTTGGGCTACTCAGAATGCTCTGCAGCAGGCCAACGTCAAGACAATTTAGACCATAGCGGGCAATCAGTCATTGTCTTTCGTTCCTATATCTGATGCATTCTAGAAGAAGATCCTGTACATGTTCTAGTTAACCGCATAGAATAAAAGGGTCTGATACCAAAACCATGTCAGAAAGTAGCACTAGTTAAGCAAGTCTGTTCGCCTCTTCGTTTCCCTGAAAGTAGCCTGTGCAGCATTTTTAAAAAGCTAAGAGCTTTATAACTTGAGTATTAAATCCATTTAAACACATCTGTTTAAATGTAAAAATATCCCTATTTAATTATTGAACAATTCACATATCAAGTAACTAATCTACAGACGCCACTCGGACGCTCACGACGTGTGAAAAAACTCACAGCTTCTCAAAGTGGCGGTGGATTTGAAATAGATAGCCACAACAGGTTGTACGTCTTCGTCGAGGATTTATACGGGGCCCTTCCAATATCGGATTAGCATTAATTGGAGAGGCTGATCCGAGATTACGGGTCTATAAATGGCGGAGGGTTTTATGGTATCGCGAGGTGCGTTGTGACGTCACTGCGCCCGCGCCGCCTCGTAATTGGTCGAGGGCCGGGTGACATTCACACGCGCCAAGATGGCTGCCGACGTAATTGACAAACTGTTGCATTTTACTGTAAGTATGTAACCGTACGATAAATGTTGTACATGTGCGATAATAAGATAGATAAATTAAACTTTTTATATCATATAAGAAAAAAAAAACTGTGTAACAAATAAGGTCCACCATTCACCTTGAACTACTTCGTTGATCTAGTGGTCAGCTTGATCGGCTTTAGACATAAGCTGCTGGCCTCGAGTCCCTCAGACAGTCTTCAGTAAGTAAGTAAAAAAGTAAGTTGCAGCCCTAAACCGTCCCAATGCTGGGGACAGGTCTCCTCACTCATACGAGAGAGGGTTATTAGAGCATTGACCCATCACGCTCCCCTGCGGGTTGGCAGGCATAGTACACAAGTGCACTCTCTATTCCTTCACTCTAGACCAATAAGGCAGTCACTCTCATACCTCAAGCACCTTGAGCCGTCGGTTCAGCGCCTGATCTACCTAGGGTCGTGTCAGATTGCAGTCCCATCTTACTATAAGGGTAAAGATATAGAGAGCGCACTTCAGCGGAGCAGGTTAGTGGGCCTAAAAACCCTCAGCTTGAAGCTGCAACAAGTTGCTTAATTACATGTCTATGCCATTAGACAGCCTCGCTGGTGTAATGGTGCGAGTACTCGTTTCTATTTTAGACTGTGTCAACTCTGTTTCATAAGTCTACAGATCATAAGGTCCGGGTTGGGATTAGCTCAACAGAAGCTGTGCTTCACTGCAGTAGTTATGAGTATAATAATATAAGTTTTTTCGGCTAATCGTGCTATGATAATAAAGGAACAGAGGTACGAATAAATAATGCATATGTGTTTGATTATAAACTGTAGCATCAGTGCAAAAATATAATGGTACGTTACTAAATGATTTAATCCAAATTAACATGGATGGCAGCAATAAAAAGAGACCTTTCTTTAATCGCAGGAGAAATCTTAAATAAGATACCTGATAACTTGGGGCAGGCTATCGGGTTCAGTGGGGTTCTACCCACTGAAACCCCCTCGGCTATCTGCCTCTGCACATGTAAGATAGCTCCGAGTTCTCTAACGAAATTCGCTGATGCAAGCCTCGTGCAAAAGTCCATAAGACTCATCCAGGTAGGATTTAATTCCCTAGCATGAATCCACTGTCGTAGTGATAGGAATAAGGGTTTAGCAAGATAAAAAGACCTGCTGAAACAAAGCCTGGATCCAAAGACATGATCTACGGCGATTAGCGACCCTAATTTAAGTAGGTTAAGGCCGGAGAAAGAAGAAGAAATAAATGTCTACCTTTTAAGGTTGAATCACTTAAATCACCATTCAATTCCATTCTAGCATCATCAAATTTGATCACTCCTTTTTGTGACATGATGCAGTTTCGCGCGCTAATATAAGTAGTGAAGGATCTAAAGTAGAAATTTTATTCACGTTGTTTAGAATTGCAAGTTATTTTATATATATATTTTAATAGTGAAACCACACACTCTATAATGATTGATGGATTGTCATGGCGGGGATCCATCATGGACGCGTCGCAATGTCGCCGTCTTCATCCATCGAACTCTTTTATCCAAGAAATTGGAAAAGCATTTTAGTGACTGTCATTTGAAGCTTTTGCTCTTAAATATAAGTATTGCCATTGATATAAATTCTAGTCATTCTATTCATTAACTAGAACCCCATAAAACCCGTGCAAATTTGTCTGCACTAAAAAATATGGGACTTAAATTATGGTGCCATGTGATTGACGCTTATTTAAATTAGTTGACAGCAAGGACTCAACTTTAGGTTTAAAAGAATACTAGCCAAATGAAAAAAATATGATCAAAATCGATTCTGTAGTTTCGGGAGTCCAATGACCTTAGAATCAATAACTTTAATAACAAATCTGGTCAAAACTTGAGCGGATCAAAAAGAAACGCGACCTTTACCCCCAGATTCCTGCCAAAAAATATTATAGTTGCGATCAGAAATTGTTAATTGTCAATGTCAAATGCCAAAACAAATGAAAAAAAAAAACAAAATTGATTTGATTTCTAAACGACGGGGCGAACGTCAAATGTTTGACAGATGATCTTTACTATATTCCAAGCATTTTTCTTATATTTACTTACCTTTTGAACCTCCCCTGGACTTCCAGAAATAATTCAAAACCAAAATTAGCATAAACATCCCAGCTCCTCTTGAGTTTTAGCGATACTAAAAAACAGCAATGGATTTATAGATATATAGTTTAAAAATAAGTCAATGTATTGTTTGTGTAAGCGTTGGCACCAACGTTGGTACAATTCCAAAACCGTGCCAGGATAATTGGTTGCATGCGACGCTCCTATAATAGTTTCTTTTGCTAATAAGCGAGTTTCTCGGAAACACTGGGGTTACGTGTTCGACTCCCGGACAAATTTAACGGCGTGTTTCGTAATTACGTTGGCAGTTTCACATGCAATGACTCACGTTTGTATTATGATTTCGATATTAAAACCAATGTTTCGGTTAATTACTTGAGTGAGGTGACTTGTTCTATTTTTATTGGTTGGCTGTTAAGTGATATCTGTACAAATCGAGAAAGGTATGCTTAGATGGTTTGGGCACGTAGAGAGAATGAATGAATGAATGAATTTGTGATGTTGTAGATGAACCATTGTATGATTGTTACACTTAAGTCGCTTTTTTGTAGATGGTACTTCAGCTATTAACAACACTATTGTGATAAAATCTGCCTAAAGATCATCCTCAAAATTAGTTATGAAACTGATGCGTGCTTTGGTCACACTACGTGATATTGGCGAAGCAAAATGTACCCTATTGGTACAACTGAAAGCCATTAAATAAAAGAAGAAGAAGAGACTAAGAAAGAAGTCGGACAAAAAGGATTTATGAGTCAAGAGTGATGGGAAAGTTGGAAGGGGAAGAAACCCAGGACATTTATAATAAGGGCCAGATCAAGAGTAGTCTAAACCGACGAACTTGTAAAGTAAGAAGCAGCCCATTAACGTCCCACTGCTGGGTACAGGCCTCCTTACTCCGAAGAAAGAGGGTTTTTATAGCATAGACATAGTACACGGCAGGCATAGTACACAAGTGCACTCTCTATTCCTTCACTCTCATAGTGCGATGTGACTGTAATCCGACACAACCAGAGTTAGATCGGGCGACGAACTTGTGTGAAAGGTTTATTGAGAATGAAATAAGCGAAGGAGATATGCAAGCATCAAGGCAAGTGGATGGATGTGGTCTCAGCCTACCTCTATGGGAATGAGACGTGATGTACATGTATGTACGACGCAATGGTTCTGGTCCTCGTTTCATTAAGAGGTGTTGGATTCAGCATGACAGATTTAGTAAGTTTCATTCTCTAATATATCTGTAATAGTCTGTAATATTCAATCGTGGCTGGTTACCGCCGAACCTTCCAAGACTTGCTGCTTTGCAACAAATTAAAAAAAAAAAAGTTTAATACAATCATAAATTTGCCCTTTAGCAATCGAACCTAGGTGCTTTCCATGCGAAGGTAATACTTTTATCATTAGAAATATTCTGTAAATACTGAATTTCTGGACAATTTCTTCTCGGTAGACCTGTAATTTCGAGCTGATAGATTCGTTACCAACGAACAGTTTCTTGAGTCTACTTGTATTATATATTTTGTTTATATCAGCGAGCTTGTAGTCTATAAAACCAAATTAGACCACCTGTTGAGTTTAAGCTTCATAAAAGCCTATCTCTTACGAAAGAGGAGTATTGTGCCCAGCAGTGGGACGTCGATATGATGCCATTTAGTTATTATAGGCTATATTTAAATAAAACACTTGGTAAGGTCGTCGTACAGGGGATTGGATGCATCAAGACGTCTGGCGTCTGTCCGGCGCGACTGTGATGGATCCCTTAGCTGACAGTCTATCAATCAATAAATATCCTTCGTATGTTATTAGCTTATATATTCCCTGTAGTGTCACTCGCGTAGTTCATGATCCCGTGTAGACATGGATAAATTATTAATCAGATTAAATATTCAATCTAAACCTTAAATCGTGACTCTTTACAAGAAAAGTTAAAAGAGAAACCATCCTTGAAAAATAATTATTTTGACTTCAACGTTTTTTAATCTACTTAACCGCAGAGTTCAATGTCCTGCCAAAATTTGGAGTTTAAATTGGTGCAATTTATAAACAACAGTTATCAATTAACACTGTTTTCGTAAAATTAAAAGAATTTTAATATTCACCAGTTTCGTATCGCGATTTCCTCTTCAGAGAACTTTACAAGTATAGCACAATAAATGTAATCCAATATAAATTTGGAGAATGAAAATCCGATATAATTTTTCAGTTCAGGATCGACTTGGGACTAACGATCTTGCAGGACTTCCTAATCGAGCTAACACATAGGAAAATGAACCATTAAAAACATAGATATGTACGTTTGTCTGTATAATCTTTGAGTGCTTGGCTGTCCATGATCGATGTGTCCCGCACTTGAGGCAGGTAAACAATAACAGCTCTCTAATTGCCACCACCTTTTTACTGACACGTGCATCAATGCCTATAACGTAGTATAAGAGCCAGTTCCATCTTACAATCCTATAATAATCAACTAAGTATTTTTGTTGATGATCTGGGATTATAAAGTCTAACACTGTAGTGCACTAACCTGATAAAAGGTAATTTACTTCTTGATATATTAAGCTTCTGAAACCTCGTAATTTAGTAAACATAATTAAGTAATTATTAGAATCCAATACTAATAAAGTATATAGTATATTGAAGAAATAATGCTAGGGAAAAATTATTATTACCTTCTTAGAGAAAGAAGAATGTCATGCTGTTCGATTATATATGCAAGGGTCATAATAAAGGTAAGGTAAGTAGCAGCCCATTAATGTCTCACTGCTGGCCACAGGCCTCTAGTAGTAGAGACTGTTATTAGAGCAATAGACCCATCACGCTGCTCTACTGCAGGTCAGCAGGCATATTATATAAGTGCACTCTCTATTCCTTCACCCTCATAGTCCGATGTGACGGGAATCCGACACGGCCGGAGAGAGATCGGGCACAGGACCGATGGCTTAACGTGTTCTTCGAGGAACGGAGGTGAAACACACCTCCAACTTTCCAACTTCGGGCACATATTGAGAAAATCTTATTAGAAAACTTAAAATCGGCTGGGAATCGAACAAAAGACCTCGTGACTGTGGCCGAACATGCTAACCACTAGACGAACGAGGCAGTTGGTCACAATAAGTATTGAATAACTTATATACAAGCTACAATTTTATTACTTAAGTCTCTCAAGTATCTGTCTTAAATACCTTAACTAATGAATATTACTATTAATAACAACAGAAAAGGTTTCGACTAAGTTTGTTTTGGGCTCTTTTCATAATAAGGCGCAAATGTTTCCTCTCAACTTTAACTTTCATATCGTTTTTTGAAGAAGATGATAATACGTGGAAAAAGAAACATATGTGACGATTTTACGAGCTGGAAAATTCTACTTGAATAAAGAGAATGTTAATTTTAATTTGAACAAAAAATGAATGGACATACAAAATTTACATTTTTGAAAAATAAATATTTAAAAAAAATATTTCTAAAGTATACATTACTTTTTAAATAGTAATTAATTAATCATTTATACTAGTAGGCTATTTAACTTGTGTTTTAAAGATAAATATATAAAAAAAATTTGTGTGCAATTCACACATGGTTTCACCTCGAAACCTTTAAAAATGAAGCTAACCTGCGCTTAAAAAAATTAGAAACACTATTAAATGCTTATTCAAACGACGTTTTATCGTTTTCGTTCAATCAGCTTTCAAATCGCAACGGTTCTAACGAAGTTTTCACTTCAAAAATGTTTTGTCTATATTAGAAACTTTTAAGTGTACGCTACCTCTTTGCGTATACAATTTTAAATGTACAAGAGAATAGGACACTTATCAGTATGACGTTAAGGTTCATTTTGATTTTGCGTAATCATTGTTGGTCAAAATTGTAGTTCCTATACCAATTAAAGGGATAGGATAAGCACAGTCGCATGATTGATGCAGTGTCAATAATACGTGACCATCCTTGCCAAATGTCAACAATGATAAATCGTGGTAACTAAATATATCTTTTTTAAACAACTCCAGCAAAATAGATGAGATCGTATCATAAAATAGCTCTTTTCAGCTGGGTTACCTATATATGTATATAAATAGTCTAGTTTCTAAGACATAAATTTATGTTGGAAGATTTATTGTTAAAGCGGAAGTTGTACAGTTATTAATTTACTACAATTATCTTTAAAAAGGAAACGGAAGTACTCTTTCGTGTATCTTTATCCGATGTTTCGCCCCACCACGGAGATAAGGGATATAAAACTCGGGTAAAGATACATCAGGCAGTACAATTATGGTGTTTGATAGTAAGTGTTAGAAATCAGTAAATTGATAAATAATTAAAGTGTTGTGAAGTGATAAAGTGTATAATATATTAAGTATTAGTGGACTTTTAATAAATAGTTTGGAAGAAATTAAATATGTTTATAACCACTTCAGAAGATAGAGCTTTTCCATGTTCTGTGGGAATATGTAGTGAGTGAGTAAGTTAGTACATCACTCATCTGAAGAGACTCTGGAAGATCTCAATGCAATGCTCGATGACTTCAGCAGAGCTTCTCGACAGGTGGGCCTAAAAATGAACATGGATAAGACGAAAGTTATGTCCAATATCCATGTTCCGCTCCACCCAGTCATCGTTGAGAACTCAGCTCTCGAAATTGTTGACGAATACTCATACCTGGGACACATAGTCCAGCTAGGTAGGTCCAATTTCGACAAAGAGGTTAGCCGCCGAATCCAACTCGGTTGGGCAGCGTTCGGGAAATTACGGCATCTCTTTTCGTCCAATATCCCTCAGTGCCTGAAGACAAAGCTCTTCGAACAGTGCGTGTTGCCAGTGATGACCAACGGCTCCGAAACGTGGTCGCTGAATTTGGGCCTCATACGAAAGCTCAGAGTGCGATAGAGAGGGCTATGCTCGGAATTTCTCTAAGTGATCAAATCAGAAATGAGGAGATCCGTAGCAGAACCAAAGTCACGGACATAGCCCTACGAATCGCGAACCTGAAGTGGCAATGAGTGGGGCACGTAGTCCGACGGACGGATGGACGTTGGGGCCCGAAGGTGCTGGAGTGGCAACCTCGCACTGGAGCCAGGCGACTCAAGATCGGGCCTTGTGGACATCATTACGAGAGAACTATTTCCAGCAGTGCACGTCCATCGGTTGAAGCGACGACGACGAGTGAGTAAGAAGGAAATAGAAGATAGTTTGACGCGATTAATTAGGCTTCAAAGTCTATAACAGATACAAAAAGAAACTATTTCTGTACTTTATAAAATTTACAGTTAAAGAAACAGTAATTTTTGTCTTTTAATCTTACAGTTTTTATATTAAAGTAATATGTGTTACAGAATGTCCTTGAGTGAAAACTGATTGAGGTATCTATCTTCTTAAAAAAACATGTTATACTTATAATAATAATATAATAATATGTAAAATGTAGCTGTTTCTAGTGGTCTCCAACACATAGTTGCTAATCTCATGGGAGAGTCACAAAACAAATCATTTTGCTAGGTATGTCAAGGTAAATGCAAAAGTGAGTTTAGAGGTCTTCAAAATCAAAATCAAAATACTTTTTATTCAAGTAGTCTCAAAAAGCAGTTTTGAATCGACCACCGGTTAGGAAAGTTGAATCCGCTGAGAAGAAACCGGCAAGAAACTCAACGGTTACTCTTTTAAAGATAGTTTTGTATGCTACAATGTGTAATATATTGCTTCTGTGAGCAACTGGAATCAAATCCAAACATTTCTATCGCTTAAATAATCTTCAACAATATAATATGTCTTTTGTAAAAGGATGTTTTTGACATATTTCCTAAAACTATGCGGAGGCAAATCCAAAACTGATTGAGGTATCTTATTAAAAATGCGCATGCTCAACCCGACAAATGATTTCTGAACTTTCTTCACTCAAAAGTAAAACTTAAAACTATCTTCGCATTACTACTTTTCTAACCCAGTTTGTGGCACATCAGTTGGAGGATTTTAAAGTCTATAACGAGCATAGATGGACAACTTTTGTAATTCATTATATATTACGTGGGTAAAGGTAAGTAGCAGCCCATTAACGTCCCACTTCTGGGCACAGGCCTCCTCACTCCGAGGAGCGAGGGTTTTAAGACCATAGACCCACCACGCTGCTCCACTGCGGATTGGCAGGCATAGTACACAACAAGTGCACTGTCTATTCCTTCACTCTCATAGTCCGATGTGACGGGAATCCGACACGACCGGAGAGAGATCAGACGCAGGACCGACGGCTTAATGTGCTCTCCGAGGCACGGGGGATCACACCGCCAACTTCCCAACTTCGGGCAAATACTGAGAAAATCTTAATAGAAAACTCAATAACAATTTCGAGTTGGCCCGACCCGGGACTCGAACCCAGGACCTCATGTCTGTAGTCGAACATGCTAACCACTAGACCAATGAGGCAGTTTAATTACGTGGGTATCCTAACCTAATCTATATACGTATAGATAAGCGTGACTTTAACGACGGTATCGCATTGTACGGAATAAGGTATGTTTTTGAACATTTCACACGAGCCTCTAAACTTTACGACGCCCAATAAAAAAGTGCAAAGTTGGAATAGTCCGCTAGGGTGTCCACAATAAACATGTCACCGGCGGACAGTCCGATACCCGACAGCGCACTTATCAGCGACCATAACGTCCTCAATTTTACGACAGCCTCTCGATGCGCTCGCGTGCGTAAATTTAAACAAAACGTCAAGCCACGAGATTTTATATTACAGATCAAGGAAATTGTATCGATATTTCAACGATTGTGTTGCGGAACAGATATCTTTATGCGTGCATTTCTCGGATGTTCATACCATTCAGATAATACGCCTGCATAAAGTGTTATATTGCGGGACGTCTGTTTATTTGTGGAGATAAAATAAAATAACGATAAATTATAAACTTTATGTATCAAGATGAGGTGGCAGTCTCATAACATGTCAAAGTGTAGATCATATTATCAGAAGCAAGACGGAGACCTTGAATGCGGAGGATATTTTATTTTAGTTAGCGAAACACATGTTTGATAATGTTTGAGAATAAACTCAATATAGAATCTCTTTTATCAATTTTATTCTGTAGGCTTCATTCGATTGAATATGCATACAATTCAACTTTTAAATACAAAACCGATAAGAACTTTTGCTTAAGGATAATACGACATAATATAATTTTAAAGCAAAACCATGTTAGTTTCAAAAGTCACTGTTTCAAATATATTTAAATACATTCTAAATTAGTCAATATTTTAAAATTAAAACTTTATATACTGTAATTCTTACTGTGTCAACTGTACATTTAATTAAGGATTAAGTTCATTCAATAAACAAAGAATTGTATACGTGTGAGAGAGAACTAGCATGCTTCGTCAATAAGAAAATGAAACTTTTTGACTTATACTGTATTAAACTCTGTAAAATAGTTTTATTTTACATTCACCATATCTATCAATTTATCGTTATTTTTAAGTAAAATAAGACTAAGGAAAGGTTCGACAGACTTAAACATATTCAAACACGCCTTTTGGAAACTTCTTCATACCGTGCTATAAAAATTACAAACTAAAGTGAATCCATGCAAGAGTATAATAGTGGGAGCTCGCATGGCTATGTCTTTTCACTTGAGAATCTATGCATTATTTGATGATATAAGTTGGCATAGCAGTAAATTATCAAAAACATATTTCATAAATGTTAAACTCTGATCTACATGTCCTTTCCCTTCTTTAGTCTATTATTTTCAATCTTCTTGCTCAATTTAAAAGAACACTTTGAGGCTGAACGCAACCTGCGGGCTAATAGAATTAGTCTACTTAAGTTTCCTGTCTGTTACACAAAATACTACAACAACTCCTTTACTGCCAAAGCAGTAAGACTATGAAACTCCTTACCATTTGACATACGACAGTCTGGGTCTCATCATATATCTCTTTTTATAGTATATATATCTTATTTAATTTCTGTATTTTATACAGTCATGTTAAGTACTGGCTAATTGGTTACCTTCTTTATTAGATCGCGCCACCTGCTTTTTTTAATTTACAGTTTCTGGAGCGGCAGCGCAGAAGAGGTTACCGTCCATGTTGCGGGGCGGGGAATTGAAATGGAGAGGAATGGACTGTATAGCGGTTTAGAAAGAAGGAAGAAGGCTAATTTAGCGAGGTGGTCGCGTAAGGGGTGACAGTGATGAAGGGGGAAGGAATCGCGTGCACGTACCTGGAGTATCGGGATCTGCTCCTACTCCTCGACGTAGGGCTGTGCACGGGCGTGGTTGCGGCGGCGAAAGCACTATCACAACACTACACGGCCAGCGGTTCACTTCTTCGATAGTTCTTTCGGTTCGTATATCTTCAAGACGAAGATACGAGCGGATTTATAGCGGAGATATCAGCGGTAGGCGAAAACACACCTTGCGCGGCGGAAGCGTAGCGAGTATATGCACGCGAGGGACAAAGTAGGGTACTTGGTAAAAGATGTTATTACGCGGCACCATCAAGAATATTAGGACCAAAGTACCGCCAAAGTGGCGTCACCAGTTTCCTTTAGCCAAAGGCTGTCTAATAAGAGATTGCTTATGCAATAAAACCCCCTTTGCCTGCTGCGGTAATATTGTATTTGCAATGAAGCGTTTATCTATCTATATATAGAAAACTTTACGAAGTAAGGCGATTCCCTGCAAGAATATAATAATGGTAGGTAGCATGGCTACGTCTTCTCACTTAGAGTGTAATCGCGATTGAATAGCGCAAACTTAGAACCGGTCCGAGCCGGGCCGTGTAATTCTAATTAGGCAATTCATGCGGAGGCCGGTACTAATGGGCCCTGTTCGGTCCCATAAAGCAACGCAATCTGATTGTGTGAACACGCTGTCCGCGTGTCCCGTCGACATTGTCCGCAGACATGCAATGCTTTGTCACCCTACTGTACGTGTACTTATGGATACCGATGCACGCAGAGTTTATCGATTTTCTATAAAACCTTTGTACGTGTTTGCAACTAAATGTTTTTTAACATTGATTTTTAAACTGGACCTATAGATTTTACTATAAATATAACTTCGCTTGATGGTAAGTGATATTATAAAGCATTAATAGTGCTGTATATAAAGCTCTACCTACTTTGGGTTACACTGCACGCCGTGATCCAGACAAACCTAGAAAAATATTGGTGGTAGTAAGTAGCAGCCCATTAACGTCCCACTGCTGGGCACAGGCCTCCTCACTCCGAGGAGCGAGGGTTTTTAGAGCATAGACCCACCACGCTGCTCCACTGCGGATTGGCAGGCATAGTACACAAGTGCACTCTCTATTCCTTCACTCTCATAGTCCGATGTGACGGGAATCCGACACGACCGGAGAGAGATCAGGCGCAGGACCGACGGCTTAACGTGCTCTCCGAGGCACGGGGGTGGATCACACCGCCAACTTCCCAACTTCGGGCAAATATTGAGAAAATCTTAATAGAAAACTCAATATCGATTTTTCAATTGGCCCGACCCGGGACTCGAACCCAGGACCTCATATCTGTAGTCGAACATGCTAACCACTAGACCAATGAGGCAGTTTTTGGTGGTAGGCATGGTCGAAAGTAGAAAACCCGTACCCGCTGGTGTGATAAAACGAGAGGAACATCGAGAAAGCTGTAGTATGACAACGACAAACTCTCCGAAGAAGAACTTTCAAAGGCACGACCTTCAGCTATAAAGAAAGCGACCTAGAAGAAGATTGAAATAAATATTATCAAACTTTTAAACCACACAAAATTCTATAGGTATCATGCGTTAATGATCCTTTAATACGAAATTAACTCTTCCCAGGTTCATCATCACTACCTATCACGAGAGATCACAGTGAAGCTTTAAAGCTTACAGGTTAGCCTGTGAGCAATAAAAGAAATGAGAACGACGGCGTAATTATGGCAAATTAAGGAAATCGTAGTTTGAAAGTTATCTATAAGGATTTATGGGAAGCTTCAGCCATGGCAACTCAGAAAGAAGACCATTAAGAGGTAAAGTACTTACCATCAGATCAGATGAAAGTTAATCCTTAACTTGTCAGCAACGACAGTATACGAGGTGTGTTCAAAAAGTATCGCGAATTTTGTGTTTTTTCAAAAATTATTTATTTATTCATGAATATCTATTTTGTCCCCTTCAAAGTAATCCCCATGAGATATTATACACTTGTGCCAACGGTTTTTCCAATCTTCGAAGCACTTCAAAAAATCATTTTTTTTTATCTTGTTCAGCTCCTCCTTCGATGCCGTCTTTATCTCGTCAAGAGAAGAGTAACGTCGTCCTTTCATGGGCCTCTTCAGTTTAGGGAACAAGAAAAAGTCACAGGGGGCCAGATCTGGGGAATACGGTGGCTGCGGCATCATTAGTGTGTTGTTTTTGGCCAAAAAGTCGCGCACAAGCAACGATGTGTGAGCAGGGGCGTTATCGTGGTGCAAAAGCCAATTTTTGTTCTTCCACAAATCCGGGCGTTTCTGGCGGATTGCTTCGCGCAAATTGCGCATAACTTGCAGGTAATATTCCTTATTGACCGTTCTTCCCTGTGGCAAGAACTCATGATGCACCACGCCCCTGCAATCAAAGAAAACTGTCAGCAAAACTTTCACATTCGATCGAACTTGGCGCGCTTTTTTCGGTCTTGGTTCGTGCGGCAGCTTCCATTGAGATGATTGAGCTTTGGTTTCCACGTCATAACCATAAACCCACGATTCGTCACCAGTTATGACCCTCTGGAGCAAATTTGGGTCGTCGCGGACAGAGTTTAACATCTCATTAGCAATGTTCATGCGATGCTGTTTTTGGTCACAATTGAGCAATTTTGGTACGAATTTCGCGGCGACCCGTCTCATGCCCAAATCATTGATAAAAATCGAATGGCACGAGCCAATCGATATGTTTAGGTCCTCAGCAACTTCTCTAACGGTGATTCGACGATTGGCCAATACCATTTTCTCCACTTCATTAATTTTTTCGTCTGTTGTTGAAGTGCTCGGGCGTCCGGCACGCTCTTCGTCGTTCACATCTTCTCGGCCTTCTGAGAACATTTTGTACCACCGATAAACGTTGCTTCGGTCCAAGGTAGCTTCTCCGTATGCCACAGTCAACATTCGGAATGCATCCGCGCACTTAATTTCGTTTTTCACACAAAATTTGATACAGGTTCTTTGATCCATTTTTTTGAATAGGTAAAAATCGAAGACGATCCAAAACACGTGCAAGCAAAGCAGCTGTCAACAATTAAATGAACATTCAAAATGGCCGAACTTGTCGGCATAAGTGAGAGACATGAGTACCAACATAACGCCACAAAAAATTCGAAATTCGCGATACTTTTTGAACACACCTCGTATTAGATAATACAGAAGTGAAAAGACAGCTTAAAACAAATTTATGAGATATCACTGTAAATGTTTTATCATTAACAGATATATTTTAAACAGGTTTCATAAAATAAATGCAAAATAAGTCATACAGAATTGTTTTCGGTCACCTTTATGTCACTGAGGCTGATACCGTCTCCGCGGCGGACACGGAGCGACACGGTGTAATAAATTACATAAAAAAAACAACCGTCACCGTACAACGATACACACTCGGTGTCTTATTGATGGAAACAATTCAAACACCATTTAGATAGTGCGCTGGCGTTGACGTATTATTATTGTGAGACCGGCTTGAGACTTGAGAGAGAACGACTTATAGAATTATTGCAAGCTTGTAGATGTGGCGTATTCATTGCACTAAGAGTTTTTGCTGTGATATCACCTGTAATTGTAAACGAGCCCAAATACCTTGGACATATTGTCCAGTACTCAATTTCAAGACAGGAAGTTGGGAGGTAGGAAGAATAGATTAGCGAAATTTCAGGGCAGATAGCGTTAAATTTGGCAATGATAGATTGTAATGCATACACTTTGCCAAATACAAAAGAAGTGTGTAAAAATGTGAAACTAATAAGAATAACCTCGGACTCTGGGTTCCTGACGTGCATATTTAATACAATAATAGATTGTGGTTTAAAAGACGATGCAGTGACTGAAATTGAGAAAGGTATGCTTAGATGGCTTGGGCATGTAGAGAGAATGAATGAGAGAGTGACAAAAAGGATTTATGAGTCAAGAACGTTCCTGAACCAAATCAAGGATATTTTTAATAAGGGCTTGAATTAGAATGAAAGAAGCGAAGGAGATATGCAAGGATCGTGGCAAGTGGAAGGACGTAGTCTCTGCCAACCCCTATGGGAATGAGGCGTGATGCTATGTATAATACCTTTACCATCAAATAGTCTTTTAACAAGTAAATATAATATTTAATATACTTTAAATAAAGCCAATTACGGATTAAACAAATGACTATATAATATTTGAAATAACAGAGTAGATATTAAGAAGTAATAATTCAGGAACAACGTGGAGTTAGTGAATATATTAGTGAAATTTAGTCATGTAAGAAGAATTAGTATCTGTTTTATTAAAAAATCTGGTATGCGTTTATGTGCTTTAGTGTATGGGTAAAATAACCAAAGCTAATATAGAAAACTACAAAGAATCTGGTGTTAAAACGTACTAAAGGATGGGGATAATATTACTGATTTTAGTGAGCATTGTCGTCGTCCACGAGTTCAACACTCCGGATTAGATTAAAGGCATTTCAAAACGTGAAAAAATTACCAATTTCGAGAAGGAACCGCCGAAAGTAACTTCGTGTAAAATCCGGAACGACAGTCGATTCTAGAAGCAACATGTTTAATAGCTATGGGATTTTTAAAAACGATGCTATTCTCCAACTGTTTGCTATCAATGAGTACTCCACTAGTTTGGTCATATCTCCTTAGGAGTTGGACATACTGGTTGTTATAGGAAAGGCCAAAGAAAAAGTCCATGGGATTGCTCCCCTACCATTTGGTCCTAACAAATAAAGAGATTCGTGCTTCCAACAAAAGAAGTCAAAGATAAAGAGCGATGGAAGCAGCTCTTCAAAGGCATATCAGCAATGAAATATACAACAACGTCCAAATGTCTAAAACGCGAGTGACTCTATAAGAGCTGTCGAAATATTTTGCAACATAAAGATTATGCCTCACTCCGATATGGTGATCAAATATCTACGTGGTCATAGGTACAATCAAAACTAATCGTCCAGTTAAATATCTAACAAGTGTAAAAGTGTCGTATTAAAAGTTATTGTTCCTATAAAAAAGACAAACTGTATCCGATTTCGGATCGTAAAAAGGCACTAAAACTTTTTGACGGGCTCTTAATAACCTATTAAATCTGCTGTAAAGCTTTTTTTATAGACATATCCACATTTGAATCCAACCTGATTGTTAGTGATGACGAAGTTTAGCGTGGCATGTGAAATTTAAGCATTTGTGTCCACGTGACATCCGCAAAATGGGAACTATTCACCAATTTTTGATTATTCCAGAGAAGACACCATTACTATTTATTATGAAATACAAAAAGAACAAGGCTTTATTGTTATAATTAACCATGAAAAGCCTTTTATTTGGTATTTAAAACGATCGTAATCGTGGTAGTAGAAATTCCAATAGAAATGTGTTCTTTTTTGTGATCTTTTAAATATATTTATCCAGAAATATATAATACTAAATTGCGTGGATATTAAGTCAAAATAAATAACTGACAGTGTGATAGAAACTCCATAATACCGATTAGAGACCTAGGGAACTCTAATGATAAATAAAGTATAAATGGAACTGCTGAAAGTTGGAAGGGGAAGACCAAGGCGAACGTTCCTGGAGCAAATCCAGGACATTTTAAATAAGGGTCAGGTCAAAAGTACTCTAAACCGGCGAACTTGTATGAAAGGTTTAATGAGAATGAAAGAAGCGAAGGAGATATGCAAGGATCGTGGCAAGTGGAAGGACGTTGTCTCTGCCTACCCCTATAGGAATGAGGCATGATGCTATGTATGTATGTATGTATGGAACTGCTTCATTAGTCTGAACTGCCTCATTGGTCTAGTGGTTAGCATGTTCGACTACAGATATGAGGTCCTGGGTTCGAGTCCCGGATCGGACCAATTCTAAATCAATATTGTGTTTTCTATAAAGAATTTCTCAATATTTGAAGTTGGGGGTGTGATCTACCCCCGTGCCTCGGAGGGCACGTTAAGCCGACGGTCCTGGGCCTGATCTTTCTCCGGCCGTGCCAATCCGCAGTGGAGCAGCGAGGTGGGTCTATGCTCTAAAAACCCTCACTGTAATCCCTGTGCCCAGCAGTGGGACATTAATGGGCTGCTAATTACTTTGCTTAAAGATGAATCCGACTACCTAGGCAAGGCATTACGCCTTACAATGACAAACAATGAATTTCTTTAAAATTATGCAGTTTTCCTCACAATATTTACTTAGATCCAAACATACATTGATGAATTTTATAGATATATCATGATAACCGTACTAAATACGTAAAAAGTACCAGGTTCTTTTCCCATTAAGCCATATCATTCTTATCATGATCAATTATGATAATAGAAATATGTAATTTATGACAATTTTCACCAAAAATAGTTGCGATAACGTAATCGATATGTTATCACGATTTATAAAAAAGATGGTAATGACAGGATGTTTTTAATTTGCGTAGTTGGTGATTGTCTACGATCTTATTTGATAGGGAGATAAAGTCCAATGTGTAACTTGGTAAGAGGAAAATCAAAAAAAATATAATACTGACTTTGCTAAAATAGGTGCCTCATTGGTCTAGTGGTTAGCATGTTCGACTACAGATATGAGGTCCTGGGTTCGAGTCCCGGGTCGGCCATTTCGAAATCGATATTGAGTTTTCTATAAAGATTTTCTCAATATTTGCCCGAAGTTGAGAAAATCCACCCCCGTGCCTCGGAGAGCACGTCACGTTGGACTACGATACTGAAGGAATAGAGAGTAAACTTGTGTACTATGCCTGCCAATCCGCAGTGGAGCAGCCTGGTGGGTCTATGCTCTAAAACCCTCTCTCATATGAGTGAGGAGGTCTGTGCCCAGCAGTGGGACGTTAATGGGCTGCTACTTACTTACTTACGTTTTCTAATGTGTATGAGGATGCATTGGGTTGAGGCTTCGACTGTGGCTTGCGTTAAAAAATACTGTATTGTAACTATAAGAGGTAAATTACCTCTTACCAGGTCATGACGCTTGCATCTTAGACTGTATCATTACCTACCAACAAATAGGTCAAATGACAATATTCTATTTTCAAGAAGGCTCATAAAGCACTGTTGAATCGTCAATAGTCTGACCATTAGTAACAAATCTACCACAGGCTCGGAAAGTTGTATCCGCTGAGAAAACACCGACAAGAAACTCAACGATTACTCTTTTAAAGATTTGCATGTTACCATGTGTAATATATTGCTTCTGTGAGCAACTGGAATCAAATCCAAACATTTCTATCGCTTAAATAATCCTCAACATAATAATAATGTTTTTGACATATTTCTTATTAAAACTGATTGCTATATAAGTGATATCCAGGTACCTATTGACTCATCACGTTATATCTGGAACCATTAGGCCTAGAGACTTGAAATTTGGTAGGCATATTCCTTTGCCATGTAGAGGTCAGCTAAGAACGGAATTTGCGATCCTTATTTGTAAAACAATTGCTTAAACTAATGAAAATGCTACCCAAAAAACATTCCACGCAGACGAAGTTCATTATCGCTCTAGCTTGTTCAATTGGTCCTCTATTGATGATCTACAAAACTTTTTCCCTAAATGATTTCAAATTCGAAATTATCCTCTCAATAAAAACAAACAATATATACTCCCACATTGCTACATGATTGAAAACTACGCAAGCAACACAGCAGGCAACAGCTAGTAATAAATACAGATAATTTAACAACCTTATTTTACACAGACGTTATCACAGTTGACAACTAGTAAATTAATATAATTATATCGAATGCTGCAGCGAGAGATCAATAGTAATTATATTTGACATGTGAAGGTGTCGTCAGATATGACAAATATAGGATCGTACAATTAATTAGAAACGATAGCTTTCAATCAAACAGCAGATCCCGAAGGACGTGGCGCCGTCCACAAAAAAAGGGCTTTCATCTACAAAATGATAATGTTAAAAAACCTCTTAAGGGCCGGAAAAGGCACGGAGCGACGACAGCTTTATACCAATCAACTGATGAACGAATAATAGTGACCGCCTATAGAGCTGTTACTCTCACAGAAATGACTGATGTAAAGACCAAAAAAGCACATTGGTTAACACACTTCTATTATAAGTGCACTCTCTATTCCTTCACTCTCATAATCCGATACAACCGGAGAGAGATCGATCACACCCCCAACTTCCCAATTTCGGGCAAATATTGAGAAAATGTTAATAGAAAACTCAATATTGATTTTTGAATGGGCCCGACCCGGGACTCGAACCCAGGACCTCATGTCTGTAGTCGAGCATGCTAACCACTAGACCAATGAAGCAGTCCTCTCAGTAAATTGACATATTAAGTTCAGGTGTTCAATCAGATGCTTAGCTAATATCATGCCCTAAATTGTGCTATGCTACATATACCTTATCTACATTATATCTACATTAACGTAGAGTTTTATGATATTAAAAAAAAAATAACGCTTGCGAGCTTTCATCGAAAACTCTCTCTCTTCGAACAGTGCGTGTTGCCAGTGATGACCTATGGTTCTGAGACGTGGTCGCTGATTATGGGCCTCATGCGGAAGCTCAGAGTCACTCAACGTGCGATGGAGAGGACTATGCTCGGAGTTTCTCTACGTGATAGAATCAGAAATGAAGTGATCCGTAATAGAACCAGAGTCACCGGCATAGTCCTACGAATCACGAACCTGAAGTGGCAATGGGCGGGGCACATAGTCCGAAGGACCGATGGATGTTGGATGTTTGGATGTTGCTGGAGTGGCGACCCCGCACCGGACGACGCAGTGTAGGTAAACCCCCCATAAGGTGGACCAACGACATAAAGAGGGTCGCCGGTAGCCGCTGGAGCCAGACGGCGCAAGATCGGGCCTTGTGGACGTCATTACGTGAGACCTATGTCCAGCAGTGGACGTCCATCGGTCCACGAAGGCAAATTAAGGGTTTTACATTTGCATATTATACTAATAAACGACAGAGAGATTGTGCGTGGGTGTGAGCTTGTTTATGAATGGAGTGTGCTTGTGTGTGTATGCGTGTGTGGGTGTGTCGGGAGTATGTGTTATGTAATGAATAAAATACAAATACCTACTCACTATTTAAATTCATTAATTTTATTAATTCAATATAGAATATTATATTTCACGTATCTGTTAGGTTCAAAGTACAGTCTTGTTAATTCGTCAGTCGTATGAGCTTGACAAATTTATTAGTTATGGTGTTTTGAACCCCCATGAATCTTTGTTTCCGGCGACAGCGGCCATCGTCTGTCTCTCAACGTCACCGATAATATTGTGGGGATTCATTCACTTTGTTCATCTATATTTAAACGAATATTTTCGAGTTGTTCTCGAAAGAATGATTTACTTACATTTCCTTCGTTAGTTGAGTTCGTAATTTTGAGATATTCAGGGAACTATACATTTACAGGATTGATTATAAATGGCTAAATAATGAATTACATGGCTTCCTTTATATCCTAAAAATCTGTTATTTTCACCTAACGGAAGCAAGGATCTCCTTTTTTACAAACGCAAATCAAATTGACATATAAAGCAAGCGCGTATGCGTAGAAAATTTAAGACATGTGCACTTAATTACGCATTTATTTGATCGGAAAATATCCCACTTTCGTCACTCAAAATAGCGCCGAAAGTACTAATGTACGAATGAAAAAATGTGTACATTTTAGTGTCATTTACAAATGACTTAATATAAAAAGAGTTTCACAAGCAGAACTATCACCTCTTGTCAATAAAAATTATTATTACAACAATAAAAAATCTTAATTCACTACACGCTTCTTGTTTTATTTTTCTAATTACGGAATATTTGTTTAGCTCCCCGTGGAGACGTGGGTTTGAACTATGACCCCCGACAGTAAAAAAGACTTTCGCCGACCGCACCGTTACTTCATAATGAACTAATACAGTATAAACGGCCAAGGGTGAGACGGAGAAACGAGTGGAAAATTCTTTAAACAAATATAAAAAAACACCTGTTCTTTACAGTATGTAAACGGGTGATAGACTTGTCTTTCCTCTACATAAACATTAAATAAACTAGCTTATATATCACTGTACATGAAAAGTAATTAGAGTAGCTTATATCTTCAAGTATATAACTCATCTTAAACTAACGTACAGTAAAGAAATAAGACATAAAATGGGCTGTTCTTTCTAGTACATAAACGGGGGATAAACTAGTGTTACCTCTGCAGTGCATAAACAGGACCCAGGCTAAAGTATATTACAAGTACCAGCATCAGATTGTTCGCCGAGAGGAAACGCCCGCCTGCCATGAGGGTGATGCACCTATTGATGCAACACACTCTGATAGAGTGCCCGGCATGGAGACCCAGCGGCATCTTTTGACGTCGTTGGTCGGAGGAGACCTTTTGTTGGAGGGTCTAGTTGGCGCAATTCTCACTAGCGAAAGGGACTGCAGTGGTCTTCTTCTGCGAATCTGTTATTTCGCTGAAGAAGGCACATGAGAGGTAGAGGGAAGATTCTATAGATGCTCCTCTTCTCCGGCGCAGGAGGTTGGGATGTAGGAGGCGTAGATTTGCGCTGCTCCTACCCCCTTCCTAAATTCCCAGCAGGAGTACCAGGGTAAATTGCGTCAACCGATCCTCTGGTGCTCCACTAAAGGATGGGACGGGTATCTCTGAGTTTTTGTGGTGTATACTAGCTTACTGCCAGCGAGTCCCACACTCCCGTTCAGATTTTGTCTGAACGGGTTGCGTAAAGGCATTTCCCAGCGTGAAAAAAAAAGGCTAACGTATATTAAATAAACAAGACGTAACATGGCTTGTTCTTTCCATTATATAAATGGAGGATAAACTAGTCTGAACTTTACACCGCATAAACAGGACATAAATTAACCTGTTTATTACAGTATATAAATTATAGATGAGTTAGTTGGTATCTTACAGTATATACACAGGATATAAACTACTATTTATTTATTTATTTATATATTCTTTATTGTACACCAAAGAAAAAATTACAACCTTAAGGAGAAGGAAATTGTACTAAAGTAAATGGGAGGTGCATAAAGAAAGTATATGGAATAGTAAATAAACTTGACAGAAACAGCCTGTTTTTTACAGTATAAAAACGGGTGATAGACTTGTGTTTCCTCTACAGTGTATAAACAAGACATAAGCTAATGCATACTAAATAAACAAGACATAAATTGGCCTGTTCTTTCCTGTATATAAACGGGGGATAAACTAGTCTTACCTCTATAGTGCATAAACAGGACATAAACTATCCTGTTTATTACAGTATATAAACGAGGGATAGACTTATCTTTACTCTATATTGCATAAAAAGGACCCAGGCTAACGTATACCAAATAAACAAAACATAAAATGGTTTGTTCTTTCCAGTATATAAACGGGGGATAAACTAGTCTTACCTATATAGTGCATAAACAGGACCCAGGCTAACATATCCCAAATAAACAAGACTTAAAATGGCTTCTTCTTTCCATTATATAAACGGGGGATATACTATTTTGTTCTTTATGCACATAAACTAGCTTATATATTACAGTATATTAGTAATAAATAGAGTAGGTTGTATCTTCAAGTAGATAAACTCAACATAAACTAAAGTACATTAAATAAACAAACCATAAAATGGCCTATTCTTTACAATGTAAAAACAGAACATAAACGAGGTTATATATTACAGTATATAAATAATAATTAATGTAATTTGTATTATAAAGTACATAAACTATCTTATAATATAGTAAATAAACGTGATATAAAATGGCCTGTTCTTTACAGTATATAAATAATAAATAAAGTAGTTGGTATCTTACCTTATATTAACGACACATAAACTAGCATATGATGGTAAATAAAAATAACATAAAATGGCTTTATAGTATATATAAATGGGGGATAAACTAGTCTGTCTTCTACACTGCATAAATTGGATATAAACTCAACATAAACTGGCGTACGGAATATTAAATTAACAGGATATAAAAAGCCTGTTCTGCTTAGTGAGAGTTTTTACCCCGTTTATATATTGAAGTATATAAAAGGGGAATAAACATGCTTGTTATTTATATAACATAAACCAGTTTATATAATAAAAACTAGCCTGTTTTATTGAAATAGAGGAATGTATTTCAAGTTACTCACGGAACCTTTAAGAATGGATTTCGAAACGAGAATAATTTACCAATTTTTTATATATTATTCCATGTCGGTGACTTTACAGCTGTTTGTCTAGAAATCGGTGGGATGAGCCGCGGGCGGTCGCTAGTATTAGTTAAATAAATTTTACAAACGACACCGTAATTATGTTATTTATACATTTTATGCTAATAAATGGTGAGGTTTAATATTTACTGTATTAGCTTTAAGTTTTGTATTAACAAATTTTAATGAAGATACTCCGACAACTGGCATAACTTTAAATTTTATGTTTCTTTTATAAGAATAGCTATGCCCTGCGGTTTTATCTGCATATTTCTAGATTCCTTAGGTATATAAGTAGACGCAATGAGCGTGTGTATTGTAAGAAAAGAGTAATTTTGATACATTTGAAGTAAATCGTTTTTATATTATATTAAAAGATAAAAATATGTCATAGATAGTTGAGAAACTTAATCCGCACACGCAACGGAAACTCTCAAAAGGAATGAATTCTCTCCATTTTTTTATTTATGCTTCGTTCCTCAATAAATGGCCTATCTAACACTAGAAGAATGATTCTAATTGAACTCGTATTTCCTGAGATTAGAGCGTTTAAACAAAAAAAAATTACTATGTCATAAAAAATTATGACATACTATTACTATGTCATTAGATTAAAAAGATTATCATGAGGTTTTAAGAAGACGTGATACAAGTGAAACAGCTGATGCAATCCATGCTATCGAGGGAAAAATGACAAGTGAAGAAGTTGGTAACTAAGCCCACTTGAATCCAAAAGGTAAAACAATTATGGGGGTTAATCAATATTACAAATTGACCAAAGAACTCTCAGTACAGACGTCTTGTAATTAAGTTAAAAAACTGCCGACTTTCCCCTCTGTCTAGTCCTTAATTGTTAAATTAGTATTCTGGTGCAGTAGTGTCCAGCCTACGTGCCGCATCGGGGGCTAAGACGTAGTTCACTATATTCATTTGCTGAAACACAAACACACATCAAGGAAACCGTGAACTTTTCTTATCAACAATAGAATGCTAATCTATAAAATGTAGCAGCAACTCCTTTAGTACATATATACTCAGTTATCTCTTTAATTTACTAATTTCTGAAATATTTATTTAAGCATGAATGAGCTAGTCTCTCTACGCGATCAAATCAGAAATGAGGAGATCCATAGCAGAACCAAAGTCACCGACACAGCCCTACGAATCGCGAACCTGAAGTGGCAATGGGCGTAGCACATAGTCCGATGGACCGATGGACGTTGGGGCTGGAAGGTGCTGGAATGGTGACCCCGCACCGGACTACGCAGTGTAGGAGACCCCCCACAAGGTGGACCGACGAGATAAGGAGGATCGCCAGTAGCCGCTGAAGCCAGATGGCACGAGATCGGGCCTTGTGGGCATCATTTCATGAGACCTATACCCAGCAGTGGACGTCCATCGGTTGAAGCGATGAATGAGCTCGTAAAAGTTCTATTGATAATGAAAAGGACAACAGTTACACTTCAAGTTGTATTTGCATCAATAGGAAAAGTCCTAACTCCATTAAAACTTGTGCCAAATCATCATGAAAATCAGCGGCAAAACCTTAAGATATATTCTACAATAAAGTTGGCACATATGAAGTCATCTTACCGTCGCAGTGTAATAGAATTCTCATCAGCTCCCGTGCAATGAACGTGACATCACTAGACAATGTTCGACATGCATCGCCAGTAATTAACGACTAATCGAAATTCAATATCTGGATGCGTCTAAGACGTCCCTGCAGATCGCAGCAATCACGTATGATCCCAGCAGATGATGTTAAGCAGACAATATTAAAGCACGTACACTATGCAAATAGGTGTAACAAACCTTATGCCCGATTTCACCAAAATTCTCTACAGCATCACATAGCTAAAGAAACCTTTTCCTTAACTGCCCCTAAATGTACTTAGAGCTCATATAAAGCTTAGGCCATTAGCCAAGATTTTATAAAAATAAACTGGCATGTATAACAGTTTGCAGAATCAGTGGAACTGAAAAGGCGTTTCCTCTTTTTAGTTTCACCGATCTTGAGCTGAAGCTGAGAAATATTGGCAGCCCTTCAGGAGCCAGTCCTTCAAAGCTTCCTCCCATAAAGTTCTAATGTAAGAGCAGGCGAGTAAAATTGCGCCTTCTTTTTTTTCTCGCTGGGAAATGCATTTATGCAATAACCCCGACCCATGGCTCGGGAGTGTGGGACTCTGCGAGGGAGGACACTCGCAATATCCACTAAAACCCAGCGGAACGGAGACACCAGAGGGTCAGCTTGCGCTTTCCTACCTGGTTTCTCGGATTAGTCCGACTGAGGATTCACGGAAGCGGGAACAGGTGCGCAAACATACGCCGCATAGAATGCCGCCTTCTTCAGCGGTGAGAGGAGGCTCTACTGCATTCTCCCTCTCTCGTTCGCGGGCCTCGTTTAAGGAGACTACGCTCTCGCAGAGGAAAGCCATTCCCGCCCAACACCTCTCACTGGAGAGCATCGCGCCTACCTTGCTCCGCAGCGAGAGATCTCCGCCGCTCAGTGCCACCAAGAGGTGACTGAGATCCCCAGGTTGCGCATTCTGCCACTGTGTCTGTGCTGAGTCAATAGCTGCACCACACTCATGGCAGTTGGGCGACTCCTCTCGGCCGATTTGGTGCAAGAACTTTCCGAGACGACCATGCCCGGTCAGAATCTGCACCAGTCTGTAAGATAGCGTCCCGTGCCCCCTGGAGAGCCCCCTGGTCCAAGTGAGGACGAATCGCTTAAACTGCAGCCACGCCCGCCGCTGTGGACCCGAGGTTTTCCTTCCACTTCTGAATCAGAGCCTGTTCGGCTAGGACCCTGATCCTACGGACCTCATCGCTGAAAATTGCGCCTCCTGGCGAGAGAGAGTAGCGTCTGCTAAAAGCTCGCTTTACCTATCTAGTACCTCCTTCTGCAGGATGACAACCTCGCAGAAAGAGGTCACTGGTCTCCAACATGTCTTATCTCTAAGCATAGCGCCCACTTGCGATTTATTGAGCTATGTGACTTCAGGTTTCTTTTTTCCATCTTTTTCCGATTCCATTGCGAAAAGAAACTCAGAGATAAACACTCTACCTCTGAGTGACTCTAAGCTGGAAATTAAAGTCCCTATGTATAATTCCGAAGAGAATCCCCGACAGTATTTCCCAAAGATACTGACCAGAGTCAGATTGTCAGCTCGTGTTTTATTGTCCAATTTAAATTCATGTAGCTGACCTACCGTAAGGCTGCGGGCGATTACCATATCTGAATTCGAGCATCGCCGGGCGCATATCTTGTGCGAGCATCTCGATCGTGTCCAGTAGCCGGTCGCGACCTTAACGATGTATAATTCTTGTGCTCTTTGTATTGTATATTGGATAATGCAGCTGATTTGAGTACATATAAATTATTAATGACTTTGGATGTTTCCATGGCTATGTTCTGGATGGATGTAAGTCTTTGATACATAATCCTGCTATGCCATAACTTGCGGTGTTCATATTTAACTCACGATTAAAAGGTATTTTAAACTACTGACTATAGATAGAAGGTTTTATGGTGCAAGGTTAACTCACTTATTGCCTGCATCAGCATGAATAATAAAAGTACAATAAGTTGATGAAGATGACAATCATTTTGAAAAAAAGACACTAATATTGACAGCTTTTTTTTAATTTTGGTAATTAATACGTTCACAAGGAAACATACAATGTGCAAATTTAAATGCTTTTTTAAATGTTATCGTTATTATTCAGCATTATTGTCGCCTATAGATTATTAGAGGAAGTGTGAAAGTAGCACCAGTGACCGAGAAGTTAAGGAGTAGAAGGTTAGCCTGGTATGGACATGTAATGAGAAGGGATAGCCATGTATGTACTAGGGTCCTAAATATGATGGTAAGCGGCAAGGCCCGGAGAAGGCGATCAAAAAAAGTGTGGATGAATTGTGTGAAAGAGGATATGTGTATAAAGGGTGTGAATGTAGAAATAACAGCGGATAGAGTGAAGTGGCGAAAGGAAACATGCTGTGCTGACCCCACCTTCCGAAAATGATTAATCGTTTTAATGATAATAGGTAGATATACATATACCATTTCTTGACAATAAATATAATCCAAATTCGCAAATATTGGATTGAATTTAAGAGTAGGAAGTAAGAGTAGAGTAAGAGAAAGTAGCCGAAGTTATCCGGGTCTGTATGTTATATATTTGGCGATCTGGCAATTTATGCCCATTTAAATAACTCACTGTATACACAAACAATAAAAAAAAACCTCTGTCACAAGTCACAAAAATTTGGCATACAACAAAATGCATCGCGTGTTCCCCACAATGTTGCATTTCAAAGAGCGGCACATACAAGCCGGGGAATTAATCAAACATTCCCTTTACATCCCGGGGAGTCGGCAGACACCAGTCACGTGCACCGATCGCTGATGAGGCAAAAAACAGCGGTAATTGAACGAAAATGCACATACAATCACAAGTCTTCGAGGCACTGAGTTCATCAAAAGAAATCCAAACAGAACAGGGGGACAGGCTGCCGGTGGAATACAAAGAGGTGGGGAGTGGGAGGGAGAGGGGCCACGGCGGCTCCGGAGGGGAGAGGGACAAAAAACATTCGGTGAACTAACGAAACAATCGCGGGCATAATTGATTTTAACTTAGACTGCAAATGAAGTCAAGTCGGGCCGGTCAACTAGCGTCTTGTTTATTCCGACAGATTGATCAAATTCTATACAACCAAGTAGTTTTAGAATACTTTACATTGGTACGTAGTTGCACATTTATTTCTCAATTACCTTCTAATAAATATAATGGAATATTATACCGTGCTGTTGACATATTAGAATTCTTGGATTGCATTTAGTAAGAAAACATTTGCATCACTGAGTTCTTTACGACGCCTGCGATCTATTTCACCAACTCCTACCAAGATTATGTTAGCACAATCTCGCTTTCTCTGCATACTAGACTACGCTGACACATGTTACATAGATTTAATTGAAGACCAGCCAAATAAACTTGAGCGAATTCAAAATCTCTCTATTCGTTTCATATTTGGTCTACGCAAATATGACCACGTTTCAGGATTTCGTGCTAAGCTCAAGTGGCTTCCCATACACATACTTTCTCTTCTGTACTGTGTGTTGTTCTATCCTCCTTGTTTGCTCCTCTTTATAGGTTTAAGGCAGGGGAGAGAAGTTTACTTACATTAACAATAACTGCTCCCAAGCCATGCATACATTCTCTGGTAATTCTTTTTCGATGCGAGCAGTTCCAGTTGTGGGACGACCTTTCTCTTATGTATGCACCTACCATATCTCGCATTTATAATGTCTGTTTGCCCAAAGGTTCGACTACAGACACGAGGTCATGGGTTCGATCTCCCGGATCGGGCCAATTCAAAATCGATATTGAGTTTTCTATTAGGATTTTCTCAATATTTGCCCGAAGTTGGGAAAAATTTGGTGGTGTGATCCACCGTACGTTAGGGACGTTCGCCTTGGTCTTCCCCTTCCAACATTCGCATTCACTCTTGACTCATAAATCCTTTTTGTCAGCCTTCTTTTATTCCTTCTTTCTACATGCCCAAACCATCTAAGCATACCTTTCTCGACTTTACGTCACTACGTCTTCTTTGATACCATAGCGTTCTCTTATCACACTATTTCTTACTCTGTCACTCAGTTTTAATCCACTCATACCTCTCATCGCTACCGCATTTATTTTACTTTTGTGATTCTTCTACCATGCCCAACTTTCACTGCCATACATATGTGTTGGCACCAACACTCCAGCATGCACAGCCAGTCTAGCCCTTTGAGACACCATCTGGCTATTCATAAAGGCGTTCATTTACTCTCCTTTCCATATCACTTTCACATGTTCCATCATTTGTAAATTTAGATCCCATGTATACAAATTCTTTCACATCTTCCACTTATTCCCCATCTATTAAAATATTGCAATTTATCATAGATTCATCTCGTTCAAAAAGCAGAACTTTCTTTTTGTTTACATTCACTTTCATTCCTTTCCCTTTCAAAGCTTCATTCATAATATTTATCATCTCCTGTAGCTCATTAGCGGATGACGCAACTATTACTTGATCATCAGCGTAGACTAAACATTTGATGAGTAATTCATTCATTCTAAACAGGAACATATATAAAGATAATTTGACTGTGAACCATGCGTGTATACCTCTGGGAGGCTTCGGTTGAGGCTAGTTACCATTCTAATATTAAATTTACATCTTTCATTAAAAGAAAATTCATTGGGAAATCGTTCTATAATTTAACGAGAAGATAAAAAGACATGGGATTGAATAGATTGCTATAACGGTAATAGAATAATTTAAAAATATTGTAATGACGATGGGAAGAAAAGGGACAACTGACTGAGATTTTTGTGGGCTCTCCTCAGGATAGGGAGCGAAGGAACCCTCGTAACTTTAGATTGTAAATCGTTCTTTAATATCGTAATAAAGGCGTTTCAAATATGTTAAGTAAAGTAAAGAATTCTTATATTTATACAATGAAATTACGACCATAGATTAGTTCATATGTAAATACAGATTTTGAATAATCTTTACCTGACCTTATCGAGTTCTATAACAAAATCCTAATGATTCGACACCAACATTGTCTGTGGTATGTTTATTCAAATGAGAGGCGTTGAGTTTGCACCTGCACAGTTAATGTATCGCTGATTCTTACCAAGTTACGATACAGATCTGTTTGCCTTTTCTTTTCTAGATTTCTACTGTTTTTTTAAAAGAAATAAAACGGCATGCGGTTCAATTGAACTTTAGTGAATCCCATCGCCCATAGATATTTGCAGACCCAATGAAACAACATCGCTGCTGGTTATAAAAATTGTAACTGCTTGATTGTTGTTAATTATATATCAGTTTTGTGCAGTTTTTCATCGTAATAGAGTAAAGTAAACCCCACAGAAAAAACAAACACTACAATTTGAGCTTAAGAACTAACGTTAATAGATTTAATACACAGTCAAATATAGTTTACACTATTAATAAATACATAAAAAGTAAGCTAAAGTAACATTTAAAAGTAGCAGTTCCCGTCGGTGTCATTTTCGTTCATTATTCCGTGGAAATATGGGAAAATTGTCGACAAAAGCTATTCTCAAATCTAGCTGAAGACACACAAAAAATTTCAACAAAATCAACACAGCTAATTACAAGTAATTAAACGAAATACGCACATAAAAGTACATATCAGGTGTCTCAAAATAAATTTTATATTTATTTAGCTTACTGCGTGAACGCAACGTATCCGCGGGGGTTATGCCAATCGGTAGCCTGGCTCATGAGAATTCGGTCGCTATAGATATATACGGCTCACTATTTTTAATCGATCCACTATATATATGTCGGAGTGTTATAGTCTGTAGAACGCTGGCGCCATCTGTCTGTCGGCGTGGGGCAGAGTCAATAAGTGCCTACGTATGATAGTAGGAGCTCCGAGGTACGTCAGAAATGACGTCATCCACCGTGACACCAGGACGCCCACCGTGGAGGTGTTCGTCCGAAACTTGGCGAGGAGTATGTTCCGCCACGCGGACAACTCCCCACACATACACCTCCACGGCATTGCCAGCCAGCGCCCTAGAGCAGGAAACACTGGGCGTCCCCTGCCTCGTGAGCTTCTGCTGTCACCGCCTCCTGATGTAGGCGATTAATGACGATGTCGGCGGAGAACCATATACGCCCCTATGCTTTATGCTTATTCTCCGACAAATAAAATATCTTTTGAGACTCCCCGTATTAAGATTTAGTTCTTATATTTGGAATTTGAGCACGTAAACAGATCAATTTTAGAAAATTTCGTATTATGATGTAAGAATATGAAAGCCCTTACTATACTTTGGATAAGGGTTTTACTCTTTATCAGGTCTTCAAGACCCTTGACCACAATAAGTCGCCAAAATCCAATATCCGTGCATTCATTATGCAAACGACTTTTACGGGTAGTTACATTTTTCTCTTTCGTTTTAATTTTCCAAATCGTACGTGTTTATGGACTGTCAATGGAAAACAAGGAAATAATAAAGACTTAGCAACGTGACAGTGTTTTTTCTAGATTCAATTGAATAATAGAGATAATTGAGTAGAAGACCGTTATATATAAATAATTTATAATTATAAAATACTTGTCCTTCAATAACAAGAAGTCTATATGATAAGTAAGTAAGTAAGCAGCAGCCCATTAACGTCCCACTGCTGGGCACAGGCCTCCTCACTCATATGAGAGAGGGTTTTTAGAGCATAGACCCACCACGCTGCTCCACTGCGGATTGGCAGGCATAGTACACAAGTGCACTCTCTATTCCTTCACTCTCATAGTCCGATGTGACGGGAATCCGACACGACCGGAGAGAGATCAGGCGCAGGACCGACGGCTTAACGTGCTCTCCGAGGCACGGGGGTGGATCACACCGCCAACTTCCCAACTTCGGGCAAATATTGAGAAAATCTTAATAGAAACCTCAATATTGATATTTGAAATGGCCCGTCCCAGGACTCGAACCCAGGACCTCATGTCTGTAGTCGAACATGCTAACCACTAGACCAATGAGGCAGTCGTCTATATGTATATATGATAAGTCTTCTTTATTTTAACAATTTTAATAAGTATACAGAAAAGTATATTTCATTATTCGGTGACCAAATACATGCCTAATTTAGTGCGTATGTTTTAAGCTTTCGACGCACGCGCGTTTGTTTTATGTGTCAAAATATTTGACACCTGTTTTGCTGCGTCATTATCATTTTTAATTCACTTAATTCTTCTTGCGATTCATTAGAACTTACTATCTTTCATTTATTAAGTTTCGTAGATTTATTACGTTTTCGTAGATTTATTAGTTACTAACTTTATTTCATATTTGTTAAACTTATTATTATTATTTACAATTTTATCGCACTTTCGATCCCGATCAGATGAAATATTGTACACGCGACACGGAGCGAAAGTATGACATTGCCCCCCGGGTTTTTAACTAATAACACGTGGGCACCGATGTCATACTTTCGGCTCTAGCCCTTCATTTATTATAGTAAGTAAGTAAGTAGCAACCCATTAACGTCCCGCTGCTGAGCACAGGCCTCCTGACTCATGTGAGAGAGGGGTTTTACTGCATAGACCCACCACGCTGCTCCACTGCGGATTGGTAGGAATAGTACACAAGTGCACTCTCTATTCCTTCACTCTCCTACTCCGGTGTGACAGGAATCCAACACTACCGGAGATAGATCATCTATTATAAAACAAAGTAATCCACTGCGTTTATGTCTGCATGTTCGCGATGAACTTAAAAGCTCTTTAACGGATTTTATACGGTTTTCACCAATAGATAGAGTGATCCTAATCCTAAGGTATATATATGGCGGAGAATAAGAGAGAAGGAAAGCATAAAGCATAGGGGTGTAAGGTTCTCCGCCGACATGGTCATAAGCATATCAATCAGTCATAAATTACATACATTTCCATACTGTGGGCGTTGGTGGGTAATGTTGGTGCAATCAAAAACTTTATTAATTAACACAGATTACAATGTCCAATCACTTAATTTACCCGATAACAATTTACACTCATTAATAATAATAGCTAGGAACGCTACAATTAGTAAATAGTCGACCGCTCTGGCGGACCGTCACCCGAGAACTACCGAGAGATGTGCACCGGATCGCCACTATTGACTCGCCACCACAGATTATCGCACTCCGACATATATATTTTATCTAGGTTTTGTATAACTTGGTTGTAATATAATGATAATTGTTGAAAGTATCTCCCGATATCAAGACGCCTGGGAGCTTTGACCGAAAACGCTGCCTGAACCCTAAAACCCAGGTTAATTACTCTATTTAAGAGCTACAAAAAAGTCTACATCTGTAATACATCCTCTAAAAAACTATCATATATGCGGAAATTAGAAAGCTTTACAGACTCAATTATACAATTTAAATGTTTCATACCTTGAATTTCTGGTACATTTTTTTTTAATTATGACAGAGCTGGCGGGTCATGATGATAAGTGATAGCCGCTGCCCATGGACATCTGCAGCACTAGGTTCAATTGCCTCTTAAATATTTACATTTGGAAGTCTCGAGGGAATACTGCTGCTGAAAGTTGGTTCCACATTTTGCAGGTACACGAAAAAAAGGATCGACCAAAACGAGTCGTTGACGAGTGCTATTCAACCAGAGTGTGTGGATGGAATTTATTTCTACGACGAGAAGGTCGGTCGTAGAATTGTGACAATGGTACTAAATTAATATACTTCCCATAATAGACACAGAGAGAACTAATGGTTCGTCTGTGGTCTAGAATCTCCAGTTTGTTGGTCAGTTGGGAGATGCAGACTTTGAATTCGGTTAGAAAGGAATTGATATTGGGGTGAACCAGCACAAAGGTGGCAGCAGTATTCTAAACGTGGCCGAATTCGGGCTTTATACAAAAGTTAATGGTTTTTGGCTGTGAAGAATTGTTACTTACTTTGAGGGAAGTGTTCTGAAAGCAGAGTAAGATATCAAACAGAAATCCTTTTACAAAAGGCATAAAAATCAAAATCAAAATCAAAAATATCTTTATTCAAGGAGGCATATTACAGCTCTTTTGAATCGTCAAATTATATTTTTTTTCCACACTCTGATTCTAATATACGTCTGATGATGGTGCTCAAGATCGACTTAAAATCTAAAGTTACGAGGGTTCCTTCGCGCCCTGATCCGAGAAGAACCCACAACAAACTCAGTCGGGTATTTTTTTTAACCATCATCA
>JACTOM010000935.1:6633388-6655098 GCA_015832385.1 Elymnias hypermnestra | reverse complement strand
GCGGTATGAGGGTGCATCCATTGCAATCTCCCTCTCTCGTTCGTGGGCCTCCTTCAGTGAGATGATCGTCTCACAGAAGAACGCCACTCCCGCCCAGCACCTCTCACTCGAGAGCATCGCGCCTACAACGCTGACCAGTGAGAGGTCCGCGCCGATCAGCGCAACCAACCACAGCTGACCCTGATTATTATAAGTATAACTGTAAGACAGTTTGGGGCAATGTTTCCTGCGTAAGCGCGTGGCGTCCAAGTCTTCTAAACGGCGTTCCTCAAATGCGTTCACAGCTTTTTAAAGTGCAAGATCTTCCCAGCGGAACCCACGTGAGCTTAGATGACGTTTTACTACGTCCCTGTATCTCAGAAATTGGCCTCCATGTTTTCGCTTTCCTTCAATTGGGAATAGAACACCGAATTAGGAAGCCTGGTGTCGCTCATACGAACTAGATGTCCACACCATCTCAATTGTCCCTTCATAATTAAGGATTCAATTCCACCGAGATGTACTCCTCGCAGCACTTCGGAATTTGGTATTCGGTCCTGCCAATTAATAGATAGTAGTATAGATCTTAAGCACTTCTAAAGGCACCAAGTTTCGGTGGCGTAAAGCAGTATAGGCAATATGATTGCCTTGTATACTTCAATCTTATAAGGAAAAGTTTTCGTTACTCGAGGTACGTACTCGTATGTATAAGTTACTGTAGTCTATTACTTATCACGTCACTGAAATGCGAATACTCAGGTTTTTTATTCAAGTAGATTCAAAAAGCACTTTAGAAACATTTTTGTCGCTTAAATAATCTTCAAAATCATAATAGGACTTTTTTAACGTATTTCTTAATAGTATGTGGAGACAAACTCAAAAAAGGTCCGGGTATCTCATTAACAATCGATAGAGATCGCTATTAATCGATAAGACCGCCCAATTGCCCACTAAATTTACTTAATTGTAACTTATTGTATTTTTCTTTTGTCCTATTTTTGTGGTGGTTAATAAAGCATACATCTATCTATCTAAAATTGCGTATGCTCAAACCGACAAATGATTTCTGAACTTTCACTCTAAAATTGTGTGTTTCGCTCTTGTTACTTTATAAATGAATATTATTACAGATATATAAAATGTTATTCAAAATATATTGCGTCGGTACTGTAAGAATTGATGTTTGTTTGAATATTTCTTTTAAGGAAACGCAAGTTCCCAATTCATTTATCGCACCTATTGCTCTTTTTCGTGGGTATTGTCACGTTGATGCCAGAAAAGCTTATGGAAGCTCGCCTGGTACAATAGGAATCGGGACTAAAAAAGCGTGGTAGTATGTATCTTTCAAAGAAATAACTTTAATCTTACCCGTATCGAAAGCTCGTACATTCTGCCCCATTGCTTTCCGATTAAAACAACACCTAATATAGTGCACGTGCCGCAAATTTTCGACGCACGCGCGCTTATTTTATTTGTCAAAATATTTGGCATATTATTTGCTGCGTCATCAAAATTTTTAATTCCCTTCTTCACTTAATATTCTTACGATTCATTAGAACTTATTTTCTTTAATTTAATTAAGTTTTTGAATGCATATCTGAACTTATTTTTGGGCTATAACATAGTTAATGTTTGAGAGTTGTCATAAATAAACGACATAGTGCCAAATATATACCAGAAAAGCTTACGGAAGCTCGCTTGCGCTGGTATGAATCAAAAAAGCTTTAAATGGTATAATATGGTGATAGTTTTGAATTATAGATATACACATTAAAAATAGGATAAAATTTTGAGTAAAGAATAATTATTAAAGCCACTTACTGACTGACGACTTGTGCTTTTAGCAGTGAACAACATACCTGTAACAAAAATAAATAATTATATATTTTTATTTTTATTTTAGCTTTATTTTGGAAACAAACAGTACATTTTATACACAAAAATAATAAAATATATGATGCCCTTAAACTTACAACCAAAACAGTCTCCGATAATACAACTTTCTTATGTATACCTGAAAAAGAGAAAAGTGAGTGCAGACAGAGCAAAACATACTATATAATCTACTTCAAAAAGCTTAAACTAGTAATCTTTATGAAGAAGACTATCAATGATACTAAATTTGATTTTTGTGAGAGAGAGAGATGAAATGAGACAAATTCAGAGAATAACATGTTGTATTGTTTACAACTCCTTCTTATGAATGTATTCTCTGAATATCTTGTTTGGTGAGAATTAATTCACGGACAGATGAAATTAATTTTCGAAAGAAGATAAGAGGAGTCGTATTAGAATAAGCACAAAGTAAAATAAATGCGGAAGAGATGAGAGCGTTGAGAAGCATGAGTGGATTAAAACTGAGTGACAAAAATAATTCCCTGTATTTTCCTTTAGATGATGACAAAAGATGGAACATGTGAAAGTGATATTGAAAGGAGAGTAAATGCAGGGAATATGGTAAATGGTGCTCTGCATGCTTTTATGAATAGCCAGATGGTGTCTCAAAGGGCTAGACTGGCAGTGCATGCTGGAGTGTTGGTGCCAACACTTATGTATGGTAGTGAAAGTTGGGTATGGCAGAAGAATCACAAAAGTAAAATAAATGCGGTAGAGATGAGAGCGTTGAGAAGCATGAGTGGATTAAAACTGAGTGACAGAGTAAGAAATAGTGTGATAAGAGAACGTTGTGGTATAAAAGAAGACGTAGTGACTAAAATTGAGAAAGGTATGCTTAGATGGTTTGGGCATGTAGAGAGAATGAACGAAAGGAGACTAACAAAAAGGATTTATGAGTCAAGAGTGAATGCGAAAGTTGGAAGAGGAAGACCAAGGCGAACGTTCCTGGATCAAATCCAGAACATTTTAAGTAACGGCCAGGTCAAGAGCACTCTAAACCGACGAACTTGTACGAAAGGTTTAATGAGAATGAAAGAAGCGAAGGATATGCAAGGGTCGTGGCAGTGGAAGGAATTTAACTTGTTTTTCTATCATTGTGTACAAATGTTAATTTTAGATCAATTATTTATCACTTTTTACAGTTTATAAACATCAGGGCTTCATGAAAAACAGTTTGCATTGGTAAGAACAAAGGCGTTCAGTTACAGATCACCGCGACAGGAGCCTAGGGCGGCAATTACAGCCCATAAACCGGGGACATTAACTGGCACACAAGTGTACCGAAGGGACCTTTCCCTAATCCATTTGCGATATAAAGAGGTATAAATCAAACTTAATACGTCGCTACACGTGTTAATAAAGCGCCCTGTACACGGACCGACTTTATCTCATGCCAGTACATAGAACTTTTGAAAGCTTTCGTAGTGAAGCTTTTCATAATTAAAAGTGCGTGCGTACAAAGTACACATGTCAGAAGTGAAAATTCTTTGGCAAAGTCATATTTATACTTACACAAATCTAAAACTTCAGGTTTCCGAGACTTAGAGGGAGAGAACAAGGAATTTAACGAATATAGTTGTCAATAAAAATGTCATGCGTTTTTTTTTTGTCAATAATACAAATTATTAATGAAATTTTGATTTTCATTTTAAAATTTAGAAATGACGATTGATGAAAACTTTTAATTTTACATTTAAAAATAAATAGTACACATATTAAATGTAAGTAAAAGTTAAGTAAGTAGCAGCCCGTTAATGTCCCACTGCTGGGCAGGCCTCCTCACTCCGAGAAGCGAGGGTTTTTAGAGCACAGACCTACCACGATGGTCCACTGCGGATTGGCAGGCATAGTACACAAGTGCAGGACCGACGACTTAACGTGCTCTCCGAGGCACGGCGGTGGATCACACCGCCAACTTCCTAACTTCGGACAAATATTGAGAAAATCTTAATAGAAACCTCAATATCGATTTTGAATCGGCCCGATTCGGGACTCGAACCCAGGACCTCATGTCTGTAGTAGAACATGCTTTCCACTAGACCAATGAGGCAGTCATATTAAATGACTAGTGGCAAATTAAAATACCATATGTTATTAATAATATAACTTTCAAACAAATTAGCCTCCTCATGCGCCTAAAGAAGTTTCACTTCAAAAATGACGAGAATATAAGATAAATTTAAACTAAAGTTATATTATAGAATTTAGTACAGTATAAGTCTAAGAATTTTCATTTCCTCCGCGTATATACAAATACACATTAAAAAAAATAGAAGTAATGTTTATCACGTTAAGTTTGAGATGGAAATGTGTGACCTGTAAAGATTTTAATTCACCTCTTATGGTATTTATATAGTAACGCAACAGAACGTAAACTTTTCGCTTGGCGATACGTCTTTGCTGGTATGATGATAAATAACCACGAAAGGAGGCAACCACCAGTTCAGACTCAAGACATATTCGACGGCCTCGCTGTCGCAGTCGCTTTATACACGCTTGATGAAGTATAAACTTCTATCCAGGAGTGTGGTACTGTACCAGTATACCCACTGAAACACAGCGGAACTCTCTTCATCCAAATATCCGCTGACGCATTTAGCGCTGACATCCCGGATGACTCCGACGTAAGGGTTTAGTTGGCGGAGAGTAGGCGGACAAAACTGCGCCTCCTAACGCCGTCGTTCTTCGAGGAGAGTGAGTAGCGTCTATTATAAGTTCCTTTAGCATGTTTAGTGCCTCCTTATACAGGATGACCTCGCAGAATGAAGCCACTGCTCACTTACGTGACTCTTCACCAAGCTTAGCGCCTATGCTTCGAGTATTCGCTTCAGCTTCGGTTGTGGCTAGCTACAACCCTACCAGCAAAGAAGTACCGCCAAACAAGAAGATCTGTGTTCCAGTACGAAACCATAAGAGATTAATTGTCTCCCATAAGATGTGAGCCACCAAAGTGAAATGCTAATCTGTTAGCAATGAAAATGCGATTCCCTAAATTTGTCCTACCAGCAAATCCAGGACCTCTGCATCCAAAACGAGGCCATCAAATAATCCAATACAGTGATTTTACAATTGGATATTCGACTTGCTTGCCAAATGTTAGTTTCCAATAGGCAAACATTGGAAAACTTCGCAGATTTGATTATAGTAAGATCCAGTCATATATGAATAGAGCTGAAGCTGAAATAATCTATAAATTATTATGATTTTTGTTTATTATAACTAACCTTATCTAGCTAATATGTAAACGTTTTATCTAAGTCTAGAGTCCAGCGACTATGCTTAGTTTACTATAATGTCTGCTGACTCACTCTGTTCTTGAGTTCTTGTTTAAAAGCACCATTCTGCACTATATTGTGTCACTGCACTTTCACTTTCTCAAAAGGTTTTGTTCTTTTAAGTCTTCTCTTTGTCTGTGTGACATCCAGGAGTTTAGCAGCTTCGGGATTCACGTTATGGCGAAGTCTTTGGTGATGAGCTTTGGAAGTGGAGTATAAATTTCCCACGTTTCTAGTTTATATTGAGTCCATTTCTAATAATGATAATATTTTTTAGAAATTATGCATAAAAAAATACAATAAATCAATAAAAACATTACACAAACATAGAGCATGTATACGTATCTATCAATCGCTGACAATTATGTTAAAGGTTACATTAAAAGAGTTTTTATTGTCAAAAGCACTAAGGAGGTCACATTACGTAACTTTGTCCATATTTTTCTTTAACATAATGACAGTTCACTGCGTATATATATTAGAAAATTTGTTGTACGTACACAAAAACATTGACTCTTTTAATAAAAAGAGTGAATGTACATCATATAACTTACGAAACCAAAACAAACTTGTTATAAATTCTAGTAGGCTGCATAAGATTAACAACTCATTTAAGGGTAACTGTATACGTTTCTATAATAAACTCCCACAAGACGTTCTAAAGATGTCAATTAATAAATTCAAAGTCTTTGTTAAAAGAAAGTTGATAGAAAAATCGTATTATAAGTTGCAAGATTACCTAGACGATAGAAACGCTTGGGAGTGAACAAATTGCTCTAATTTTAATTAAAATATAGTAAACTAATTTGTTATTGTAATGATGATGGTAAAAAAAAAAACCCGACTGAGTTTGTTGTGGGTTCTTCTCGGATCAGGGCGCGAAGGAACCCTCGTAACTTTAGATTTTAAGCCGATCTTGAGTACCGTCATCAGATGTATATTAGAATCATAGTGTGGAAAAAAAAATATATAATTTGACGATTGAAGAGTGCTGTAATATGCCTACTTGAATAAAGATATTTTTGATTGATTGATTGATTGAATCAGAACCTTCTCCTGATTAAGCCCAACACAATTAAGCTAACGATAAAATGGTTAACACAAAAAACATCGTTTACTGAGAAATTTTGAATCATTAATTAAACTATCTAAATATTTATATCAAGTTCAATGGATAGTAATGTTTGGCGTGGTTTTTTGGTTTCAATTATATTTAATAAATTTTTATAGATTAAAATCCTTGGCGAAATATGTTCAAACATGTAATTTAAATACTTTCATGGGCTATTTCCTCTGAAAAGAGCATATTGTCTTTTCTGAGGCCATTAGACTGAGTACTAAATATCAAATCGGTTTAGAAGTTTTGGCGTGAAAGCGAGAAATAGAAAGAATTATATCCTGATTTATAATTATAGTAAAGATTATTTTACACGCTTGATGGTAAAACTTTTAACGTATTATTTATTTCAATCGAATCAACAGAAAAATGACGATATTTTTAACCCTTATAACAATTCTTTTGCATTAAAAAGTAGACTATGTCCTTCCTCAGGCTCTAGACTATCTGTGTAAGAAATTTTATTTAAATCGGATCAGTAGTTTTGACGTGAAAGTGCGACAGACAGAGTTACTTTCGCATTTACAATATTAGTAAGGATTGTGATCGATTTTCAACCCTTGGACGATAACTGGCATAACACAATAAAACTAAAATAACAGGAATTTGTTTTAAACAAATTTTGTTAAAAATAAACTATAATTTTTTATAGATATAGACTCTTGAAATCAACTCGTGACTGGTTAATATAGTTTGTCATATCAAAAGAAACAACCAACACAATTTGAAGCAAATAACCGTAAATAATGTAAATATATATCAGATCAAACTTAAATTGTATTGACATTTAAAAAATGGGATATTAAAGTATAAAATTAAACACGATATTTGTAGTTGTCCTCATTTTCTACTCTTATTTGTACATAAGACAATAAAGGATGTATTTTTAAGATTTGCAACTTGAATTTAAATTGATTTTATATTGTTATATGTAGTAATGAGCTAAATATTATATGTTCATAAAAAAGATAACATTTAATATATTATTCAAGTCAAATATGATAGGAATTTACTTGTAAAACTAATACTGAGATAACTGACTAATTATAACAATTCTTTTACTTAATTCGTATTAGTTCACATCCATAGATATTTATTTGAATATTTAATATATAAATTGATTACAACTTAATATAGAATTTAAATAATTTTAATCATTTCTAACTTAAAAAGGCCTGGACAGATTTTGTTGATCTCTGATTTGTTGAATCGTCTAACCCTCAATAACATAACGAGTATTAAGAATCTCCAGAACTATTAAAACTAATTATTTTTCAATCTCATTTGCTATTTTTCTTTAGGATATTAAAATATAAAGATAGTGTCTAATGAGTATGTAATCTCAGATACAGCTACATAAAAAATTGTTGGAAACATCGTTGGTATACCTCAAGATTACGTAACACAGTAATCAAAACAAACATGATGATCCAAGGACTTCGATGCAACAGAGTAATCTATAAATAGGTGATGAACCAAGGACTTATACACAACAGAGTATTAAATAAATAGATAATGAGCCTAGGACTTATACGAAACAGAGTATGCAACAAATACGTAATGAACCAAAGACGTATAAGCAACAGAGTAATCAACAAATAGGTGATGAACCCAAGACTTATATGCAATAGAGTAATCAACAAATAGGTGATAAACCAAGGACTTATACGCAGCAGAGTAATAAATAAATAGATAATGAACCCAAGACTTATACGCAATAGAGTAATCAACAAATAGGTGATGAACCAAGGACTTATACGCAGCAGAGTAATAAATAAATAGATAATGAACCCAAGACTTATATGCAATAGAGTAATCAACAAATAGGTGATAAACCAAGGACTTATACGCAGCAGAGTAATAAATAAATAGATAATAAGCCAAGGACTTATACGCTACAGAGTAATCAACATCTAGGTAATGAACCCAAGTCTTATACGCAATAGAGTAATCAACAAATAGGTAATGAACCAAGGACTTTTACGCAACAGAGAAATCTAAAAATAGTTGACGAGCGAAGGATTTATAAACAACAGAGCTATCGAAAAATTGTTGATCAATATATATGGCATCTAACATTCGGACATAGAGGGTCGAGATGAAGAACCTAGAACTTATTTGCAATAGAGTAATCAACACATAGTTGAAACCAAGAACCTTATCCATCAGATTAATCAAACAATATTTGATGAGGCAGGAATTCATAAGTATTGAAGTAATCAAAAAAACGCTAATAAAAACGGTCCAAAGTGCCTTTGAGTCAACCCGTTCCCGATTTCTAAAGACTACACATACACTCACACTGATCTTGCAACCCTTGTGTGCAAGGTGGTGCGAAATGAAATTAAAGGGGGGGGGGGGNTAAAGGGGGGGGGGGGTTAAAATGCAAAGGAATCACCCGACGCGCGCGGGGGCCGAAGTGTCCCAGACCGGACACTTTGAACGAATTATGACGGTCATTATTAGAACGTGGACAGAATTAAATTGCCTCCCCCTCCCCCTTATAACCCCCTCTCTCCCTCCCACCTTCCGGCTAAGTATGCCCGCATAATGATACCTGTCTGATACTCGCAACACTTATCTGGGTATGAACGGATCTTTATCGAGTGCTATAAGTTTTTCTTTCTTTCTTATCTATTAAATTATAAGGTATGTTTTCATTAATTCAAGTAGTTTCTACAATCTGTTATATTAGACTGTCCGTTGGTAAGAAATCTATGACTTCATTGGAAATTTACCACGTAAAGATCACCAAAGTCTCTGGACAAATTTTAATGGGACTTTCAGTGGCTCTTGCTATAAAGGGTAACTTACTACACGAGAAATATGTGGCTAAGAGGTTTGTTTGGATTTAATTAAAAAGCCAAAAGATAGACTGTCTAGTCGCGAAATGTACAGAAAAGTTGCGGGTGACAATCCTGAGCAGGCACCACTAAATTTATTTTTATAAAAAGAAACTGATCATTGTACTTTTTGGTGAAGAAAAACATACTGTGAAAACAGATACAATTACAAACATATAGTACGCGATACATATGGATGCACAACTAATCCCCCAAAAGCAATCCACCTCAACAATAAAGCTCAAATATTTACACGTAACGGCTTAGATGCAATGAAACTAGATAAAATAAGTGGCGCGTAAACTCGCTAACGTAAAGCAAACATTAGCGATAGATTAGCCAGTAGATGGTTGTACCAATAGACGGTACAATTGCAGATTTGCTATAATCTCGGCAAACGCGGTGAACGATAAATGAAATATTTACTTTGAGGTCCAAGACGTGGATGACAAGCGAAACGTGAAAAATAACTTTACTGAGACGATTTACTAAGGCGTACTTTACTGAGATTGCCACGACTACCGATTGATCTAGATGAACAAGATATTTTATACAAGCTCTATAAAAGTAAGATACTCGGGTCTAAATAAACAAGACATTCAGTTCTAAATGAGCAGGACATCTAGCTCTATATGAGCTGGATACTCGGATGTAAACAGGCAGATCACTTGGCTTAAGACGAGCAGGTCATTTAGTTTTAGATGAGCAAGCGAGGCGATCGGCCGTGGAAGCTACGGGCAGAAGCTCTAGCAGTCGTGTATCGGCACAGAGCGGCTGCAAGGGCGTCTGTCCTGCGGTCTGATGCCGACGAAGTCCGGAGGGTCAGAGCCCTGGTTGACCTGGAGCTGGTCCAAAAGTGGAATAAAAATCTCGGGTCCCCAGCAGCGGGCATGGCCTCTGTGGCGGTGATCCAACTTCCCATGGAACAATGGCTTACCAGGGAGCACGGGACGGTTTCATACCCGGAGGAGTCACCCGCTTGTCATCAGTGTGGCGCGGCTATCAATTCAGTACATCACACTGTGCCAGGTTTTGCGGCCTGGAGACCTCAGCGTCGCCTCCTGGTCGCGTTGAACGGTGGCGACCTCTCGTTAGGGAGCAATATAGGCGCGATGCTCTCGAGTGAGAAATCGTGGGTGGAAGTGGCCTTCTCTTGCGAGAAGGTAGTCTCGCTGAAGGAAGCCCACGAGAAAGAGAGAGGGAGAATGCAGTGGATGCTCCCCCTCACCGCCGAAGGAGGTGGAATACAAGGCAGCGCATGTTTGCACATCTCTTCCCGCCTGCGAGACCCTCCATCGTCGAGTCCTATAGTCCTGACTGGTCATCGATCAGGGTTAGCGCGTAAATTGCTTTTCTAAAAAAAAAAACAACGCAATCAAGTCTGTGGTTTCTAATCACCGCATCACCGCAAGAAGAAAGACCATTAAGAGGTAAACTTAGGTCAGGTCATTATTGCATCTTAGACTATAGTATATCTACCATCAAGAGAGGAGGATCAAAAAAAATAAAGAGAGGAGAGGAGGATATAAATAAATATGTACATGAATCTGAAATAAAACGTTTCTATATCGCTTGCTCCTTTATCTTGTGGCAGGCGTACGCTGATACGGCGGTGCGTAAAGCGGGCGAGTTAAGACGGGCAACGTGAGATTGCCTACCTGTGAGATATGGTAAATATCGGTTATTTCAAACAAAGGGATTACGGCTATTTACCTTTTTATTGGGTCGTTCGGTCAGCAAACTTATCTGCTTACTGAACGTCCGATAAGTGCTTGGAATTAATTAGACAAACCTTGAGGATGTAACAGATGTATATTGGTTTTACGACGTACAATGTTACATTTGGAAAAGATGTTTTATCGAGGCTCAATGTGTAATCACTCCTATCCTTGAAATTTTACATTTCCGTAGAATTTTTGGCATGAAAAGAAGGCTATATATATTCTGCGTAACATCCGTCAATTCATTTGACTAAAAAAGATGTACCGTCGAAATTAAGGTGATGATATGTCTTTCTTTTAAGAACTTTACAGGATATGCCTTGCAGAGTGCGTGAAGCCATGAGTTTTTCGGTTTTTCTACCTCTGTGAATGTCGATTATGCACCAGACTACTATAAAAATAAGTACAGACAGGGCACGTTTGTTCAGACATAGAACTGCTAAACATAAAACTATATAAAACAAATAGATAATTTACAGATACTCTAGTAACTTAAATAGTCCAATATTAACATGTTCGAAACCCTACAAGTTTCACAATTGCTTATGTTAGCAACCACTAAATAATTTCACCAACAAATTTTCTGCAAATTAAGAGATATTTTTTTACTAAAGTCATATTGTTTACGACTGTCGATAATTTGAATCTATAAAAATGAATTAGTAATATTTTGCGAGCAAGAACGTAATAATTTAAAAACCAGGCTCATCTAGTTTCTTTAATTTGAAGCAATTATCATGCACATATCTGTGTTTGTAGTTCACATTTACCTTTGGTTTACCTGACTTTGTTCTTCTTTCACTCTGGATTTTTTTATTCCTGTCCTTTTGAACTCTTGGGGCAATCGAAAATCCCTTAAGTTTCATATTGTATGTTTGTTAATTTCATCGTGAACGAAATTCTGGAGGCCCTCATTATATTAGTTCCTTTATAATTAGCGATGTTTTCACAATATAGACTTCGATGGAAAGTGTGATAGAAGCCGACGTCTCATAAATGAATACAATAAAAAATAATTTCCCCGTCTCGCCACATAAATAGTCATTATGAGAGCATTCGACACAATTACATCGCGGGGATGCCCCGTTAAAAATCATATTATAGGGGTTGGTCCAAGATTGCAACGACAGCGGGGTATTAAGACTTATATACATTGACTTATATAATACTAGCTGTGCTCGAGACTTCGAAATTTACAGCAATTTTGACGTGAAAATACAGCAGACAGACAGAGTTACTTTCGTATTTATAATATTAGGAAGGATTACTATTTAACACCCTTGAAAGTAAGTATAAGACATACGGTTGTGAGTTTCAACTACTAGTTTTAAAATGACGATAATTCCATCCCTTGCAAATCTTTTATCGTATTAAAAAATAACCTATATCCTTTCTAAGGCTCTAGACTATATGTGCACCAAATTTGATTTCACTTTGTCATGAAAGTGTTACTTTTGCATTTATAATAGTAAGGATTATATTTCGTAAAGCAAATCCTAAACTCGTAAGATAGGAGCCATTGTTCTTTAGCCAAGAAAATTATCAAAAACATAACTAATGTTTTCATCATCAGTCTCTGTTAGTCCACTATTTGAATAACATTAGGACCTTTATGATACTGGGCTACCTAATGTTGGGTGCCTGAATATATTATTTTTACACTAGACAATAGACAGATTGAATATCGGGCTCTCTGCTAGAAGAGCTAATATTAGCACTGTTCGCACTTGTCATTTCGTTGGGAATATTGTACATGCATGTATACATAGCATTCTTCCACTTGCCACGATCCTTGTATATCTCCCACGCTTCTTTCATTCTCATCAAACCTTTCAACCGAGGTCTTTGGTTCAGAGTGCTCTTGAACTGGCCTTTATTTAAAATGGATTTGATCCAAATAAGTTCGCCTTGGTCTTCCAACTTTCCCATTCACACTTGACTCACAAATTCTTTATGTCAATCTCTTTTCATTCTCGTTACGTACCCAAACTTTATTTCTTATTTTGTCACTTAGTTTCCATCTACTTATACATCTTAATGCTGTCATCTCTATTGCATTTATTTTAGTTTTGTGCTTCTTCTGCCATACCCATTTCATTACCATATATAAGTGTTGACACCAACACTTCTCCATGCACAGCTCCATTTACCATATTCCCTGCATTCATTCTCCTTTCAATGTCACTTTCACATGTTGCATCTTTTTAAAATTTAGATCACAAGTATACAAATTCCACTTGTTCCCTATCTATCGAAATATTGACATTCATCATAAATTCACTCTCATTCTTTTTCGGTTATGAAAAGTTGTTATACAAGAAAAAATATGTTGATACACGCGGGTCCTTCCCAAAGTTGCAGTGTGCCACCCCCACCCCGACACCCGCCCGGGACCCCGTTAACACGGTTAATAATAGGCTCCTTACCCCCGCCTTATCTGCAGTATTAACCCATAAAACATTATAATTTACAACGGTACGTCGCCGCGCTATGACGCTGCGCAGTCGGTGGTCGGCGCTTCTCAAACTTTGAGAAATAATTCTCGAAAGAACAAACCAACTACCGTCTTTGTACTTTTAGAGAGCATTTATCGGACGATGGACGGTTGTTTTGATACATTTTATTGTTTTAGTTTAAACTATAAACGCTTGTGAGCTGTTTTTAAAACTATTATTTTAAGTTAATTGCGTTAAGTTGAAAGAATCGGAAGCCCCGGTGGTTTCTCTGCTACAGATGTCTTTAAGAACTACCGGTGAGTGAAGAGAAATTATTCAGCGTGATCTTGGTTACATGATTTACATAAATTAAGAAGGAAACTTTAATATTTACAGCTGCTTTCATATTCTAATAAATATATTTGTATAGGCACCGACATTTTAACATTTAGTTTAAGTTACCTTTTTATGTATTTTATAAGTGTGGTGTGGTAACAATAAAGAAATAAAATAAATGTCATTTTGTGAATTCTTTCCTTGTTAGCGAATTTATTTATTCATTTTATCCACATTTTTTGTATAGATAAATGATTCACATTAATTTTACAGTCAATAGTCAATAGCAAAATAATAACTAATTATTTCAGTTAAACTTTTTGTTAAAAGCAGATATGAAAGGCATCATGATTTACTTTACCATGCTGTTGTATGACGTATAATTGTGGTAAATGGAACTAAAATTCTACAATAAAAACATTTATGTGGTCTTAATGAAGTTTACCTTTTACAAGGTAATGCAAATAATTCTACAAAATGTCTAATTACCAAGAATTTCGACGTCTATAGTATTGAAAAGCTTTAGTAGTTATACTTCAGTATAACGAAACTGTAACTTTCCATCCGTTACAAGTGTAACAATTTCTTTGATGACGTTTACAATAAAAATATAAATAAATATGTTAGTAATTACATTCTTCTATTTACGGTTTCATTATCATATCATAAAGTACAGCCTATTTAAAAAACCACCACCACCACGAATGAAAGAAGCGAAGGAGATATGCAAGGATCGTGGCAAGTGGAAGGATGTTGTCTCTGCCTACCCCGAAGGGAATGAGGCGTGATGCTATGTATGTATGTATTTAAAAAAAAGCTAAAGAAAACAGCACATACGAGTATGTAACGAAATCACAGATTGATATTTCTAAAATAATAATAAACGAATATATCCACTTTCTGGATCTGCCTCATTGGTCTAGTGGTTAGCATGTTCGTCTACAGACATGAAGTCCTGGGTTCAAGTCCCGAGTCAGGTCAATTCGAAATCGATACTGAGTTGTCTATTAAGATTTTCTCAATATTTTCCCGAAGTTGGGAAGTGGCGGTGTGATCCACCCATTAAGCCATCGGTCCTGGGCCTGATCTCTCTCCGGTCGTGTCGGATTCCCATCACATCGGACTATAAGAGTGAAGGAATAGAGAGAGGACTTGTGTACTATGCCTGCCAATCCGCACTGCATCCGTATCTCTCCTATGAGAGGCCTGTGCCCAACAGTGGGACGTTAATGGGCTGCTACTTATCTTTTTTACTTTTATATCCACTTTCACAAGGTTAAAATTAATACAATCAACACAATAACAGCAGAAATAAATTACCGCCGCAAAGTTTGGGGACCAATGTCAGGAGATACTTAAAAATAACGAGATTCTAGCAAATATTGTAATAGCCTCTCCCTGGGTATTTAGCGAGGCGCCGTTTGTTTTAACGCGGTCTTCGCTGACTGCGCGCTTTTGCCCTACAGTTTGCGGGTGTCGATAAACACTTGTTTACCTTTCATTCATAGACCGTGTCCCATATCAATATATTATAAATAAAAACTAAAAAAGAACCGCTTTCAAAACAAATTAGTATGCTCGAAAAAGTAAAAAAAAATTTAAGTTCCTCGTATTCTTATACTCGGAGTCGGCGTCAGCCAAAGTAGGTGTGTCCCGCGTGTTCACTTGGCGGCTCCCACGCCACTCACACCTATAGCTGTGTATGTAGTTACAACCTATAGAACTAAATAAGAATACACAATATTTTACTTTTTAGAGCATATTAATTTGTTTAAAATAGTTTGTTTTGAAGGCGGGTCTATTTTGTTAAAATTCTTATTTATTTTTTAATTTTGAGTGCATTTATAGTACACTAACAAATTTGTCTGAATATCACTACACCTAAAGAAAGTGTTACTCAAATGAGACCGCACCGTTTAAATAAAACAACCTCATGCATTGCAGATCGGTTCCCCCCCCCCCCCCTCCCAATTGGCTTCACAGATACTATACCTTAAATATTGCAATGTATCAATACACATAAGCTAATTGCAATTTGATTACAGACAGTTAAATATTCTGCCACAAATCGCGCCCTAACTGCAAGCCGTTGAGGAGTTCCATTGATCATCATACTACTACTGCGACAATCACTTGTCCACGCCGACGTTACGGTAGGTGACTCAAATGACCTATGGAAGATTGTGTCGAGTATCGTTAATTTGCTCCTAAGAATTGAAGAGTTTCGTCACTTTGTCATGGGTTCCATCATCAAAATCTAACCAAACTATCATCAAACAACCCTTGGAGTTTATTTTTTCCAACAAAAAAAAAGTATCATTGAAATCGGTTGGCGTAATCTTGAGTTGTCCATTTATCGCGCGCCATTTTTTCTCGTGGATGCTGTCATCAGAACTGGCCTAAAAATGGGACCCTACGACAAGCATCACCTCTCATATAAAAAAAATGCAAATTATGCCCTTAATTGTTCTTTTCAATCCATTATTGTGCTTTTCGGTGAAGGAAAACATCGGGAGGAAACGCGCATGTCCCGGTGATAATTCTAGGGTATTTAAAGGAAAGTAGCAGCCCATTAACGTCTCACTGCTGGGCACAGGCCTCTTCACTCATAGGAGAGAGGGTTTTTAGAGCATAGACCTACCACGCTGCTCCACTTCGGATTGGCAGGCTTGTGTACTAACACAAGTGCACTCTCTATTCCTTCACTCCCATAGTCAAACGTGACGGCAATCTGACACGGCCGGAGAGAAATCAGCGGCAGGAACGACGGCTCAACGTGGTTTCCGAGGCATGGAGGTGGAGCACACCACCAACTTCCCAACTTCGGGCAAATATTTAGAAAATCATAATAGAAAACTCAAAATTTATTTCTGAATTAGGTATGTGTAGCCTGCAATGCAGTGGTGCAGATTGATAGGTAAACCCTCTCTCCAAAGAATGAGGAGGTCTATGCCCAGCAGTGGGGCGTGGTTAGGGTACTACATACGTTTTTCATATCGATTAAAAGGTGAAAGCTTTTCATCCAAAACATAGCCTAATTCCATAGAGATGTAAGAAAACGATGCAAGGTTGGTTATTCAATAATTCGTCAGTACATTTACAAAAAAAAGGCCGCGATGACATATAACTATCTTCTAAGGATAACTCATTTTACCTATTTTATCTTCCATAAAAAATTGTTAAATATATAGCGGCAAATGGAAATATATGTCCCACTGCTGGGCGAAGGCTTGTCCTTTGATAAGGATAGTATAAAACACTGCCCCACCATGCTGCTCAATCACGAGTGGAATTGCTACACATATCTCAAGCCGTCGGTCCTGCGCCTGATCTCTTACCAGTTCCACTATGAGAATGAAGGGATAGAAAACGCACTTGTGGTAGCGCATATACTCGTGTACTCTGTCTCGCAACTTGCAATGGAGCAGCTTGGTGGGTCCATGCTCTAAAGATGCTCTCTCCTATAAGTAAGCAAGTCCGTGCCTAGCAGTGGGACGATATTAGGCTGTTAACCTTTTTTAAACTCCTCAGAAGTTCCCAGGATATGTAGATTTCTCTATAATTTCCTTTTCCTTTGCTTAAAAGCAGAATGACAATTTTTAAAAAGAACTTACTGTTTTCTGCAGTTTCACTCCCCTAGTTCCTGACCCTGCGGGAATATGAAACTAAGTACTAAGATACTCCAAAAACAAGTCTAAACAGACATAGCCTGTAAAATAATGCAACAGATGAGCCCCAAAACCCCGAACTCTTTTTATAAAATCATCAAGTAAAGATTTACCCATATTCCTGCGGGATTGGAAACTACGCGGCCTAAAGCTAATATGTTAGATGTTACGTTCTGTGTTCATAGAGCCGGTTAACGGTTATTGTCGGGTTTAGAATTAGTGTTGTATGTAATGTTCGCCCGGATTACACCGTCTATTTATTGTGTTGCCTAATTTTAGATTGTGTTAATTTAAATAAGATAGTAATGGCGGGTTGGGTGTTGTTTTATATTATTTATGTTTATTAAATTCCTGGTAATTAAGCGATATACTCTTGATAAGCGTGAGGACTTTAGGTTTCGTTTGTTACTCTCGTATAATATAACTTTTAACAAAAAGACATATAGATGTAACTAAAATTGAGAAAGGTATGCTTAGATGGTTTGAGCACGTAGAGAGAACGAACGAAAGGAGACTAACAAAAAGCATTAGTCAAGATCTAATGGGAAAGTTGGAAGGAGAAGACAAAGGCGAATGGTCGTGGACCAAATCCAGAACATTTGAAAAAAGGGCCAGGTCAAGAGTGCTCTTAACCAACGAAATCTGTTTTAGAGTTTCTCACTAATTTGTAATTCCTGTCTGTCACCAAGCGATTGTCCTTCATTCTCCTGTGCTACCATTTCTTATACATACCCTTGTAAAACTTTCTACTCCAAGAAATTTGTCCAATAATCGACGGCGACTTTAAACAGATGATGTGATTAAACTTGAGACCATTTCATCATAATAAACAAATATACTAATTTAATAGCAATCCAACAAATATGAAAAATAATGGTTGCTGAACAGGTGCAATCGCCCGTGCATCATTCAAGAAAATGAAATGAATAAAGCTCAGAGTTAGAATCCTACTATGAACATCTGGCCAGTTGTTATATACGGATGCGAGGCATGGACCCTGAAAGAGGAAACCATAAGACGCCTCGAGGCGTTTGAGGTCTGGTGTTACCGCCGCATGCTTCGTATCAGTTGGACGCAAAATATTCGCAACGAAACCGTATTCCAGCGCGTCGATATGACCCAGAAACTTATGCATACTATCAAGAGGGGGAAAGTTGAGTATCTGGGCCACGTACTTAGGCACGTTAGGCACGATAGACAATGTTGAGGGAAAAGGGCGTGCTGGACGCAGAAAGAAGTCTTGGCTGCGTATCACACGCGAATGGACAGGAATAAAGTCCGCAGCCGAGCTGTTCCGGTTTGCAAAAGATAGAAATAAACTCAAAAAGTTAGTGGCCAACCTTTAAGAAAAAGGAAGAGGCACTTTAAGAAGAAGAAGAAACAGGTGTACGAAGTTTTTCAATATTAAATTATTATAAATCTGCATCAAATAAGTTGTAAAATAAGTTATTAATCGGTTTTATTTTTAATTTGGATCCGGATTCAGTATTAAATAGTGAAGCCGCGACGGCGGATGTGGAATAAATTGCCGCGGTTTGGCGACAGTGTCCCGTTGGCTGATATTTTTGCGGGATTGCTTCAATCACGGTTGAAAACTTTATTGCGATTGTGTTGTATAAAACCCTGCGAACGTATTTCAAAACAAGTATAAATTTTAAAATCCGCAGCGACCACTGGGGATGCTATAATGAAATCGTAAATCCGAGCGTTGCACCTCGTATAATACTGACGTATAAAACGCAGCGGTTTGGCTTCTGGTCTTTTGCAATGCATTTGCGCGGGAAAAGTGTTTATTTAAAACTGAGTTATTCCTCAGAACAGGGCGTGGAGACACCATCGTAATTTTCCTGATTATTTACCTAAATGTATGTCTGTATGTTTGGGATTTTGATAGATGGGGAACAAGTGGAAGAGGTTAATGAATTTGTATACTCAGGAGCTAAACTTATAAAAGATGGAACATGCGAAAGTGATATTGAAACGAGAGTGAATGCAGGTAATATGGTAAATGGTGCTCTGCACGCCTTTATGGTGTCTTAAATGGCCAGACTGGCTGTGCATGCAGGAGTGTCGTAGTGAAAGTTGGGTATGGCAGAAGAAGGACAAAAGTAAAATAAATGCGATTAAAACTGAGAGACTAAGTAAGAATAGTGTGATAAGAGAATGTTTTGGTATAAAACAAGATGTAGTGACTAAAGTTGAGAAAGGTATGCTTAGATGGTTTGGGCATGTAGAGAGAATGAACACTGACAAAAAGGATTAATGACTCAAGAGTGAATGGGGAAGACAAAGGCAAACGTTCCTGGACCAAATCCAGGACATTATAAATAAGGGCCAGGTCAAGAGTACTCTGAACCGACGAACTGATAAGAAAGGTTTAATGAGAATGAGAGAAGCGAAGGAGATATGCAAGGATCGTGGCAAATAGAAGGACATGGCCTCTGCTTACCCCGAAAGGAATGAAGTGTGATGCTATGTATGTACATATGTTGTAGACTATACGAACAACAGGTAATTTTATTGTAACAAAGTAAAGTTTACCCGATTGAGTTTATTAAGTATTCATCTCAGAATAGTGCTCAAAGGAACTCAATAAACTTTACTGTCTATTCGTATGTAAAATTGTTATAAAGTAAGAACATGTGACTGTTCGTAATAATATAATAGAAATAAAAGCTTTTGTATCTGTATATTTCTTCAGTGAAAATCAATAAACAGATTAGGCTGTACTTTCTATAAATCATTTATAACCTAGTTTAATATCTTAGGTACTTTAGATTTCGGTAAGTAATCGGTAAGCTAAATAAATGTCGTTGACCCGTGCTTAAACGTCAGCTGTTTTAAATTTTGTGTTGCTTTTGTTAGACTATAGATAGTTGGGGGCTATTGAGCAATATCGTACCAATACATAAAAATACCAAAAATATTTTGCAATATTACGAAATGTTATGCAACACGAGGTGATTTTAACAAGCGGAACAACTCTATGAGAGTTTCGAGCTGTGTCTCGTGAAGTTGTTGTCTTAAGAGAAAAGTGAAGTAATTATTAGTATACGAGTAGTGCCAGTTGTGTATATTTAAATAGTGAAGAGAATAAAATTTGTTAGTTAATGGGAGTTGGTGATGTTATAATAATTTGCTGGGGTTTTTAGTTAAAATATGATTTGTATTTAATCAGGATCGTTTTTTTCCGTCCCATAATGAAAGGTGTCATTAGTACTATTGCCTCTCTTGCTTTTTTGAAAGTGGTCTCCTAAAACTTCGTATGCTACCTTATATTAATCTACTGGCGGAAACCGAGACTTTGTTTACGTCGAATGTTTTTTTGGTAGAATTTTTCATAATTTAGGCATATTTTTTTACAAATAAGAAACATCCGTACTGCCCTTAGAGGGTGAAAGGTTTCCTAAAATTGACTTTTGATAGATTTCATTAAGTCAACAAAAATAAAATTCTGACCAAATTTTATATACCATAAAAGTTGAAGTTTGAATTTCTTTTTAATATGAAAATTAGAATATTTTAAATTAAACACCCCCGCAACCCCACTTGTGGGTGGAATTTCGTAAAATCCTTTCTGAACTGACCTCTACTCGGCAAAAGGAATATTCCTACCAAATTTCAAGTCTTTACGCCACATGGGTCATCCTGATGATTCACTAGATACGAACGAACTGCTCTAATTTGAATTAAAATATATTAAACTAATATGACATTGTAATGATGATGATAACAAAAAAAAAACACCCGACTGAGTTTGTTGTGGGCTCTTCCAGGATCAGGGCGCGAAGGAACCCTCGTACCTTTAGATTTTAAGTCGTTCTGGAGTATTATCATCAGACGTGCATTAGAATTACAGTGTGGAAAAGAAAAGAAAAAAAATATTTGACGATTCAAAAGTGCTGTAATATGCCTACTTGAATAAAGATATTTTGATTTGATTTGATTTGATATCTACATATGTAGATTATACTGGGAAGTTACATCTAAATCAATCCAATAGATTTTACGTCAAAAAGTGACCAAATATACAAACATACAAACTGTCGCATTTATAATAACAGTTAGATTTAGTAAAAAACAATTCTAAACGAAAACCGAATCCAGAAACCCACAATGCATCAACGAAAAACCGCAACTATGAATCCGTTAAAAAAACAACGAAATTAAATCGCGGCTTTAAAAACGAAAAGCCAACGCGACGGTAGATTTATAAACTGGACCGACGCTAACACACTTTCACATGTCAATGGATCCGCGTGAAAGCCTACAAAAAAAAACGTTAAAAGACACAAAAAACACAGCCTCCGCACAAACCCGTACATCTTTTTCATTTGGCTGACAAATGGCTGCGAAACGCGGGATGAGTCGGCTGGATGAAAAATCATTCACAAATTCTGACGCCACTCGACCGCTTTTTAAGCCATCAATAAAAAAAAA
>JACTOM010000935.1:6563649-6632801 GCA_015832385.1 Elymnias hypermnestra | reverse complement strand
ATTAATTCTTTATATTTTGCATATTATTACTGTAACCTGTTGGTGTCCTATTTAAATAAATAAATAAATTCAATTCACTATTATTATTTATCTATGTAACTATCCTTAAAGCAAATCGTACTTATGTGGATTTTCTTATTTAAATCTGATATAAGTAGAATTATATAAAAGTTATTTTTGGCAAAAGTCGCGAAGTCATATAAAAAAGGGTTAATAAAGATCTTCCTCATCACGATATCTCTGGAACCATAAGGCGTAGAGGCTTGAAATTTGGTAGGAATATTCCTCTTGCCTAAATTAATGAAAATGCTATATAAAAGTATTCCACGCAGACGAAGTCGCGGGTTCAGCTAGCATATTATAAAAAGTCCTCCGCAACAATTGTTTGTCTAAGTCAAAAACTACTCAATGGATTTTTGGAACTATCTAATTAAACTTATATATCTAGAAAAAAAGTCCTCGAATGCATATATCTTTTAAGGATAACCCACAATATCTATTTTACATTCTAAGAAAATTGTCACGTTGTACAAAGTTATATAGTGCACATTATTTTGTTATCTTAAATCAAACACAACTGATGCAATCCAACTATAGACAATATCATCGCCTCTTAAATCTTTTATTTTATTGCTGACAGGCTAGAGCTTGACTGTAATCACATCTGATCTGATCACATCTAATCTAATCTGTTAAGAGTCAATTTGCCTGTTATGGTTTCAACACAGCATCGTAACAGAACACAAATCTCTTTGCTTGACGGTAGGTCTATTCTGGTCGTAACTAGTGACCCATCAGTCCAGACTCAGACAGATTAGAAAATGTTATTTCCTAAATTCACCTCACCAAGGATTTTCAGTTAAAGGGAAAGGCACCCACGGCTCGCATCGGCTGTTTCATTTCCACCGTGTTTTCATAAAGCACATACTGTTATTTGACATTGTAAAAAATAATAGAAAAGCTCCGTCGTATATAAAAAAGCTCCCATCCATCCCAACGTAGCGAGTTTGACGGACACGGGCGCATGATGCCCGATCAACTGGTGTCCCGCGGCCTCCCTCCATTCACTCCTACACTCATCCATTCAACCGACCATCCATTCATTCGCTGCGACGGCTTCGAGTGATCGCAGATCAGTTTTCGCGGACCTTTTTTATGCGAAACTGGATTCAGAAAAGTGGTTTTTGCGGCTGCCCTTCCAACTGTTTATAATTCGGTGACTTACGTTCGGACCCACCGAGTGGATGTTATTTTACATATTATAACTACCTGTTTTCTACACTATTATAAAAGTAGTCTACATTACTCTTACCAGTGAAAGTCCTGTCACAATCGGCCAAGTCGTTTCAGAGATAAAAATAGTTATCAAAAACAAAAACATTCCTATTTGATAATGTTTTATTTACATCTTTATATGTATATATAGAGCCTTGTATATCTACATATAGTATGCGTGGAGCAGTGTTTTTGGGTAGCTTTTAATTATAGGCTAATTATATTACAAATAAGACACGTTTGAATACTTTTATGAGCTCTAGACTATATGTGTAACAAATTTCATTTAAATCGGTTCAGTAGTTTTGTAGTTAAAGCACGATAAAAATAAAGAGTTACTACTACTAATATCTGTAAGGATTATTATTTTACACGATCTTTGAGTGACATGTCTATTTATATCAAATTAACAGCCTTAAAAGTAGGTTTCAAGGTTCTAGCTGGATCCATAAAATCATTTTTTTTGCATTAAAAAGTATGCAATGTTTCAAGCCTTTCTCAAGCTTTAGACTGTCTGTATACCAAATTTCATTTAAATCGGTTCAGTAGTTTTGGCTTGAAAGCCTGACAAATAGAAAGAGTTACATCCGGATTTACAACAGTTTATAGTAATCTTTGAACGTAAAATTTATTTAAATCGAATTAACAGCCTAAAAAATAAGTTTCAAGTGTCTAGCTTTAAAAATCACAATACTTACAATGCTTTTTTTATATTAAAAAGTAGCCTAAGCTCTTTCTCAGGCTCTAGACTATCTGTGTGCCAAATTTCATTAAAATCGGTTAAGTAGTTTTATCGTGAATAACAGTAATATTAATAAGGATTTTTATACACCCTTGATAGTAAAACTTTGAGAGTCACATTTATTTATATCGAATAAACACCTAAAAAAGTACGTTAAAAGGTTCTAGCTCTAATAATAACGATACTTCTATCCCTTATATTCCTTTGTTCTATTCTATTCTAACCTCTAGACTATCTGTACACCAAATTTCATTCGGTTTAGTAAACAGAGTTGCTTTGGCATTTATTTATATAATGTTATTTGATCACGTAACTAAGTTATTTGCCTATGTTTGTGATCAAATAACAAAGTCTTTATCTGAAAAAATATCTGGCAATATCCAACAAAGTACACCTATTCGATCAGCAAGCAATCATTCCAATAGACGTCATAAAGAGACGTCTTAACGCTCATCCCTTCTATTCCACTCACGTTGCTCGAACTGATTGACACGAGACGTCCGCGCCTCACCCCCCAGCGCCAACCCCCGACCTCTAGACACCCCCTGTAGAGGGTGGGGAGACTTGACCTGCGATCCCAGTAAGAAACATGTGAAAAATGTCATTAATGCAGTCCTGCGTTCTGTATTGAATTGCTATCGGACTTATTGTCTCCTGGCCTTATGGATTTTGCCCGAGTTATTATTACAAATATAGATATTGTTATTTTATAAATTTATTAAACTCTGTTTAGTCGTCGTTTTCGCGACGACTGTGATTGGTGGACTTATTATTTTTGAGTGGGACGTTTGTCACCTAGTGACAGTTCTTAGTTTGTACCAACGTTAGTATTGTGTTTTAAATCATTCAAAGTATATAATATAATAATGAAGAATATGAGAATAGTATTTCTTAACCTGCAAATTAATGAGCGACTCTAAAAATATAAATACCCAATTTCAAAATCGTTTCATTCCACAATTTTTTAAATTAATAGCTAGAGTTACTTTCCTATACGCCTAGTTCTGAGAAGAACCCACAGAAAACTCAATTCCCAATTTAAAACGGTATTGCTTCATCCATTACAAGTGGTTAAAGATATAAATGCTTAACCTAGTACATATTGACTATGTAATTGATCTAATTTTACACATAATTCAAGTTAACAGTATCTATTCATTTAGTTGAAATTATAATATTATTGCACAGAATAATATTATATAAGATGAACTTAATATTGAATTTGATACAAAAGAAGCTAAAGAAGTTTCACTTCTTTCACATACACTGACTTAAATACCCTTTTATTATCTAAAATATAAAAATGAATCTCAAAATGTATTGGTAAGCGCATAACTCAACAACGCCTGGCTCAATTTTGACAATTCTTTTTTTTAAATGTTCTTTGAAGTCCAAGGATGGTTTTTACGGCAAGAGAAGTTCGAATAAATACAGGGTTAAAACCCTAAAAACAGCCCTTTTCTGTTTCCCATTCAAAAGTTTTCTAACTAAAATGACCTTTATTGCTATTCAATAAAGTTCATAATAAATTACAAGTACTCTCTGTTGTCTAAGCAATGTAAGTGTGTTCCTAACGTGAAAGAGTTAATTTGCACTTTATTACCGTTGCACAAAGTTCGTAAAACTGAAATCCGCCAGCTTCCAAATCTTTTTCAAAGAAGGGTCTGCTAGTCTTATACATAAAGCTGTAATTGTCAACTAGATAATGAGTAGCTTAGTGGTATTTCATCGTAGAAGTTTATCAATTGATAACTACGTTAAAATAATATATGTAGTTTATATCTATTGATTCAGTTTCGACGACATATTGTACGTTACAAAATTACAAACGAGAATTGTACAAAAAACGATCTGAAACAAACGCGGGGAGGTCTGGAAGTTTGTTAATTTCGGTAGAGCAATTGGAATACGTACGCAGCGGACGACGATAACGCAAGTTTCAATTGGAGTTCAGAATATACAGACAGACTAAACGCTTTTTATTATATACACTGTAAAGAAAAAAAGAGTGAATTTTTAACTGCCTTTAACATCAAAACAAAAGTTATATTAAACCTTTTAAAATCTCATAGATTAAAAAAAAACAAGGAAAGTTTTTCATTGGTGATATCAAAACATTTATATAACACACCCACACATACACGCACTCACGCACGCACACCCACCCACACACATACACACGCACAAGTTTGAATCTTTATTTAAGTTATCTATACTCTGTTATTTATGTAAAAATATGTCATGGTCTCACTTCAAACTTAAACTGACATGTTAAAAATATAAAAATTGTACGCTGTTTGATTACAAATAAAGAATAAAACAAAACAAATAACTGAACGTTATCAATGTTTAAAGAAAAAACGAATCAAGTTCTATCACATCCTATTCTGAGTAGAAACCACAAAATAGGCTATCATAATCAGTTTAATTTCACAAAGGAAAAAAACAATTCCCATACGAAACTTTTTCAACTTTTAAATTATAATACGATTATTATTAAAATACTTTTATTTTAATAGATATTGTATATCTGTTGATATCTCTGTTACATCTTATAGGGTATTATAAGAAAATATTTATTTTTCTAGTGTTATAAGACATAAAATAACTTGTTTTTATAGCCCACAGTTGGGCAGAGGCCTTATTCGTTATAGGAGAGAGTGTTTTAGAGCAAATACCTATCAGAAAGCTCCATTGAGATTTGGTAGGCCACAAATACTTCAGAATCACTCTCGGAATGATGGGTTTTAATGATCAATCAAGCACATAAGTATCTTTTTGTAAAGAGTAACTTGACAGTATTTACCCAGGATTCAAACCAGGGATTTTGTTTATCCAAGCCAGTTTTAATATAGCAAATATAAGTGAATATGAAACGGGCAGACTGCGTACAACGCGGACCTTCGATATGGACGCAATAACGCAAAACTCCAAACAATAGACATTAATAAGGGAATAACACTAGGCTGTCTCTGTTCCCGGGTTGTGCTTATTAAAACATTTCACCCGGGCAATATCTGGTGATAGCGCGACGTGCACAATATGTTCCGCAAACTCCGTCCGCATGTGACGACCTGTGGGAATCGCGGCGGAGAAAACTTCATTAACTCCAACGACCCCCTTCCCTCCCCCCGATGACGGACCGGGGACGGCTTATTACGTCCAGAACGTGCCGCGAAAATCGAAGAAATGTGACGTAAATACGTGAAGCTGGAAAGAATCGGCCACTGATTGGCTCGGCTTTGTGCTATGCTTTAATATCGTGGAGGGTCATTTTTACATTATATGTGCTATCAACTTTATTGGACGATTGCATCGCATTACGTCTAATCCTTTTTGAAGTTATACTTCTTTTGGCGCGTTAGGGATAAATGATGAGAGTAAATTTCTAAGCATGAGTGGATTAAAACTGAGTGACAGAGTAAGAAATAGTGTGATGAGAGAACGTTGTGGTATAAAAGAAGATGTCGTGAGTAAAATTGAGAAAGGTATGCTTAGATGGTTTGGGCATGTAGAGAGAATGAATGAAAGGAGACTGACATAAAGGATTTATGAGTCAAGAGTGAATGCGAAAGTTGGAAGAGGAAGACCAAGGCGAACGTTCCTGAACCAAATCCAGGACATTTTAAATAACGGCCAGGTCAAGAGTACTCTAAACCGACGAATTGCTATGAAAGGTTTAATGAGAATGAAAGAAGCGAAGGAGATATGCAAGGATCATGGCAAGTGGAAGGATGTTGTCTCTGCCTACCCCGAAGGGAATGAGGCGTGATGCTATGCATGTATGTATGTAAATTTTTAGGATGACCATGCATACCGTCACAATAAACCGATACCCTGAAGTTTATCATTATATTTTACCTTCATTATTTTATTATATTCGTTAGATATATTGTGACATTGAAAATATCAACGTGACATAACTAGCAGACTGAACTATACAGACTATAAACTATTTGTATCCAATGAAAGTTAGTTTACGTTTATTATTTTGTAATCTTTGGCCTTTGCCTTGCATTGAGTGAACAAATGATGGATATATTTGATTTGATAAGCAACAAAAACTACGGCGTGGATTTATGGTTAAAATTTCAAAGATACTAACTGTTGCTTACATAATATTTTTCATTTTTTTATGCAATCGAGTGTGTATTTCAATAAGACATTAAACATCGCCCTAAATGTTGTGCTATGTGCTAAAAAGTTCCGAAACAAAGTTAATGCATACGAGTATCATTGTTTGAAAAGAGTTTTACCTTGTTAGGCCAAAGGTATATAACTTCTAACGCGTGTACATAAGTACCCATACACTTTTTTATATCAGAAATTATTTGTCGGGCAGTGCCTATGTATAAAACTAGAGACTCTGCTTCGCACAAATAGTGCTGTAGTTAAATTTAAGTTCACGGAGTTCACGTTTCCTTTTTAAATTGAAACTTCTTTAGCATCGTTGTGATTTGAAACTCTATGAAACGAAAAAGCGACAGTGAAAAGAGATAGATAAGTTCTTAAAATTGAACGCGGGAAAAAATTATACAGTTTGTTATGTCCGTATGAAACCTTATACAATAATATGGTTGAACCCAATTTTACCAAACTCTCCTTACTCTATATGTCCTTTGAGTACATTTAAGGCCCAGTTAAGAGGATTTTTTCACTAGCTAACGGGTTTCGGGCCAGTTAAAGGGATTGTCTCTATAGCTAAGGAGTCCAATAAGTACTTTTAGGGCCAATTAAGAAGATTATTTTTTATAGCTAAGAGATTCCCTAAGTACATTTACCACCAGTTGAAGGGATGGTCTCTATGGCCAAGGAGTCCAATAAGTACTTTTAGGACCAGTTAAGAAGATTGTCTTTTATAGTTAAAAAGTTCCCTAATTACATTTAGCGCCAGTTGAAGGGATGGTCTCTATAACTAAGGAGTCCAATAAGTACTTTTAGGGCCAGTTAAGAAAATTGTTGTTTAGCTAAGAGGTTCTCTAAGTACACTTACCACCAGTTGAAGGGATGGTCTCTATGGCCAAGGAGTCCAATAAGTACTTTCAGGGCTAGTTAAGAGGATTGTTTCTATAGCTAAGGGGTTTCCTAAGTAAATGGCTAGAAGAGTGGCTTAAAGGGACTGTTTCTATAGATAAGGGGTCCCCTAACTATGCGACGTTTAAGGGAAGTAAAAAACGTATTTACATTAATACATCGTAAACACGTTCTTAATGCAGTATTGCGAGTAATTACATTTTAAGAATATCTTCCAAATGGATGTAGTGAGTTTTGTTTAAATGATATACACAGGTTGTAGTAGACTTTTTTAAAGATCTACAAAAGAAGAATAATCTTGCGATAAATTATTTTGTTATATCTCTAAGGGGTTAGACAGGGATTTTAATGAAAGCTTCAAGATGGCTTGATTTTATCCAACAGTTATATTTTAAACATTATACATAAAACTTAAACAAAACATATAGATAAACCTTCCTCCATAATCAATCTATCTATTGATAAAAATGCCATGAATATCTGGTCAGCAGAATCTGAATTATTTTGATACTAACCTTCAGATAACGATTACTAACTACTAACTTCTCTGGAAGTTTTGCAAATAGTTTCATTGAAATAATTACAGTATTTTACTATAAAATGTCAAACGACACGTCCCTAAATTCAACAGGACATCCGTTTTGAACCCGGTTTGAATAAATAGTACCGTTTCATAGCAAAACGGGATTTGATTGAGGGATCTGGATGCAATTGTAGTGGGATGGGACAAAAAAATGTTTATTTTTTAGTGTAACTCCGCAGGTATTTGTGAAATATTGATGGCAATTTATTTGCAACGTTTTTATTTCGAAACGTATATGTATCACTGTAAAACAATGTGCATGAATTCTGTTGTCATTCCAACGATATTTTTAAAGGCTTCTATAAAGTTGCAACTCCTTAATGAAGAAATTCCAAGTAGTAATATAAATAGAGTCTTTTTAATTATTTTATGGAGCATACAATTTTTTTATTCCATGAACTTCATCCAAATGTCCATACCATATTCGTTTTTTATCATTAATTTTTATGGTAGCTAATATTAAGTAGTAAAAGTAAGTAAGTAGCAGCCCATTAACGTCCCACTGCTGGGCACAGGCCTCCTCACTCCAAGGAGCGAGGGTTTTTAGAGCATAGACCCACCACAACAAGTGCACTCTCTATTCCTTCACTCTCATAGTCCGATATGACGGAAATTCGACACGACCGGAGAGAGATCAGGCGCAGGACCGACAGCTTAACGTGCTCTCCGATGCACAGGGGTGGATCACACCGCCAACTTCCCAACTTCGGGCAAATATTGAGAAAATCTTAATAGAAAACTCAATATTGATTTTTTAATTTGGCCCGACCCGGGACTCGAACCCAGAACCTCATGTCTGTAGTCATGCTAACCACTAGACCAATGAGGCAGTTAGCTAATATTATTTATAACTAATTATTAACGTATATAATTTTTTTTTTAAATAAAGTAATTTGAAAGAGATGAAAATGAGCAGTAAAGATAATAGAGAAATATTGATGGAGCTTAAATATCACATTTTTTAAAAGAAAGGAAGAGAAATAGGCCATTGATTGATAGGAGAAAAGTAGAGTTTTCTGATGAAAATCGCAGGCAGAAACTAGTGCCGAACAAACCATCGTTTTCTTCTTCTTTCTTTCTAGTATCTACTAAATAAAATGGCTGAAAGAAGATAAACAAATAAGCAAACTAAAGGGATTTTTAAAACGCATAATTTCAACACATTGGGTCACAATAAAGCGAGGGTAGTTTTGCCAGTTGATATAAAACAGAAACTTATAATTAAATAAACAAATACACCGTTCAGAAGAGATGAAAAAGAGGCTTTGCTAGCGTATAACAGTGACATATTAACACGTCAAAACATGATTGCCGGAATAAAATATTTGACGTGTAAAGGGTAACACGATCTATTCCCGGCGTTACAAACTAATCAGCTATGTCCTCTGTGAGGGATTATTTATTAATTTGTAATTGAGTTAGCTTTATGACGAAGAATGCAGCTTTGCAAAGCTCGCATCACCTAGCTTCATTGAATTTTAAATATCACAAAAGTTTAACGAAGTAAACTGAGTCGTGTCTTCTAAGGATTCGAGCTTGTACATACAAACATAGCAACACGTCTTATTCCCATGGGGATAGGCAGAGATCACGTTCTTCCACTTGCTATGATCCTTGCAAATCTCCTTCGCTTCTTTCATTCTCGTTAAACCTTTCATACGAGTTCTTCGGTTTAGAGCTCTTGACCTGGTCCTTATTTAAAATATCCTGGATTTGATTCAGGAACGTTCGCTTTGGTCTTCCCCTTCCAACTTTCGCTTTCACTCTTAACTCAAAAATCCTTTTTGTCAGCTTCCTTACATTCATTCTCTCTACGTGCCCAAACCATCTAAGCATACCATTGAGCTTGTTACTGGTAACCATGATTCACGTCCATTGGGTCAGTTAAATTAAACTTATTATCAAACAAGTGCCTGTTTTCTAAAGAAGATCGCACGTTAAATTGGCATATAAATTTTGTTTAAAGAACTTAGTGGTACCTCCTCGATTCGAACTCATGACCCTTAACAACAACCCATATATCCATTGAGTATTATAGACACTAGCAGTAATTTAAATATCTGATAATTAGGTTATTGTTAGTATAACTTGTAACAATGGGTGTTCCACAGGGATGGACACTTAGCCCTTTTTTGTTATTAATATATATTTCGGAGAGCCATAATCTATGGATCGCTGGCGCCATCTGTCTATCGGCGTGGGGCAGAGTCAATAAGTTACACTCCGGCGCGCGTCTCTCGGTAGTTCTCGGGTGACGGTCCGGACTATTGAAGCTGTCACGTTCCTAGCTATTATTATTGATGAGTTTGTGTAGCTCAGAGCAAACATTCCACTCTGGCATCCCGGATTCGTTTGCCTTCACAACACTGTTAAATTTAAAATAGAGGAAAGAGTCGGGAAAAACCCCGCCCCGGTCTTCCAAGCCTTTTTCGTCGGCGAGCAGAGGAATCCGTGGCGTCCTCCGTTTCGCTTCTTAGTATCTCCTTCTGCTAAATGATCGAGCCGCAGGAGGCAGTTACCCTCCAGTTAATATTGCTGGCGAGCATACATTTTCACGTAGATAACTTAGTCCTCAGGATTTGAACCTATGTCTATTTCGAACAACAACACATATTATCCATCCATACTAACAATAACCTAATTATCAGATAATTAACTATTAACATCACCTGTAAAAATGGGTTTCCCACAAGGATCAATAGTTGGCCCTTTTTTGTTATTAATATATATAAATGATTTAGCATACCACGTGAAAGACAAAAGTTATCGTCCGACTTGCTTTCTTAGTATTTAAAGTAGACAAAATCTAACATATACAAATGCTTCAGCATACCATGTGAAAGATTAATGTGATATAGTGCTGATTGTTGGCAACATTTCTTTTAAAGCAGATAGAATTAAGTCAATTATGGTGATGTAAATAATACCCTGTCACATGCCTCACGCTGGTTTTCAGTTAATAATTTTTATATTAGACTCTGCAAAGACTATGTGTGTTGAAACACTTTGCCAAATGCTAAAGAAGTCTGTAAAAGTATTAAAATAGATGATAGACTTCTTAAGAAAGTGAAATCTACAGTCTATTTAGGAATGACCTTTATAATAAACTCAGAATTCGAACTCCTGACTCTTAACAATAAACCACGTGTCCATTGGATGCTATAGTCAATAACGGTAACCTAATTATCAGATAATTGCCTCTTTTTCTAACGAAGAACGCACGTAAACCGGAACGTGTCGAACCGCTAAGTATGAATGACTCGTCAATACATCATCAGTGTCGTGTGTGGTCTCGTCGCTTCTGAGAAACGGAACGTAACATTTCAGCTACCATATAATACCTGTCCAGTGGCGAGAGATGTTTTAATGTCATTTTTATCTATTTCATTTCGTAGATTTAGTGAAATGGAATTTACAAATTGTTTTTTTATTAAAATATGCGATCATATTCACGGCGGCTATATTGTAAATGTTATTAAAATGTTTTATTAATCTCCTAAGACAATATATTTGATAACGGAACTAGATATAACACAAACTTGGAAATAATTACCATAAAATACGGTATAGATATTTTTAATAACCACACCATAAAGATACATAAAAAGGTAACGTAAACTAATTTAAGACATATAGTGGGGCTAAAAACCCTCTTCCCTATGAGTGAGGATGCCCGTGCCCAGCAATGGGATATTGATGGGTTGCTACTAAACCCTTTGTAAACTAAATTATTAGCATCCCACAAAAGGTGGTCTTATCGTCGTCGTCGTCTCAACCGATGGACGTCCACTGCTGGACAAAGGTCTCTCTCAATGGGCCCGATCTTGTACCGCTTGTATCCAGCGGCTGCCAGCGACCCGCCTGATATCATCTGTCCACTGGCGTGGAGCAGAGTCAATGAGTGACAGTCCGGCGCGCATCTCTCGGTAGTTCTCGGGTGACGGTCCGCCACAGCGGTCGACTATTGAAACTGTCGCGTTCCTAACTATTATTATTATTGAGTTTATGTAAATTGATATCGAGAACATTAAGTGATTGAACGTTGTCGTCGCTTCAACCGATGGACGTCTACTGCTGGACAAAGATCTCTCTCAATGGGCCCGATCTTGCACCGCTTGTATCCAGTGGCTGCCAGCGACCCGCCTGATGTCATCGGTCCACCTGGTGGGGGGTCTGCCGACGCTGCATTTTCCGGTGCGAGGCCGCCACTTTAGCACCTTCGGGCCCCAACGTCCATCGGTTCTGCGAACTATGTGCCCTGCCCATTGCCACTTCAGCTTTGCAATTCGGTAGGCTACGTCGGTGACTTTAGTTCTCCCACGGATCTCCTCATTTCTGATTTGATCACGTAGGGAAACCCTGAGTATAGTCCTCTCCATTGCCCGCTGAGTGACTCTGAGTTTTCTTACGAACCCCAACCAACCCGAACCAACAAGAATGAGACTAAGTCAAGAGTGTAAAGGTAGGTGATGCGAAAGAGAGAAAGAAGTAATATTTTACATATAAATTTAAATATATAACAATAGAAAACATATCTAAAAAGATTCATATATACATTAATACTTATACTTTAGATTTTAATACAATATAAGCTAAATATACATCAACGTATCAACACTAGTAAAACAAAAAGTAGTCAATATTGCCTTAATTTTAAGTCCAAATACTAAAGCGTATTATATACTTACAGTCAAAATATATTAATGACAATGATCAAGGATTGAACTTATCAAAAATGACATTAAATATCATTAGGAATATTAAAAAAAAAACGAGCGCATTGAAAACCCGACGAATGAAATATCTGTTCGCCTCGCCCGATCACACTTTTCATAACGAGCCAATATATAAAGGCCTAGTTGAGAAAGAAGGACTAAATTTTAATTTGAAATAACATACATCTTGATAAAGTTCCCCCTTGGTGCAAATATATTGTGGAAAATAAAATTATTGAGTCTAAAAAACATACTGGGAAGGAACATACCTAAAACTAAAATAAATTCAGATAAAAATAAAGAGAAGGTAGCTATATTTAAACGAGATATTACTAAATTGTAGGTTGATGCTATTGTAAATGCAGCCAATGCTCTGTTAAAAGCTGGTGGTGGAGTAAATAGAGCTGCAGGACCTTTACCTCCCTTAGTTGCCCTACTGGAGAAGCAAGAATGACAGGAGGATACAAATTAACTGTTAGATAAATGTTATTCACACTGTTGGTCCTCGAAATGGGTCAGCACCTAATCTCAAATCCTGCTATGAAAAAGTCTGGCATATATATCACAGTAAAACTTAAATCCATAGCTTTTCGATATATCTCTACTGGAATATATGGACTTCCAAATCGACTGGCTGCTCACATTGCTTTGTCAACAACCAGAAAGTTTCTTGAAGACAATAGCGAAGTGGAGTTATAGGACTATTAATCTGGATGTTTATGAATTACAAATGTACTTTCCTATAAATTAAAAAAAATACTATGATTGATGTGAAAGCTATTTTCGTAAGCATAATAGGAAAAGATAAAAAACATTATTTACACACAGTCGTATCACGTAGGAAGATACTAAGAGAGGCTAGTTAAACAAATATAAATCACACACAGCGACGTGACACGCCGCTAACAAATATTTCCTATAACAAAACTAACACTTCGACGGCGTAATTACCATCTGTCAGTTCGCAGTTTGACAATTTAACCAGTTGGAATCGAACCAGTGACCTGCGAGCGCTGACTGACGACCACTGACAGGCACCGCGGTGGTCTGACGTTGGGGACGCGTGCCAAGTACGCACGTGCCAACACCGCTGTCGCTAAATGATGTAACATCGAGGAATACACACCAAATCATAACAATATCAAATCAAATCAGCCGCCCTAGTCAAAATGCCATTCTAAGTACGCTAACGCTAAGTCGAACGACTAGAATACAACAATTTATTCATGTGATCACGTGACATAGAAACTTTTGAAATTCCAGCGCTGAAAATACCAAATATAAAATATATACAATCTCACTCACATTCTCAAACGCACAAGCACATACACACACACACACACACACACACATACACTTGCACGTACCAACTTATTTCGTATTTTTTATATTAACTTTTCTTTTAAATTAAATTCTAAGATTTGTGACGAATAAATGCACTTTATTTTTTTATAACTAACTAATAAACTAATAAGAAGGAGAGCGCTGATGTCTAAAATACAGGTTTCATCTAGTTTAGGGACAAATGCTGTTTTTTTATAATATTTAGCATTTATAATACAGTAATGAGTTAATTGTTTCTACCTTTATCTGTATTTTTTTTTCATCAAAGAAATGTTATTATTATATCGATATGATACGTCATTTCCATACATTTTATAATCGTTCTACTGGCCTTAGCGAGAATTAATATAGTGGAGGCGATTCGTCCTCACCTGGAAAAATGGTTATTCAGAGGGTATGGATCGCTCTCCTATAGACTGGTGCAGGTGTAGACCGGACATGGCTGTTTTGGTTATTACCTGCACCAGATTGTCGGTTGCGAGGAATCGACCGCCTGCCACGAGTGTGGCGCCTACATAGGCTCGGTATACCACATCTTTGCAGAGTGATCCGCCTGTGGATCTCAGCGACAGGTCTTGGTGTCGCTGATCGGACGGAATCTATCGTTAGCTAGCAATGGTTGCTAACGAGACGGGCTGGAGAGCAGTTGTCTCGTTTGTGAATCTGTTATATCGCTGAAGGAGGCATCAGAAAGGTTGAGGCAGAATGCCGACAACGTTCCCTCACTAAAACGGAGGAGGCGAGGAAACGTTTGCGCATCTGCTATTCCCTACCTGAATCAATGAAATAAGCCAGCTGCAGCCGAGGTGCCAGAGTAGATTGTGTAAGCGAATCTCTGGCCACGGATATTGATGGTTTTCCGCTAGATTTTAGTATTATTCTGACTTGTCAGTGAGTCCCACGTTCCCATCCAGGGATGCATAAAAGCGTTTCCCAGCGGCGAAAAATTAAGCGTTCTACTGGCGTGAACGTGCTTAGAATGTCATCTTGTCTAAGGCCTTGAATTCTTTACTTCACTAGGTATCTGTAATTAAGGTCCAAGAGAGTCGCTAAAATTTATAACATTTAAAATAAAGACGGTTCACTGTGCTTAAGTTAGTAGCAGTCCATTAAAGTCCCACTGCTGGGCATAGGGCCTCTCGCTTATAAGAGAGAGGGTTCTTAAAGCGCACTACGGGTTGCAAAGTGTACGCATATATAACTGCATATATTTCTATAACAAACACATATTTCACTTTACGCTAACTCCGCAGCCAGCTGTAATGAAACATGCGATAGCTGAACTATAACGTTTGCAGTGGTAACAATGAAGGTTCACCTTAAAATAACCAAGAAGTTTATCGCACATGAAGACGTTGACGGAGAACGAGCTACATATTTATTTAATATCTAAGTAATTTACGCTTTCTTTTAATGTGGTTTTTATGCGATTACACATTGCACATTTCAATACAGTAATACCTAAATCAACAGACAAACTGTTATGACATAAGTTTGCTTACAATACCGATTGAAACGGCCGTCAACGAGACAACTTGAGTGACGTCGCCGAGTTTAAACCCAGATCGATGTTTGAGGTCGCGTCAGGCATGATTCGATGCGAAAATACACATAGAATACTCGTATATCAGTCAACAATATTATACATGCATAAAAATGTGACTGCACCCAATATAACATAAGGAGTCTTCGTCGTCTCAACCAATGGACGTCCATTGCTAGACAAAGGTCTCTCTGAATTAATTAATCTTAATAAATCTTAGACGATAGAAACGCGTGGGAGTGAACGAACTGCTCTTATTTGAATTGAAATATACAAAACTAATATGATATTGTAATGATGATGATAACAAAAAAACAAAAGACCCGACTGAGTTTGTTGTGGGCTCTTCTCGGATCAGGGCGCGAAGCAACCCTCGTAACTTTAGATTTTAAGTCGTTCTGGAGTATCATCATCAGACGTACATTAGAATTAGAGTGTGGAAAAGAAAAGAAAAAAAATATTATATGACGATTCCAAAGTGCTATAATATGCCTACTTGAATAAAGATATTTTCATTTGATTTGATTTGAATTCCACTGGACCCGATCTTGCGCCGTTTGTATCCAGCGGCTGCTGCGACCCGCCTGATGTCATCGGTCCACCTGGTGAGGAGTCCGCTGAGGATGCGTTTTCCGGCGCGAAGATGCCACTACTAGAGCGGCAGCTTCGGACCCCAACGTCCATCAGTTGTGCGAACTATGTGCCCTGTCCATTGCCGCTTCAGTTTTGCTATTCGGTAGGCTACATCGGTGACTTTAGTTTTCCTACAGACCTCGTTTCTGATTTGATCACATAGAAAAACCCTCTCCATTGCCCGCTAACTCTGAGTCGTCTTACGAAGTCCATAGTCAACAGCCATGTGTCGGACTCATATGTAATCGCTAGCAACACGCGCTGTTCGAAGACGTTAATCTTTGGGCACGAAGGAATTGTGGATGAAGAGATGTCTGGTAGTTTTCCAAACGCTGCCCATCCTAGTCAGATTTAGCGGTTGATCTCTTTTTCAAAGTTGGACCTACCTAATTGGATCGTGTGTTCATGACCGGAGTAAAAACCATTAATTGAAAGGTAGGTAGGTAAGGACGTATTATGAGGTAAAAGGACTGTAGTTTGGAAAAGCTAATAATAACGGGTAACACAGAGGGAAAAATCTTTCAAGGCTGTTTACCAACACGATGGGCTGAACGTGACCAAACATACTACACTGACGATTGATGAAGATGGCAATCAACAAAAGCAGGTGGAAAGCATTACCCGTTTGAAATTAGGATCCTACCAGAACAAAATTTTTAGTTTTTGGAAAAGCCTCCAATATAGAATGTTTTATTTTGATTTGATATTATTTCCTAAAACACATTGATGGAGCCTTAAAATTCAGCTAGGATTTAAATCGAAGCATTTTCCTCGTCAGAGTTTCCTCATCTACACAAAACAATCAAGAAACAGATACATCTAGACATCAAATATAGGTATCGGTACATTTAATTTGTAGAAATATCTCTGCCAATAAACAGATCGAAATAACCCGTCAATCACAAATCAGTCGAAATTATCAACCCGTGGATAAAATAACCCGCGACAAAACAAAACGACAACCCACAACCCGTCAACGTCGAATGTATTTCTTTTCCAACGACGCTCGGTCCGAAAGACCCTCCTGTCAATCACACGTCAGCAGCTGGATTTCTGTCTGTCCGTCTGTCCAAAATGCGTAACCCGACTCTGGAAATCCACTTAATCTTTATTGACATCGCATAGCTTCAACGCTTTCTCTTACATTGGATCATATAAACATCACCTTTACACTCATTCATATAAGGTTTATATTGAAAGAATTTGTAAATTTGTAAGAGGACTGGATGCTTGGTTCATTAGTAGCCAGTTTTCTTAAGCAGACAACGTCTGTTCTTTTGATTTTTATTGATGGAGTTCTCGTTTCCTTTTTAATTTTTTTTCTCTTGAATACTAAGTGCCTCATAAGATGTCTAGTTTTAAATCATGTAAATATAGCTTATTTGATACTGAGTTAAAGTTGTGACGTATCTTCGGTTTCTACCACCATAATATCAAAGAAAGAAAGAAATAAACCTTTATTTTATATAGGAGTTACAAACAGTGTTTCTAACCTAGCTTTGCAGCGTTACTATCTGTAACACCACCTGGAAAAGGTCTACAACTCAGCAATTGTCATGTGTTGTAAAACACATTGCTGGTATCAGTTATAGGAATTAACATACCAATATTAATTCACACTTCTATCATAATCGTAGTATCGTAGGTTATAATTACTTAATGCTTTCTAAAATCATTCATAACTGATGTCAATGCGGGAAATGGAGCAATCATGATTGCTATTGTTCGAACTCTAGTGGAATTGGTATCGTAAGTTGGTTAAATTCTCCGCACTTGCTATTAATTAAAAGTAATGTCCCTTCTCCTTTAATCTGCTATATCTGTATATCATATGTTTAACCGTTTAAATATCCTTGATTTGTGATTAAAGAGTGTACATTATTATCAGTTATAGGAATGTCATTCGTCATCCATCAGCTCGCACCTGTCCCACGGCGGGAAGCCACTAAAATAAACAGCGCTACAGTCGTGCGCGCGACGACCTTAGCTTTCAACACTCATTGGAGGTGCTTTTTGCTCTCGACCGCACCACGACCGTAGTGTGGACATTACTATTATATTATTTGCATTCACTAAAATATTATATCTAGTCCATTCTTTTATATGACTGCAAAGCAAAGCAGTAAGCTGCTCCCAGCATTTGAGACGTGGGCTCTAAGGAAAACGTTTAAAATTTTGCTGGGTAAGGAATTAAGGACCAAACAAATCCCCCTGGTTGATCTTTGATCGTTCGAATTTTCAATTGTTCAGTGCTTAGGTCTTCAAGGTTCGGTAGTCCGTTGTTCAGGCTTAAATCTTCGGTTCTGAACCAGTTCGTCTTAAATGCTAAAGTCTTTATACAAACTAAAATTAACCGCATGCTTATGGCGACCATCGCGCGGAGAAAGGTGAATTTTTTTCGGACAACGCCAAAGAAGATCCTTATGAGTATCCATAGTTGATCCTAGTTGGTCGGATGTCCAGAAAAAGCACCTGGTAGACCGAAGCGGCAATGGATGATCGATATACGGGAGTGGACCAGTCATAACAGGTCAGCCAAACCTAATTTTGAAGATGGCACACGATGATATTGAAAATTGCTTGATTGTAATCTTACCTGATGATACAGAATATAATAGCGCTGGTGTTACTAACACGTAAACCACCTATTTTTGCAAAGTGGCACGCACATATTTGCTGGTAGTGTAGCTAATGTAATCTCAGCTGATGGTTTATGATGATGAGGTGATAACGCCTTAAATATGTAACAGTTCTACCTACTTCTTTCTAACATACTCTTGATTTTCTATAAAGAACGATTTTAAAATCTATATCCTTTGATATCCCTTTTATATCCTCGTTGCTATATTATTCTAATTTGTTTTTGTTTATCATGTACTTTTGCACCAGGCTTGTACTCTTGGCGCTATTTTGAGTGACAAAAGTGCCACATTGCTTTCCGATTCAATAAATACGCAATTTAGTGTGCATGACTCATGTTTTCGACGCATGTGCCCTTTTTTTATATGTCAAACTATCAAAATTTGTAATAATTAAGGTTATAATATATAATGGACTGTCTCATTGGTCTAGTGGTTAGCATGTTCGACTACAGACATGAGGTCCTGGGTTCGAGTCCCGGGTCGGGCCAATTCAAAAATCAATATTGAGTTTTCTATTAAGATTTTCTCAATATTTGCCCGAAGTTGGGAAGTTGGCGGTGTGATCCACCCCCGTGCCTCGGAGAGCACGTTAAGCCGTCGGTCCTGCGCCTGATCTCTCTTTCCGTTCGTGTCGGATTGCCGTCACGTTGGACTATGAGAGTGAAGGAATAGAGAGTACACTTGTGTACTATGACTGCCAATCCGCAGTGGAGCAGCGTGGTGGGTCTATGCTCTAAAAACCCTCCCTTATACGAGCGAGGAGGCCTGTGCCCAGCAGTGAGACGTTAATGGGCTGCTACTTATTAAGGTTATAATATAATTTGTGTTTGAAAATTTACATAAATACGAGTATACGCACCACGGGACGAAAGTATGGCATTGCCACCCGCCTTTTTAATCAATTATGTCTTGTTTCAAGAATGCTTGTTCAAATCTAACTAATAGTTACTGCTATTATTTAGATGAAGCAGTAATGTCTATACAAATCTCCCGAGCCAAAATCAATTTTTGCCTCAAGTTTAAACATCAAGAACTGATTGATTGATGTTTGTTCGGGCATTAGTGCGGCCTACCTGCGTTATTATTGATATTAAGTCGTTTCCAGACGTAATTATAATATTATTCATCACGTCGAGACCCGTTATTAAACCTGACAGCACTCGGTCAATCATTCCCGATGATTATTCGAGCCCCTTTAAGGATTCCGAGGTGTTGACTCTAATTTGATACATCTATTGGTCCCTATTTTGGATAGAGCCTTGGTGGTCCTTTTGGAAAGATGTGTTAAGGTTTTTATTTAATATAAACTGCCTCATTTATATATTGGACACTTTTTAGCCTAAACATCACAATGCCTTGGGTTTGTTTCGGTGTATTTATATTCCCTTCCACAACACGATTAAAGGAAAATAGAGACCACGTGTTAAAGTATTGAGACTGTTTTATCAATATATCAAAGTTAATGTATGTTCAATACACAATAGCATTAATAAATGATAATAAGTTTGCCTTTATTATAGCACTGTTTATGAAAAATAACAGTTTGTGCCCCGACGTAGACACTAAGAATGCATTCGGTACGCATTCTTAGTGACCCGCACTCTCGGCTCTTTTTATAGCACCCCTGGTACGGCTTCAACGACGACGCACATGACTTTAAAAAGTTATTGCTGTCTCTTTCTATTTAACTATCTAACTACTCTAAAACGTGGCCCTTATGAAGGTTCTGCTTCACATATCCTTCTTAATTGTGCAAAACTTTCCCACTTTATTTACGACCTTCTCCCTCCACATACTCCTCTTCTTATAAATGTAGAATATTTGTTAAGTTTTGTATATAGTAGTAACTGTAAATATCTATGTAAATATATAAAATGTAATAAGATTAAGGTGTACAATGTAATTTTATTATAAGTACTAGCATGTTGTGTTTTTCTTTTTGTTTGGTTTGGTTTAACAATATAATTCAAATATTTATACATACATACATAGCATCACGCCCCATTCCCACAGGGGTAGGCAGAGATCACGTCCTTCCACATGCCACGATCCTTGCATATCTCCTTCGCTTCTTTCATTCTCATTAAACATTTCATACAAGTTCCTCGGTTTGGAGTACTCTTGACCCTTGTTTCAAATGTCCTGGACTTTAAATCAAATCAAATCAAAATATCTTTATTCAAGTAGGCATATTACAGCACTTTTGAATCGTCAAATTATATTTTTTTTCCACACTCTGATTCTAATATACATCTGATGACGGTACTCAAGATCGGCTTAAAATCTAAAGTTACGAGGGTTCCTTCGCGCCCTGATCCGAGAAGAACCCACAACAAACTCAGTCGGGTTTTTTTTTTTACCATCATCATTACAATAACAAATTAGTTTACTATATTTTAATTAAAATTAGAGCAATTTGTTCACTCCCAAGCGTTTCTATCGTCTAGGTAATCTTGCAACTTATAATACGATTTTTCTATCAACTTTCTTTTAACAAAGACTTTGAATTTATTAATTGACATCTTTAGAACGTCTTGTGGGAGTTTATTATAGAAACGTATACAGTTACCCTTAAATGAGTTGTTAATCTTATGCAGCCTACTAGAACTTATAACAAGTTTGTTTTTGTTTCGTAAGTTATATGATGTACATTCACTCTTTTTATTAAAAGAGTAAATGTTTTTGTGTACGTACAACAAGTTTTCTAATATATATACGCACTGAATTGATCCAGGACTTTCCCATTCACTCTTGACTCATAAATCCTTGTTGTCAGTCTCCTTTCATTCATTCTCTCTACATGCCCTAACCATCTAAGCATACCTTTCTCAATTTTAATCACTACATCTTCTTTTATACCACAACGTTCTCTTATCACGCGTTTTATATACTTAAAGATTATCAAAATTAAACTTGTGACTTCTGTCTTTTGACTGTTCTCCAATAAACTGGCGAGATAATCTGTCCTCAGTTGGTAGTAGGCAAGAGAACTTAAGTAAGGCGTAGGCTGTAGGCAAGACACCTTATTTTTCCAATATTTCCTTAGATGTGGCATATTCCGCAATTCTATGGCTTCTACACAAAATCACAACGAAAAACAAGTGCTTTTAGCTTGGCTTGGCTTTCATATCAGGCTACGTTCGTGGCGGCACCTGGACTAGGGATACAGCTGAAAATCAGCGCTGCATGGTCTCTAGACTGTGTAGCACAAATGCTGAGCTGGGTCCATTTTCTAAATTATGCCACACATTGTAAAATACACTAACATATCTTGTGATGTGTGGCATAATGTATAAATAATGATATGTTCTTTCTTTTTCTTTTTCTTTCTTGGCGGTCTAGTAACTAGCTATGGCCGAAGCCTCCCAATTCAAACTTAGGCGAAGTAGAAAATGTAATTTCCCAAATCCGCCCTACCAAGGATTACATTCACTCATTCGGCATCAATATAATAATAATTTTAACTAAACTTTAACATATATTTATGCAAAGTATGATACAACGGCAATAATCTCAGTAATCACATCATGTAGGGCGTTATCTCTCGCATCTGCAGCGGGATTCGAACTTGAGCCCTCGAGCGATCTACTGACTGATGTGAACGCAGATCTTCTGTTATACAGGGTTGTCAATAAAGGAAACTTAGCCATGTTTTACTGATGCTCTTTCTAGTATTACAAAAAAGTAAGTAGCAGCCCACTAACGTCCCATTGCTGGGCACAGGCCTCCTCACTTACATGAGATGAGTTTTTATGAACTGCCTTAGTTAAGTGATTATAATGTTCAACTACAGACATAAGATCCTGGATTTGAGTTTAGGGTCGGGAGACTTAGAAATCGATAGTGAGTTTTCTACTCAAATTGAAAAGTTGGGAAGTTGGCGGTGTGCTCGGTTCTGTGCCTGATCTCTCTTCATAAGTGTCGGATTTCCGTCATATCGGTCTATGAGAGTGAAGGAATAGAGAGTGCACTTGTGTGCCTACCAATCCGCAGTGGAGTTTTGTGGTAGGTCTATGCTATTCTGGTATTGCTTAGAAGGAGTTTAATGAAATTTAAATAAAATATCATACTACAGTTTAAAGGATTTAGACGTTTAAAAAATCGTGTAAACAAAGATATTTAAATCTTATCTCTAACCCGACCGAGTTTGCGATGGGTTCTTCTTAAAATAAGGCACAATTGAGCCCTCGTAACCTATGATTTAAAGTCAATTTTAAAGGCTTCATCAATAGCATATAGGAAAACACTATATTTCACGATTCAAAATTGCTATAAAGTTTATTGCTATTTAGATATCCAAATGTACTTAAATTATTCAAGTATGCTTAATATTATCTTTTGAACTGTTATTAATCTGGCATTTGGTATGGATACTACCACAGATTCGGAGGCTAATTCTTTCGTGATGAAACTGGCATGGAATCCTGTATAATGAACCCCACAGAATGATTTCTTAATGAAATTTTTGAACTAAAACAAGACACTATAAAGTTTATTACCTCTTCTTATAGATTAAAGTTTTGTCAAACAAGTAAATAAATGAAAAATTCTACTCAATTCTTCTCAACTCAACATTGATTTTATCGATTGAAAATTAGGACAAGTGTGAACGTTTTTCAGTAGTTACATTTAATTAATGAATTCAAATTGAACCACAAAGACTGTATTAACATCAAGAGTCACCTACTTAAATCGAATCAAATCAAAATATCTTTATTCAAGTAGGCATATTACAGCACTTTTGAATCGTCAAATATTTTTTTTTTTCTTATCTTTTCCACTCTAATTCTAATGCAAGTCTGATGATGACACTCCAGAACGACTTAAAGTCTTAAGTTACGAGGGTTCCTTCGCGCCCTGATCCGAGAAGAGCCCACAACAAACTCAGTTGGGTCTTTTGTTTTTTTGTTATCATCATCATTCCAATATCATATTAGTTTAATATATTTCAATTCAAATTAGAGCAGTTCGTTCACTCCCACGCGTTTCTATCGTCTAAGTACTCTTGCAACTTATAATACGATTTTTCTATCAACTTTCTTTTAACAAAGACTTTGAATTTATTAATTGACATTTCTAAAACGTCTTGTGGGAGTTTATTATAGAAACGAATACAGTTACCCTTAAATGAGTTGTTAATTTTATGCAGCCCACCAGAATTTACAACAAGTTTGTTTTTGTTTCGTAAGTTATATAATGTACATTCACTCTTTTTATTAAAAGAGTCAATATTTTTGTGTACGTACAACAAGTTTTCTAATATGTATACGCAGTGAACTGTCATTATGTTAACTGCCTTGAATTTGTTTCTTAGCGACTCGTAAAGTTTTAAACGAGATAAAAACAGGGATAACTCCACAACTTCGTGCAATCCTTGAATTTTTACATACAGCTTTCATAAATGTAATAACAACTGGTAACCCTGACACTGACACTTCAATAGAATTCATAAAGTATATACTGTATGAAACAAAGACTAACAAATAACCTAGCCATGATAGGATCAAAGCGTCTAACCTTCATATTGTTTATGATTTCATAATCTATACTAACGTTGTGAATACGAAAAATTATAAATTATGATAATAAACTCGCAGAAGACATCCTAGAGATGACACTTAATAAATACAAAAGCTTATATAAACGGAAGATTTTTGAAAAAACATATTACAGAAAAAAATATTGCACCTTTTAAAATATTAGATATAAAAGTGAAATTCTTATAAATTTCAGTGGGCTATATAAAATTAAGATGTTGCTCAATAAACTTAAATCCTTTATTAAAAGCTTAAGCTATTATTAAGCTAATTGAAAATTGGTATCTTAATTTAAAGAATTACCTATACAATTATATATACGTATTAATTTATAAGGCTGGCAGAGTTACCCTTTTGGACAGCGATACTTATACACTGTCTGAAGGACCACCCCGCCTCAGGGTCACGGGTGACATCAACTAAGTGAGATGAAATTTCTTTCAAAAATCTTTTAGCCTTTGTACCCCACGGTCCTAATGTCTCCACGCTAAAACCCACAAATATATATTCTGTAAAGCAAGGCTCTCATATTTGCGCCTCTTGGCGTTTTCAGCTAATGACGCCGCCGCTCCCTGATTTGGAGGTAGCGTCAATGTGAGATGGTGCAAGCGTATCAACACATGTAGCATCCCACACCAACGACCTTCCTTTTTTCCAAGGCATCACCGACATGCCATCAGGTCTCTTACCATTATCACGTGCAATTCCATTCGGCTCGAGAAAAGCCGGCACGTTAATGGTGACAAGGGCCCTTCTGATGATGTCGTTGATGCCGCCGTGTCATTTGTTGTGAGTTCTTCTAAAAACATGATGAAAAGGAACCCTCGTAACTTGAGGTTGTAAATATTACTTTCATATCATCATCCTTTAAATAAGATTCACATTGTTTTGGATATTTTTTTTGCTTTAAACTTTTGTATAATTATGTGTAATTCAATAACACTTAGCATTAATTTTAATTGTAGTTCTAACATGTAATTGTGTTGCTAGTTCGTAAGTTATAAATAAATCGTAAATTGAAAACAATAAATGAAAAAAAAAAACGATATTTGAATTTGAATTCAAAGTTTTTAAGCAAAACAGGTATTTTAATGTTTCTCGTCAAATATGAAACAGTCGACATTACAATCACCAACAAAAGCAAAACAAACGGTGTCCTTTAAAGTAAAAATAAACAAACTGGATAAAACCGTGCATCAACGATCAAACTCGATGCAATTAATCGGACAGACGAGAAACACGAGAAATGAATTAAAATTCACGAGTTATCGATGCCTCCCAAAAAGGAACGAGACATGCAAAGACGCGAAGATGGATTGGGACGTCAGGGACGTTGCAAATAAATCAATAAATCATAGACATCTCACATCTCAAGCCGGAGTCGGCCGTGACTCGGCGGACTCGCCATCAATCAGTGTGATAAACCAATTCACTGATTGCGTCATTCAATTACAGAGGCCAACTTCCAAAACAGGAACGTGGCTGGAATACGAGGCTTAACTTTTAAACTTTCAAAGACCCAGGTTTGTGGATTCACTGTGAAAAAAACCTTCGACCTTTCATTCCACTTCCAGAACACTTCCCTCACAGTGTCCAAAAGCATTAGCATTCTTGGAGTCGACATTTCGAATGAAGTCCAATTCCGTGATCACTTGGAAGGTAAAGCGAAACTTGTTACCAAAAAACTTAGGGTGCTTAACAGAGCTAAACGATTCTCCACAGCCAAATATCGTTTACTCTTGTATAAAGCCTAAATTCAGCCACACTTAGTATATTGCTGCCAGCTTTGGGCTGGTGCACCCCAGTATACTCTTTCCATTTGACCGGATTCAAAGTCGGGCAATTCGAATTGTCGGCAACCCCGAACTGACCAACAAACTGGAGACTCTAGACCACAGACGAACCATTAGTTCCCTCTGTGTCTTCTATAGAGTCTATTATGGGGAGTATTCAGAGGAACTGTTTAAGTTGGTACTGCCGTCACAATTCTATGACCGACCATCTCATCGTAATAATTGGAAATAGGTGGAATTAGGTGAGGAGTTCCCGGCGCCAGCATTAAAGGGATTTTAATGGGTATAGTATGTAATATTTGAGAATACAGAGGTTTTGCTAAAGCATTTACTCTCTGTCAGCACAGAGATGCATGGGTTACATTTATTGTCCGTCCTTTAAACTCTAAAATACTCTTTTACAATGAAGATTTTACAAGGTTTAATGAGCTTACTCCACCTATAGCTATTCTAGATATCATCATCATCATTTGATCTGATACACCTTAGTGGCTGTATAGACGAGCTGCTTCCATGTCTCTATATCTTCGGCTTCTTTTAGGGCTGTTGAAAGCTCGAGTCTCGTTACACTCTTTATTTAGTCAGACCAACGAGTAGGTCTTTTTCCTTTAACCCTTCCTTCCACAACAAGTTTCTAAAGGTTATCTGGCTTCCATATAAATAAGTTACAAATAATACACAATCAGATTCCATCAAAGATACAAATGATGTTATAAATATGTCAGAAACATGTATGACAGCCTTGTTTACTAACTCTTTTTACATTTAGGAAATGGTTTTACTTGTCTAGGCTTCGGCTATGGCTTGTAATCTAATTAGCACTCTTCCAGACGTGTCACTTATTCTATAATACCACTTGAAACCTTGATTGTAGAAACCATGAATTGATAAAGACACCTGCAAACTTGTCAGCAATAAAAAAGCGAATACTCAATATCTCATGATATTATCCATTGTTTTTTAGAAACGACCTTTTACATCTTACAAAAACAATCGCCCAGTTGTGTAGCCGTCGGAGTTCATCCATCAATTCTAATTTAATATTGATTGAAACCCTGACATTTATGAACAAACATTAGAGCATTTCAAACTCTTAATCTGTTCTCACAGCAAAAAAAAACCGTCATGATTATAAATGGCTTTTTACTGCCTGTTGTCCGTTTGAATATACTTAATTTTATTAACAAGTCAATGTTAATAGAATTAATTTTTTGCATAGTAATCGCTTTAAGAGTGGGTTTTGAAAAATTGTTGTTCTCGAGAGAACGGAGCAGCATAAAGCACAGGGGCGTAGGGTTCTCCACCGACATCGTCATTAATGGGATCCATTATTTAATTTCTTATACTGTGGGCCTTGGTGGGTAATGATGGTGCAATCAAACACTTTGTTAATTACCTCGGATTATAATGTTCAATCACTTAATTTTCCCGATATCAATTTACACAAACTCATTAACAATAATAGCTAGGAACGCGACAGATTCAACAGTCGACCACTCCGGCCGACCTCCACTCGAGAACTGCCGAGAGACGGGCCGGACTGCCACTTATTGAGTCTGCCCCCACGCCGATACACAGATGGTGCCAGCGTTCCACAGACTATTACACACGGACCAGCAATCCACAGACTCTTGCACTCCGACATATATAACTAACTGTTCACTGCTGAGTTACCTGGATGTTTCCTTTCTAAAATAAAAGCAGACTCTCCAATTTTTTTCATTATTCTTTCCAAAGTAGCGTAAAAGCCTTCTTGTATAGGAATTAACTTAAAGCCTTCTTTAATTTTATAACCAACTACAGCTTTATTTATATTTACTTCTGGTATACCTTCTACTAATGCATGTTTATTTCCATAAAATACAGCTTTTCCCAAAGTATTGCCAAAGTAATTGGACTGTGTGGAGTCTAATATTCTTATTGTAATAAAATTTCGTCTCTCAGTGATATCCACTTACATTGCAGACTTTAATAATGTGATAAAAGTTGAAGAACCAAATGATGCAAAGTGAATTGAGGCTTCACATTTCCAACTAGAGCCTTCGAAGACCCCCGAGAGCCTAATAACGGTGAACTGGTGTTATGTATTGCACCAATATGCATTTCTAAGCAATTCTCGAATAGTTTTCTACTGTGAAAGTATAGTTTGAGAAAACATTATTCAGAAATAGTAAGACCAGCTGATCTGGGACTTAAAGTACGATTATATTAAAAATTAAATGAAAAATTCATCAACATCGGCTGTGTAATCTCAAAATTAGTCGTTGTCAAACACTATGACAGTGAATTTTTATATTTTAAGGCTGTTTGTTTAGTTAAGGGCGATAATCTAAGAAACTACTTGGTGGAATTAAAATATATTTTAGTATTATGTAGCACATTTATTGGGATAGGCTACAGACTAGATAATATTACCCTACAACAGATAGATTCGTCCAATATCCCTCAGTGCCTGAAGACCAAAGTCTTCGAACAGTGCGTGTTGCCAGTGCTTACCTACGGTCGGAAACGTGGTCGCTGACTATGGGCCTTATTCAAAAGCTCAGAGTCACTCAGCGTGCGATGGCAAGGGCTAAGCTCGGAGCTTCTCTACGCGATCAAATCAGAAATGAGGAGATCCGTAGCAGAACCAAAGTCACCGACATAGCTCTACGAATCGCGAACCTGAAGTGGCAATGGGCGGGGCACATAGTCCGACGAACCGATGGACGTTGGGGTCGGAAAGTGCTGGAATGGCGACCCCGCACTGGACGACGCAGTGTAGGAAGACCCCCCACAAGGTGGACCGACGATATAAGGAGGATCGCCGGTAGCCGCTGGAGCCAGGCGGCACAAGATCGGGCCTTGTGGGCATCATTTCGTGAGACCTATGTCCAGCAGTGGACGTCCATCGGTTGAAGCGACGACGACGACGAATCAATAAGAAAATGTTGCAAAAACGGTGTAAAATTCCTTTCGACTTTCCATTGCGAGCCCTGCGTAAATAGTTGAAGTTACATTACAGTCATGTTCGATGGAATTGTTCCTCATTAAATATACTACAAAAAAGTCTGTAATATCACACATTTATGTTTTAAGGGTAACTCGCTATGACCGTTTATATGACAGTCAATTTTTTTTCAATCTCTCATGTGATGCAGACGAATATGCGTTCAAAAGACTATGCGATTTGTTTCTTCGTATATTTTTAGCTTGGATTGCCAAAATAAAGCCAAAATATAATGATTATTGTCGATATTTTCTAAAATACTGTATATATAGCTGGCTCACTTGATTTCATAACTCTGATATATTTACAATGTACAATCTAGAATAATTAATATACTGTATAAGTTTTATGTTAAGTTCTTAATTTTGTAGTTTTTTTCTTATTTCTTTGGTTATTGTTGAGGAAAAGCGGAGGCTTTTCCAATAGAGGTTACATCAACCCTTAAAAGAAGGTTCCAACCTTTTTATTTGATATAATGCTGTAGTTGACGAAATAAATTATTTTAATTTATCCAATTTGACAGAGTATGGAGCGTTCTTTTTTCACCCATCTATCGCATGTCGCATTATAACCGCCTGCGGAGTGGGGGTGAAGTAAAAGGCGCTAAGTTTCGTGTAAGTTAAAAAAAGATTCACTTGCATTGCACTTGGGTGTCATAAGACCACATGTTATTTGTATGTTATGTATTCATATATACATATAGGTACAGATGATAAAGAAAATGGCGCACACGAAATGCGGGCATTACATTAAGTACATCCCGGCAAGGTGTCCCGCGAGCGCTATAACGATGAGACGCCGCTAAAGAACTGCATTCATTTGCATTTCTATGCAGTCGACTTGATCTGCGAGAATACCTTCAATTCTAGACGATCCGGGGGATTTGCGGGACATTCTATAGCCTAAGATAAAGGCTATATATACAGTTGCATTCGCACTTGCAACAAAATTTATACACAAACACGTTTTAGACTCTGTGAGTCGTGAAAGTATCGAAGCCAAATGGGGGAATAGTTTTAGGGAAATCTCAAAAAGAGTAAGTGTATGTGGACTCTTTTTTTTGTTTATAAAACATTAGCTGATCCACACAACTACTCCTGCACCTATGAGGAAGTGTAGTTAAGAGGAAGAGAGAGTTTTGCAAAACTTTAACCGTTTACGAAGTGTACGCTGCGAAAGTTGTTAAAAATGAAATAAAAACCTTAAAGAAACATTCTTCATTGAGCACCAGTCCTGTTAATATATGTATAATGATATAGCATTTATTATTCCATGATAAATGGGCTATCTAAAACTGAAAGAATTATGAAAATCGGACTAGTAGTTTAATTTAATTTTCACAAAATCTGAGCGGCCGATGTTTTCCTCCTTACAATTTGACTTTTCAGAAATCAATTCTTAGCTTATTTACGACGTAGTTTTGCGTCATTAATACGTTTTTTTTTATTGCTGAATGCTTTGCTGTTATATCACCTGACCGTTACAGTCTGACATGATAGCAATCTGACAAGAGGTACTTTACTTCTCAAAGATTTCTCCACCTCATGGTATTAGAATGCAACACGTTTTTCTTTGAGCTGTGCCTATGGCCTTCCACTGATCCAGATGTAGGAAATATAAAATCCTTAAATTTGTCATATCAGGAATCGAATTCCAGGTTTCGGCAAACCAAATACTAGCACTATTGCGTCAAAATGGCAATCTTTTTGTCCTGCTTACTCTAATAGCAGGATAAGAAGTCACTGGAGTGACGTAAAGCCTTGACACGGTAGCTTTGAGCTGAACAAGCTTTAACAATCCGTTACTATATTAAAACTATATCTAATTTGCATAGAAAATACAAGCTCACTATATTAAAAGTTTAATCTAACTACAGATTCTTTAAAAGGTTTACTCGAATGTTTTGAAAGCAGGCTTCTTTCAAAGATCATAACTATCTTTGAAAATCTAAAAAATATATATTACAAGCTTTCTCATGAACACTTTGGGGAAGCTCTGCATATAATTTAACCATTTATAAGTAATATTTATTTTCATTTTGTTCTTGTATTCACAATTATATGTATTTTAAAGTTTGCATTGGATCGTAAGTTTATTGCTGAAAAAAAATTAATCTATTAATGCATTTTTTAATTTTCTATCACCAACAGAAAGCTATATTTTCACTTAATAACATAAGCTTCTTTTTACGCCGAAGTTTCAACGGTAACGGGAAATTCTTTTCTGTCAACACGATACGATTTCCATTTGATTTTAGCTATCGTTGCAAAGTATTTTTTATCACGAAATATGTAAGGAAACGAAAAATGTCTATTGTATAATTAACATCAGACTTAGCCACAGTAGATGTGCAAATATATCTTGCAGCAGCAGATTGCAGGCGTCGGCAATACTCATCAACGCAAACGCTTGTGTGATGCGTCAAATTGCTACATACTGACATACGTGAAGCTACGGTCACATTGCACAAGCGATATAGTAACAAACAGCATTTTTATCTGCCTTTTACATTTATTGTTAAATATTTATATTATATTGGCTATTAGGCATAACAACGCTTTCCGGGTTATGTTCAGATTTTGTTATTTCTCTAAAATATATGTAGGTATCCAGGTAGATTACAGGACGCCCTTAACATTATCTTAAGCGACATTAACAATTATATTTCTTATAGATTACAGATGCAAGCGGTAAAGTGAGCGTCGTCCATGATCGCAAGGATGCTGTACTCCAAAGAGACCTCCATTCACAAGAACGTTTATCTAGGACAAATTTACAGGTGCTACCTTTACAGCAATGGTTTTTGTGACCATTTCAGTTTGTTGTAAACTTGACTGTAGGGGAAGGAAAGTGGAACTCCCCATCGATTCGTGGACATCCGAGGACCATTCGAGCATTCCTCTCTGTTCCGGATGGGTTCTACGGAGAGTTCACGAAGGCAGGAGGATGTATGAAAATATACGTCATCTGGTACACCACCTCCTTCAGCGATGAGAGATAGAGCTTTGAAGTATGTCTCTTTGGCAGCACTAAACTAAAGCTAACAGTACTCTGAATTATTACTCGCAGTGGCACGAGACGCTGGTTGCCTTAGTCACGAGGAGTGGATGACCAGTATAAATTTGATGCAGATAATTTAAATATGGCCTTTGTTTATTCATTATTTGGTTTGGTTGGCTACAAAAGCGAACCAACGAATGCAAAAGGCAACGAATGATGACGTAAAAAAGGCAAGAATGGAATACAAAAGGGTGAAAGTAGTCGTGAAAGAAGCTGTAAGAAAGAAAAAAGAAGAATACAGTGATATGTATGATAGGAGACTTTCTGATGATTTTCAGTCAAACAAAAAGTTTTTCTGGAAATCAATACAATTTGCCCGAGGGAGATCTACTTCCTCGGAGCTTTGTAAAATCAGAAGTTTAGATGGAAGTTTAATAAAAGGAGAAGAATGGATATTGAAGAGATGGAAGGATCATTTTGAAAGTTTGTTTGAAAGAAATGAAGCAGAGGTAAATATGGCCTCTGCGGATAGCAATGAATGTAAGACAAGTGATAGCGAGATTAGTATGGATGACATCATGAAAGCGATAAAAGGTATGAAATCAGGTAAGGCTGCTGGGTATGACAGAGTGTCAGTCGAGATGCTGAAGGCTGGCCGCGGGATTGTGGTAGCTCAGCTGTACTGCCTTTTCAATATATGCTGGGAGAAAGGTCAAGTCCCAAGAGATTGGAGCAAGGCCGTAATTGTCCCTCTATATAAAGGAAAAGGGTCACAGCAGGAGTGCAAAAATTACCGCGGTATCAGCCTTCTTAGTGTCGTCGGCAAATTGTATGCAAAGATATTAATTGAAAGGGTGATTAATGAAACTGATGAGAAAATATGGGACGTGCAAGCGGGATTTAGAAGAGGAATGGGATGTACGGATCAGGTCTTTTCTTTACGGTGCATAACTGAAAAATGTTTGGCTAAACACCAAAAAGTTTATTGCGCGTTCGTAGATTTAGAAAAGGCCTATGATCGAGTGGTGAGGAATGAGCTGTGGTCAACGTTATCTACGTATGGGGTGAGCGGTTGTCTGATCCAAGCATTGAAGTCTCTCTATGAGGGTTCTAGTGCCTGTGTCAGAATAAACGGAGCGTACACGGAGTGGTTTCCTGTCGAAAGAGGTGTTCGACAGGGATGTGTTGCGTCACCATGGCTGTTCAACCTTTTCATGGATAAATGTTTGACAGATTTAAAAGAAAGTATGTATGGGTTAAGAATGAATGAATTACTCATCAAATGTTTACTCTACGCTGATGATCAAGTAATACTTGCGTCATCCGCTAACGAGCTACAGGAGATGCTAAATATTATGAATGAAGCTTTGAAAGGGAAAGGAATGAAAGTGAATGTAAACAAAACGAAAGTTATGCTTTTTGAACGAGATGAATCTATGATGAATGGCAATATTTTGATAGATGGGGAACAAGTGGAAGAGGTGAAAGAATTTGTATACTTGGGATCTAAATTTACAAAAGATGGAACATGTGAAAGTGATATCGAAAGGAGAGTGAATGCAGGGAATATGGTAAATGGTGCTCTGCATGCTTTTATGAATAGCCAGATGGTGTCTCAAAGGGCTAGACTGGCAGTGCATGCTGGAGTGTTGGTGCCAACACTTATGTATGGTAGTGAAAGTTGGGTATGGCAGAAGAATCACAAAAGTAAAATAAATGCGGTAGAGATGAGAGCGTTGAGAAGCATGAGTGGATTAAAACTGAGTGACAGAGTAAGAAATAGTGTGATAAGAGAACGTTGTGGTATAAAAGAAGACGTAGTGACTAAAATTGAGAAAGGTATGCTTAGATGGTTTGGGCATGTAGAGAGAATGAATGAAAGGAGACTGACAAAAAGGATTTATGAGTCAAGAGTGAATGCGAAAGTTGGAAGGGGAAGACCAAGGCGAACGTTCCTGGACCAAATCCAGGACATTTTAAATAAGGGTCAGGTCAAGAGTACTCTAAACCGACGAACTTGTATGAAAGGTTTAATGAGAATGAAAGAAGCGAAGGAGATATGCAAGGATCGTGGCAAGTGGAATGATGTTGTCTCTGCCTACCCCTATGGGAATGAGTCGTGATGTTATGTATGTATGTATGTTATTCATATTACTTTATGACTACACTGGGAATGTTAGAATCAGTATAAAGAGTGTCATTGATTGGGCTCATTCGTGGAAATTTAATTTTCTTTAGGGATTTCGATATGCCGAAATTATTGGTAACTAATTTATTAGCAATCCGCTCCGCTTGTTAATGGATTGATGGGTGAAATGCATCGCTCCACCTGCGCGAGCCGTCAGGAAGTCTTCTCACGTCACAACAGTAACGCGGACGGACAGACGGCTTTCTACAATATTATCTCACTAACAACAAATAATATTATATTCAACTGTTAAACAACTCGCGTATCGCGAGTGACGCTGTCATATATTGCATATGTAAGTAAGTCCTTTTTTCCATCGTCTCTTATTTTTAATAATATGATGCGTCAGAGCAGGTAAAGCCAATATGGCATCTTTCATGGTTCACTTCAACTAGCCGTGCAGCACTCGTATTCTCTCTCTTATGAGGTTGAAACCCACTACGCAGTTTTCATGAAAGGTTCAAAATAATCTAGAAATACTTCTGTAATATAAGATTTTCAGTGTCTCGGTTTCAGATTGATGCTTCATTAGCAGATGTTGTGGATTCGATTTCCAGTTGTAAATATTTAGTAGTATTTTCTTATTTAACTCAATTTACGTGACTAGTTAGCGCCTTAACTATAAAGAACTACCGTCAATAAAAAAAACTGTGTTACGGTTCGATGACCTTAAGAGGTCAATCACCTCTTACCAAGTGAGGTTTTTTTGGCCCTGGGAAATGCCTTTACCTAAGGGATGTAGGAATCACAATAAGACTGACAAGTCAGGATACCCGCTAAACCCAGGGGAATACCCTCGACATCCTTGAATGGCGAACGAGAGGTACGTATACACAATCCACTCTAGCATTCCGGATACAGCCACCTTATTTCTATCATTCATGGAAGGAGAAGAAGATGCGCATATCTGTGCATCCTGTTACTCCGCCAATGAAGGAGAGAGGTAGCGTCGACAGCATTTTGTCTCATCCTCTCCCATGTCTCCTTCAGCGAAATAACAGATTCGCAGATGGAGGCAACTGCCCTTTAACAGCCTTTTCTGGATAGCCAGGTGGGAACGGATCGCCTCCACAATTCTATTAAGGCCCTATCTAGAAGGACTCTTCTCCTCTGAACCTCGTGAATATTAGGCAACCAGGCTGTGATTCTTGCAACTGCCCTGCACTGATAGACGGCTGCAAGAACCTCAGCCCGCAGCTCCCATTGGGGATCGCCTACCGCTTTCGTTTTAGACTGTATCATCACTTGCCATCAGCTGAGAACACAGTCAAAGCTTAATAAAAGAGCAAATAACAAAGGTTAAAGTACTCGTAAATAAAGATTAGTTATTTGATAAAATCATATGGTTTTAAAGAGACCTTTGATGTTTGTAAACAAACGAACCCCTTTTAAAGCTCCCGTCGGATAATTACTGGTGTCAATCACGCGTTGATTCAATCAAGGGGTCAGGGGTTCGGTGTCAAGGCCAACTAGTGTTGACATGTAAAAAAACGGAAACCTGTTTGTATAAACAGTGGGATAAAACGGATTGGAGCTCCATAAGTAGAAATCGATGGTTCCTACATGTAAGCAGTGAACAGACAATTTTTTTTTGTATTTTGGATGATTAGATTACCCCATTTATCATTTTGCGCCTGACCTATCTCCGGTTGGGTTGGATTACCGTCGCATTGGACTATGAGTGAGAGTGTGAGGAAGAGAGTGAAGGAATAGACAGCGCATTTGTGTACTATACCTACCTACGTGCTGTGAAATAGCGTGGTGGGTCTACGCTTTAAAAACCCTCTTTATACGTAGAGGAAGTCCGTTTGAGACTTTTAATAATGTAATGAGTTTAGGTAATTCGTTAAAGAAAGCGTTGGAATATTTGTATACGAATTTAAAAACACACTACTTATTCAAGAAGGATTATAGAGCACTTTTGAATCGTCAGGTTTATTTTTTATCACATTAATTTCAATGTACGACTGATGATGATTCACGACTTACAATCTAAAGTTACGAGGGTTCCTTCGTACCCTGTTCTGAGGAGAGCCTTCGATAAACCCAGTCGGGTGTGCTTTTTTTTCCTAATCATCATTACAATATATACTTTTAAATTATTCTATATCGTCGCCGTCGTCGTCGCTTCAACCGATGGACGTCCACTGCTGGACATAGGTCTCACGTAATGATGTCCACAAGGCCCGATCTTGCGCCGCCTGGCTCCAGCGGCTACCGGCGACCCTCTTTATGTCGTCGGTCCACCTTGTGGGGGGTCTCCCTACACTGCGCCGCCCGGTGCGGGGTCGCCACTCCAGCACCTTCGGGCCCCAACGTCCATCGGTCCGTCGGACTATGTGCCCCGCCCATTGCCACTTCAGGTTCGCGATTCGTAGGGCTATGTCGATGACTTTGGTTCTGCTACGGATCTCCTCATTTCTGATTTGATCACGTAGAGAAATTCCGAGCATAGCCCTCTCCATCGCACGCTGAGCGACTCTGAGCTTTCGTATGAGGCCCATCGTTAGCGACCACGTTTCGGAGCCGTAGGTCATCACTGGCAACACGCACTGTTCTATATCGATAGAGGAAAATATTCGCTCCCACACTTTTTTTTATCTTCGAAGTAGTCCTTCGAATCATTAAACGATTTCTCAATTTGTAGGATTTTACAGCACTTCAGAATTCTTTTTACGCCTTAAAGTAAGAAGACCAATGTCGATGGTTCGCAAGGTACTTTCGCGTCCTGTTCTGAAAAGATCTTTCTTTGCGCTGGGAAATGCTTTTACGCACTTACCCCGACCTGAATGGGTCTGGAGTGTGAGACTCGGCGAGGGAGGAGGCCTCGTAATACCTATTGGAACCCTCTTCATTCGTAAGTGAGAAACCAGAGGTTCAGATTGTGCATTCTTCCCTGGTGCCCCAGATGAGTCCGACTGAGGATTCATGGAGGCGGGAGTAGGTGCGCAAACAAACGCCGCCTGGTATGCCGCCTACTTCGGCGGTGAGAAGGAGAATCTACTGCGTTCTCCCTATCTCGCTCGTGGGCCTCCTTTATCGAGATTACAGTCTCGCAGAAGAAGGCCATTGCCGCCCAACATATCTCACTTGACAGCATCACGCCTACAATTCTCTCAAGCGAGAGTTCCCCGCCGATCAGTGCCATCAAGCGGGTGCTGTTGAGGTCCCCAGTCTGCGCATTCTGCCACAGTGTGGTGTGCTGAGTCGATAGCTGCACCACACTCGTGGCAAGCAGGCGACTCCTCTCCGGCTAATTTGGTGCAAGAACTTTCCAAAGCAGCCATGCCCGGTCAAAATCTGCACCAGTCTGTAATAAAAACCTCCCGTGCCCCTTGGAAAGCAATTGCTCCAGGTGAGGACGGATCGCCTCCGTGGCCACGCCCGCTACTGGGAACCCGAGGTCCTCCTTCCACTTTTGGATCAGACCCTAGCAAGATTGCTTGCTAAACGTAAAATTTTCTTTTTCATTAATATGCGCAAAATATGGCAACAGACAAACCGATTCATCACAGCTGTGAAGTACCAGGCGCAAATAAGCCATTATGAGGTTGCAGATCATGCTTCACTTAACTTAACACGTTCCATGACCTCTAAAGCCTTAAATATAGGTTCTATTTCAGCGTGAATGCTTGTTTTTTCTCATACAGTCGAGCGTGGGAGTCCGACACGATGATCCTTCGACAATTTGATTCGGAATATATCGCTCTAGTCGAGTTGTAAATAAGTGTCGTAGGTGGGTGCGTGTTCGATTCCCGACGACGTGCAGTGTTCCAGCTTAGTGTGTGGCTCAATAAACAACGGCTGAACAGTGTTTAGACGTTTATGTCGAGGGGTATTTGCGTTTTCGCACGTTTTATTTCAGTAAATTGTGTTTAAAGACAAGTACATTTTACACCTATATCAGTGGGCTTAGATATACAAGTGTATTCTATATAAATACTATCCTTTAAAAGGCGACTTCCTTATACGTTAAGGTGAATTATCAAAAGGAGTTTCATAGCTAATACATATTTAATAAATTTAATCATTACTACCATAATTCAGCTAATTTAAAGGGTGATTTGAAAAAAAAATAGCTATTACTGTCTTATAAATATTTTGCAAAGTTTGAAGCGATTTGTTTGACGCAATAAAAAGTGTCATACAAATCAACCACTATAAATTTTTGGCAAAAAAAGTAGCATATATTCTTATCTAAGTTTCTATCTATCTCTATATCAAAATTCATTATAATCGATACAGTGGTTTAGGTGTGAAAGATTAGTAAACAAACAAACTAACATTCGCATTTATAACATTTATTACGATGTAGATTTTTCATTGTATTCTACTTCTTTTTGCTTGTTACATTTTTGCTAAGGTAACTAGAGAGAGAGAGAAAGAGAGAGAGAATATTTATATTGCCTTAGTGATCAAAGCAATCTCTGCCAAGTAACCCTTAAATAAATACTATACGTCGGAGTGTAATAGTCTGTGGAACGCCGGCGCATATCTCTCTAGTTCTCGACTGACGGTCCGCCGGAGCTGTCGACTTTTGAAGCTATTGCGTTCCTAGCTATTATTATTGATGAGTTTGTGTAGATTGATGTCGGGAAAATCAACGTTGTAATCTGAGTTTAATTAACTCAGATTACAACGCTTTTGATTGCACCAACATTGTCCGCCAACGCCCACGGTGTGGAGGTTAAATTGTGGATGCCATTAATGACGGAGAACTCTACGCCCCTATGCTTTATGCTTCTCTTCTCCTTTATTCTCCGACATATTTAATAATATTGATAGAAATACGTAGAAATAAATAATACCCAGACAGATTTAAAAATACTATTTCGTAAATTAGCCTTTATTAAACCGGAACTTCTGCTACTAAAGCTACTCACGATTGATACCGATTAATTTTAGAAAGAAAACTATAACCAGGTTCAATTCCTTGACTCTTTTATTAAGAGTCCCAGTGTCTATGCACTTAACCATCACGGCATAGCTACAACAAACGTTATGAAGGAATCATTTTCATTTCTTGCACGTCAAAACATTAACCAGATTATAGAAATAATAGGCACGCCTTATACTCGGACGTATTACTCAGACGTATTAATAAAAAGAAACACATAATGTGGGATATAATGAAAGGGACCGCCGGATTACCTGTCCGTCCGTCCGCGTCAAAGATAATACGTTGCGTGTTACAGGTTTGCCTTGTGATAAATTAATTGCGAATAGACTATATTACACTGTATACATTGTGCAAAAAAAGCACAATATTAAAGTGTCTAAAATGTCTACATGAAAATATAAAACGGGGAAAATTAATAGCTAGTAGACTATGTTATACTCTGCGAAATAAAAAACACCCTTATACTAATTGTAAATAGACTATATTACTCCGCAAATATTTAAAAAAAACTAGCATTCGTTTCATAGTGAATAGACATTATTGTACTCCAAAAATGTTAGCAACAAAACTTCCATTACATTAATTGTGAATGTTACAAAAAAAATTACCATTAAATTAATGGTGAATAAATTACGTTAAACTCCGGGACTATAAGAAACAAAACATCCCTTAAATTCATTGTGAATTGACTATATTGTTTTACAAATATTAAAAGAAACTTCCATTAAATTAATTGTGAAAAGACTATATTATTCTGCAAATGTTCAAAAAGGCCTCCATTAAATAAATTATTAATATACTATGTGATACTATGCAGAAATATTAGAAAAACTATATTACTCTTCGAATATTATAAAAAAACTAGCATTAAATTATTAATGAATATACTTTATTACACTCAAAGAATATTAGAAAAAGCTTCCAATAAATTAATTGTGAAAAAATTATATTATACTCCGGGAATATTAGAAGCAAAACTTCAATAAAATAAATTGTGAATAGACTATATTACTCTTCGAATATTATAAAAAACTAGCATTAAATTATTAATGAATATACTCTATTACACTCAAAGAATATTAGAAAAAAGCTTCAATTAAATTAACTGTGAAAAAATTCTATTATTCTCCGGGAATAATAGAAGCAAAACTTCAATAGAATAAATTGTGAATAGACTATATTACTCTTAGAATATTATAAAAACTAACATTAAATTAGTAATGAATATACTCTATTACACTCAAATATTAGAAAAAGCTTCCAATAAATTAATTGTGAAAAAATGATATTATACTCCGGGAATATTAGAAGCAAAACTTCAATAAAATAAATTGCGAATAAACTATATTACTCTTTGAATAATATTTTAAAAAAAGCTATCATTAAACTAATAATAAATATGCTCTATTACACTCCGGGAATATTAGAAACAAAACTTCAATTAATTTAATCGTGAATAGACTAGATTATTATGCAAATATAAGATAAAACTAATATTCAATTAATTATGAAAACACTATTATGCGAATTTTAAACATAATTGTGAACAATATTTATCAACGCTTCTAAGCTTAAACCCACTACGCTATTCCAGTGCAGATAGGCAGGTTGCAAACCCAATAAATGGTGACGAGACATTTAGGTTACGAGTTCATTCAACTAATAAAATACGTTAAATAATTATGTCAACTGTCCATCACTCGTTAATTCAATTAGGAGGGTGTAGGGTCCACAGACAAGTTTAGAAGGGTCACCGCATTCAAGGTTATAGTGAGAAAAACTTCATCAAAATCTATTTAAATCTAGAGGAAGGTCATAGTTATTAACTTCTTAGTTTTTCGAAGGGAATAAAATCAGATTTTTTTTAATTATCTAAACGTTTTTCACTGAGTAATTGAACCGAAAGCCCACAGGGTCAGGTTTTGCAGAATATAAAAGCATTGCTGTATATCTTTTGGAATTTTCTTTTACTGTCGAGAGATTAGAGCTTGACTACAATCTCAGTTGATGATAAGTGAGGACAGTCTTAGATGGAAGAGCGATAACCTGGTAAGTGATACACAGCATCATTTTGGCTTGGCGGCTCGTCATTACTGATGGGGTGATTACTAAGTACGATTGAAACCTCCTTTTTTACTGAATTTACTTCTTATGGTTTCAAAATCGTGCTAGGATTCAAATCCTTTGCTTGGCGGTACGTCTTTGCTGTTAGGCTAGTAACTAGCCACTGCCGAAGCCTCCTATTAATCCAGAAATTAGAAAAGACAATTTCCACGCAGGAATCGAGTCCAGGTTCTTTGCTAACCATGCGAGTACAGGTAGAATACCTCTTACTAGATTAGCACGCTTCTATCTTAGACTGTATCATCATTCACCACCAGGTGTGATCACAATCAAAGGATAGAAGCAATAAAAGAGCAACACGTATCGAAAATGTTCCCTACCGTGCAATAAGAAGTTTCACTTCAAAAACTCACTGGTCATTAAAGCCAACAGACGGACAAGCATACAAATTAGTATGTAATAGGAAACAAAACAGAAATAACACCATATTCCGTAATATGATACCTAATTGCAAACACCTTGCACAGCGCATTAAAAACAGCGCGCTATATTTTAATTCATAACACTGCATTCTGTTTTACAATATTTAAACAGCGTATTTACGTAAATAATACAAAGTAAAAACCACTCTAAAGACTCAAAAATAGAGCTGCAAATAGCTTTGATTAGACATGTAGATAGGTTATTGTAAATTGTTTTCATATCGGCCCCGATAGGGTAAGAGACTGCTACAATAATTAATACTCAGTGAGTACAGTAATTATTGCTGGCATTATTTCGTAGGTTATATTTGAGGTAATAGCATATTAATTTCTGGGTAAACTTCGCTTTGCTGTGGCTTGATATGATGTTACTTACACACATTATTTCTGATTGAAAAGGATTTCTAAAATATATAAAAAAAAGGTGACTTTTGGCCAAATCTCTTGGAAATATGCCGAGATTATGACCTCGAGATGAATGAGAGAACTCTCTTAAAGTTTACTAGTTTAAATCTTTGTATTATTTCCTTCATTTCCTTTGTAATGTGATCGGTTTGGATCACATCAGTTGAATAGTTTTAAAGCTTGGATATTATGAAAGACATTCCTATTTGATGTTACAAGCTACACCATATCACGAATGCGTCTTGGACACTTGTGTTCCCCTGGCCAATTCAATTTGTCAGCGTGTCCTGGACAAAGATACTGTTTCCCATATCACGTTCAACTGTCCTAAAATATCCCATACCCCCTATATGACATTATCCCTTCTACTGTACCATTTTCTCTATATGTTGAGTATTTGTTAACCCTCGTATATAGTCCCTATTTGAAATATCTTTGTAAATTTATTTAATGTAAAAACATTAAGTTGTATTTTTTTTGTGATGGCAGTTAATATTTAGAAAGTGTCAAGTATTTATAAATTATTAACATTTTGGATTGGAATATCATAAGCAGTAAAATCTCCTCCGTGCCTTCTCCAACTCACATGACACTGGCGAAATCGTTTTATTTAGGTTACAGCAATTAGTTAGCCCTATTTATCATCTCATTCTCAGTAATCCTTCAAATTTTAGCATGATTTTTAAAACGAAACATTTTATCTATCGTCTCTTATGTCGCGTGTCGCATTACGAACGACTACTGAGTGAATAGTTTTCAGCAGAATAGCAAAGGCCAATATGGCAGCGTCTATGGCTCGCATTAGTTGTTTAATTTGCATTGTGGTTGCCTAATACCAAATAATGTATTTTTTAATTATTAATATTAAAATGAATGGGCATCTCTAGGACTGTATCTCGCCTGAGCGCATTATACCTCGAGTCACTCTCAATCACTCAAGCTGTCCGCCTGTCAGTCATAAGCAAGACGAACGGGGGGATGGTAGCCCCCCTCTTGGCAAACCCCCTGTCCCCTATCACCCCCTGGGCGAGGGGGGCGGTCAGCTCTTGAAGACAATTTACTGAGCGAGCTCGAGTTGAATCGGTATTTATTTGAAGGAACGTCGTGTGGGCATTTTGTAATATAGTTCTGTATTTCACCTGACTTTGTGGCATTTCTACTATCGATCGGAGGAGGTACAGTAGCCATATTTGCTTTTAGTTTTTTTATAATATAACTTAAAACTTACAACTTATTGGACTCGTTTTCCAGAAGGGCAAAGCTAATCTTGTAAGAGCTAAATAACCTCTTACCACATTAGCGTATTTCCATCTTAGACTGTATCAGCACTCATCATCAGGCAAGATTACAGTCAAGTGCTAACCAGTCAGTAATTAAATAAAATTTGAGTTACATGGACAAATTCGTTGTTTTTAGGATATTTTACATCGCATATAGCAACAGTCATGAGGTCCTGCGTTCGAGTACAGGGTCGGGATTCAAAATGGTTAGTTTTCTATTGAGATTTTCTCAATATTTGCCTGAAGTTGGGAAGTTGGTAGTGTGCTTCACCCCCATGCCTCGGAGAGTACGTTCAGTCGTACGTCACATCGGATTACGAGGGTGATGGAACTCGCAATGGAGCATCATGGCGGGTCTATGCTCTAAAAACCCTCTCTCCTATGAGTGACATGGCCTGTGCCCAGTATTGCGAAGTTAATGGGCTGCTACTTACCTTTTTAATCCGATCCAGTTGTTTATAAGCTAGTGACACAAACACATACACAACAGATATTCCTCATATACCCACGGGTTCAGGGTGAGATCATGGGAAACTGTTTAATTGTAATTCAAAAGGAAAACATTATTAATTAAGGATCTTGAGTGAAAAAGGCGACACAGCCCTGGCGAGTTAACATCATTATCGGGCGGGGGTTGAGGGGGGCCGAGGGGGGTTGGGGGGTCGACACACGTCGCTCAGATGTCGCGCACAGACGGACGTCTTTGTCCGTCGCTTTATTTACCCGCGCCCTTTGTAAAGGATAGAGGCGTCTATATTTTTTTTACTAGTCTGCAGACGGTTGACATTTTCTTGTCGGACATTTCCAGTTGAGATATTTAAACGTTATACCATAAAATGTAATTTTAGAGATTTATTTGTATATTATCCAGTTTACTTTATCAGGCTTTTCTCTTCTATGTATATATGTGTAAGTCAGTAATGTCCTGAAGCTTTTAAAATATGATTGATATGTTTAACAAATATTTAGTCGGTTGACATTTTCTTGTTGGAATTTTCAGTTAAGATATTTAAACATTATACAATGAAATGTAATTTTATTAAATAACGTTTGTACATTATCCAGTGTACTTTATCTGGGTTTCCTTTTTTTATTTTTGTGTTATAATACTGAGTAGATAAGTCCCGAGGGTTAACAAACCATATATTTAACATTTATTTAAGTTTTTAGTCGGTTGACATTAACTTGTTGGACATTTATGTTGGGATATTTAATATAATTGAATGTAATTTAAAAAAATCTTTTTGTTAATTACACAGTTTACTTTAAGAGGCTTTTTTTGTATTATATAGATAGACAGATAAACCCCAAAGCTAACTAAATAATTTTTTTTTTATTTAACAGTCCATAGTAGATTGACATTTTTTTATTGGACAATTCATTTGACGTGTTTTACTTTTGTTTAGAGAGTTTATTTATCTTTTATTTCTTCATTCAGTCTTTTCATTTTGTCTATTTAAGTGTTATAATATAAGACCCAAGGCTAACTATCATAATAACAATTTATTACAAAATTCAACTGATATATTTAACAATTATTTAAGTCTTCAGTCGGTTGACATTTTCTTGTTGGACATTTCAGTTGACATATAATTAAATTTAATTTTAGTGATTTACTTCTACATTATCCAGAATACCATATCAGGCTTTTCTTCTTATATTATTTATTTTATGTTATATGTAATACGTCGGTTAATAAATAAGAACTTACTTTTCTTAGTAAGCCTCTCAGATTTATTAATTAGTCTATAGTCGGTTGACATTTTATGGTTAGACTATTTGAACATGCTAGTATATTCAAATTTGTACAATATAAATCTAAGTTTCATTGTGTTAGCTAGTTTTAACTATCAGTGGAGATATTTAAACGTTATACAATAAAATTTGTATATTGTATAATTACATTTAACTCGTCAGGCTTTTCTTTTCTCAATATGTGTGATATTTATGTTGTACAATTATTCAAAAGTCAGTCAGTTGACATTCATTTGTTGGATATTTTAGTTGATATATTTATATAATCATTTAAACGAGTTTATGTGATCAGTAGACATTTTCTTGTTGGACATTTGTAGATAAATTATTTAATTTTGGTTTAAATTGTTTATAATGTCTAGTTTGTAATTTCTTTAATTTAAATGTAATGATAGATAGTAATTTTTATTCCTTTATGTATATGTACACTTTTGATAAATATATTTAATGGTAATTCCGAACTTCTCAAGTAATGCAATAACGAGGAAATTGGAAGGACCCTGAAACTTTTTCTAATAAGATATTTTTAATCAGCCTCTCTGCTTTAAAGTTCTGTGAAATGTGGAAAAACCTTAAGAATATAAAAAATCAGAAATCATTTTACTGTACCAGAGAACTACAAAAGTCCAAGGCAAATGGATATTAGGCATATTATAATTCATAACCCACCATTCGAATTGGAAAGTCGCTCGTGACTAGCTGGGTGGCTAAACATTGTGTTATCTGTTGTAAATTCAAACCCTTTGCAATAATTTCAACAACAATAGATACGTTCACTGCAATTTATATTCACTTTCGTTTATTGTTAACTGTCCGTCGATATTTAAGTTGTAACTTACTAAATAGTTGGCAATAAAATACCGTTACTAATCCATTAGCGTAAGGTTTCCACGCCTTGTTTAAATTTTATGTCACCTCAACATAACAAACTTATAAGGCCTTCTATAATTTGTAATAAGTTTTATAATAAAACAAGAGTTTCTATAAGTAAAACTTAAATTGATTCAATCACGTTACAGCTACTAGAAACGTTTTTTATTGACATAATATTGGTTTAGAAAGTTTCACAAAGGTTTGCGGTATCAATCCGATTGTAATAAAGTTTCTAGAAACTTCTTGATTGCTCAGAAACAAAATTTATGTTTAATGTTTTATATAAAGGTAATATTGGAAATCATATATCAGCTTACAATTGGAAGATGTGAAACTTCTGTGGCTTAAAAAAAAAGTAAAGAAAGTCGGAGTGCCGCGCGTCTGTTGGTAGTTCTCGAGAGACGGTCCGCCGGAGCGGTCGACTATTGAAACTGTCGCGTTCCTAGCTATTATTATTATTAATGAGTTTGTGAAAATTGATATTGAGAACATTAATTGATTGAACATTATAATCTGAGTTTATTAAATAATGTATTTGATTGTACCAATAGTACCCACGAACGCCCACAGTATGGAAATTATGGATGCCATTAAAGACGATGTCGGCGGAGGCCACTATGCTTTATGCTTCCTTCTCTCTTATTCTTCGACATATATAAGATATATAAACGTTATATGTGTATATATAGCTTGTATATAAATTCCGGATACGGATGTACAAAGGAATACATCATTTATTATATTTGAATAAATAATTTCTGTCAATTATACATTTCAATATAATAATACTTACTAGTATATGTTTGGCGGCAGCCGTTAGTGTACTATGTATTGTTTTTTTATAAATAAATAAGTATTTTGTTGTAATTGTTACCAAGTACAGAGTGCCTGAGTAAATAATAAATAAAAATTTGAACCGCCTTCAAAACAAAATATATTAATATGCTCTAAAAAGTAAAAAATAATTGCTTATTCTTTTTTAGAATTCTTCATATCCTTATATTTGGAGTCGGCGTCAGCCAAGGTAGGTGTGTCTCGCGTGTCCACTTGGCAGCTCCGGCGTCACTTCCACCTATAGCTTGTACATGTAGGTACCTTGGCTGGCACTGACTCCAAATATAAGAATACGAAGAAATCTAAAAAAGAATACAACCGTTGAAGTATATCCTTTCCAATAAGAAACGAATCATGAAAATCGTGTTGTCCAGATCTTGAGTTATTCGTACATTTGTCGCGCACATGATTAATGCAAATTTAATACAATTTCTCATGAATGCCATTTGCCATCATCAGAACTAGACTAAAAAATGGTACCCTAACACCTTTCATATAAAAAAGAGTCAACGTTTAAAAAAAACCTAACAGATTAAACATGGAGATTGCGTAACGCTAAACGAAATACTCCTATCGTGCCATAAGAAGTTTTATTTCAAAAATACAAGATTACATATATACAAAGCATCACGCTTTATTCCCATAGGGGTTGGCGGAGACAACGTCCTTCCACTTGCCACGATTCTTGCATATCTCCTTCGCTTCTTTCATTCTCATGAAACCTTTCATACAAATTCGTCGGTTTAGAGTACTCTAGGCCCTTGTTTAAAATGTCCTAGAATTGGTCCAGAACTTACCCATTCACTCTTGACTCATAAATCCTTTTTGTCAGTCTCCTTTCATTCATTCTCTCTACATGCCCAAACCATCTAAGCATACCTTTCTCAATTTTAGTCATTACGTCTTCTTTTATACCACAACGTTGTCTTATCACACCATTTCTTACTTTATCACACATCTCTACCGCATTTATTTTACTTTTGTTATTCTTTTGCCATACATAAGTATTGGCACCAACAGTCCTGCATGCACACCCAGTCTCTCCCTTTGAGACACCATCTGGCTATTCATAAAGGCATGCAGAGCACCATTTACCATATTCCCTGCATTCACTGTCCTTTCAATATCACTTTCACATGTTCCATATTTTGTAAATTTAAATACAACTCTCTATAAATTACTTACCTTTAATATTTAGACTGCTATATTCAAATCACACGTAAAGTCTATTTACTGACAAGTATATACTAAATGTAATTAGAACAAAAATGGCTAAAGGTCTGATACTTAATATAAAATTGTACAAGGAAGTATTTTATGTCATTAGTAACTCAATTTTGACTATATACCTCCTAGAGCCTTGTCATTACAAAATGAATTTCGATTGATAAACTTTCAAAGATTAATTGTATATATTATTTATTTATTATTAATTAACATATTTGCCGCTTCTCGACAACCTAACGTCCTTGTGAATGATTTAACAACACTTGACAGATCAAACTCGACGTGGGTGGACAATTTGTTAATAATCGACATTCGTAATCAATTTCAAAATAGTAAATTACTATTCAAGGGGATTACTCATCGTCTATATTAGAACCATATATAAAAAAAACCTTTTTCTACGTTTTCTGAATCCCACAACCCAAAAAAGACAAGGACATCTTTTTTAAGCAATCGCATACCAACTTAGACAATCAAAATCTTTGATCAGGTCAAATATATCGTGAATAATTATATAATTTATTAAACGAGCTGTTACCCACGGTGACACTTGCGTAGTTACCGATCCCGTGGGATATCAGTACTCAAAGATTTACGAAAGGATTTGCTTTACAAAATCAATTCAAATCGTTTTAAATATCGCGTGGTGAATGAGTTTATTGGCATGTATAAAGGGACGCATCAGTTTGTTTCGGAAAACGAAGACAGACAATAGTGCTAAAGACACCTTTGATGATGGGACGGAAAAAAATCAATCCTGATTAAGTAAAAATTAAAAGTGCGTGCGTATAAAGTACACATGTCAGAAGTGGAATTTCTTTGAACAAATAATTTTTTAAGTCTTGTTTTTATTTATACTTGGTTTTCCGAGAAGCAGAGAGAGGGAAAAGGGAAGATATGTTAGGAATTTAATGAAATTAATTATCATGAATATAAATACTTTAATAAACTTTTGTTTATGAATTTAAAATTTACAAAAGGACGAGTGACAAATTAAAATGCCACATTCAAACTAACTACAATAAAAAACGCTGAAAATTTTCGTGACGCTAATCACGCGTTTCATGCGTAAAAATTTTACTCTACTACCTGAAGAAGTTTCACTTCAATAATATCATATTTTTTAAAACGTTTGAGTAACATTATTTACCCTTCACCATGTCAGTACGGTTGAAATGATACTTTAATAAATAATACATTACTTCACATAAAAAAGCAGCAATGAAATACAAAATTAAAACAGCTGACGTCTCAGCTGGGGTCAACGACCGCTAACTACCGGCGCGGTCGTTTTTGGAAGTGTTTTGCGAACACATTGTATATCGAACATCTATAGGCACTATTTTTGTATTTTATTGTATAATATCGTGAATAATTTATGTATATAGATATCTATTTGTTTAAAAGCCTCCACTAATTTTACAATAATCTGTAATAGAATTTTCGAGTTAGGTTAGGATAGTTAATTGCATCATAATCTTGAGTGTTTCACGTGATTGAAATATAAGTGTCAAAATTCCCATAGTGGTAGGCAGAGACCCCGTCCTTCCACTTGCCACGATCCTTTCATATCTGCTTAGCTTCTTTCATTCTCATTAAACCTTTCATACAAGTTCATCGGTTTAGAGTACTCTTGACCTGGCCCTTATTTAAAATATCCTGGATTTAGTCCAGGAACGTTCGCCTTGGTATTCCCCTTCCCACTTTCCCATTCACCATTGACTCATAAAGCCGTTTTATCAGTCTCCTCTCATTCATTCTCTCTACGTGCCAAAACCATTAAACCATTTAAGCATTCGTTTCTCAACTTCAGTCACTACATCTTCTTTTATACCACAACGTTCTCTTATCACACTAGTTCTTACTCTGTCACTCAATTTCAATCCACTCATAATACTCAACGCTCTCATCTCTACCGCATTTATTTTACTTTTGTGCTTCTTCTGCCATACCCAACAATCCCCCATGAACAGTCCAGCTAGTCTGGTTTCATAATTAGACTCGACAGTTTTACGTTCTCGATAGGACAAAGTCTTTTGGGTAAGCAAGGAAAGGAAAAGTATTAGCAAATTTATTTTGATTAAAGATTTTTCATATGAAATCAAAGTCAAAATATCTCTATTCAAGTAGGCCTATTACAGCACTTTTGAATTATTTAAATGAATGTCTGATGATAACATTAAAGAACGACTTACAATCTAAAGTTTCGAGGGTTCCTTCGCGCCCCGATCTGAGAAGAGCCCACAACAAACTTAGTCGAGTGTAGGTTTTTTTTTATTATCATCATTACAATATATATATTTGTCGGAGAATAAGAGAGAAACGGAGCAGGGGTGTAGGGTTCTCCGCAGACATCGTCATTAATGGGATTCATTATTTAATTTCTTATTCAGTGGGCGTTCGTGGGTAATGTTGGTGCAATCAAACACTTTGTTAATTAACTCGTATTATAATGTTTAATCACTTAATGTTCCCGATATCAATTTTTACAAATTCATTAACAATGATAGCTAGGAACGCGACACTTCAATACTCGACCACTCCGGCCGACCGCCACTCGGGAACTGCCGAGAGACGCGCCGGACTGCCACTTATTGACTCTGCCCCCACGCCGATACACAGATGGCGCCAGCGATCCACAGATTCTTGCACTCCGACATATTTTAAATTTATTCTATATCTATATACATATAGAGCAATCCATTCACTCCCACGCTTTTTTGTCTTCTAAGTATTCTTTCAAATTGTAGAATGATTTCTCAATTAGTTTTCTTTTGATAAAAGATTTAAATTTATTAAGAGACATCTTTGTAACTTCTTCTGGGAGTTTGTTATAGTACCGTATACAGTTACCCTTGAATGACTTGTCAATTTTATGTACCCTACTAGAATTTACAGCAATTTTACTTTTATTTCTTAAGTTATATGAGGTCGTATACTAGGTTAAATAAATAATAATCGCGGGCGTATACTAGGTTGTAGAAAAAGTAATACGTGTCTGACAGCTCTAGGTTATATGACATTATTCAATCAAATCTGACAACTCAAAGTCGAGTACACCTACTAATAAAACTATAATTTTTACACATAATCTGCCTCATTGGTCTAGTGGTTCGACTGACATGAGATCCTGGATGAGTCCCGGGTTGGGCCACTTCGAAATCGATATTGAGCTTTCTATTAACATTTTCTCAATAGTTGCCTGAAGTTGGGAAGTTGGTGGAGTGATTCAACTCTGTGCCTCGAAGAGCACTTTAAGGCGTCGTTCCTGCGCCTGATCTCTCTCCGGTCGTGTCGGATCACCTTCACCTCGCACTATGAGAGTGAAGGAACAGAGAGTATACTTGTGTATGCCTGCCAATCCGCAGTGGACCAGCGTGGTAGGTCTGTGCTCTAAAAACCCTCTCTCATATGAATGAAGAGGCCTATGCCCAGCAGTGGGACATTACTGAGCTGCTATTTACCTTTTTTTAATAATTTATTATTTGGTGAATTATGCTTAACATTTACATATTACTAATCAAATTACTTGCACAAGTAGCCTTTTAGGGCATTTCTGAATCGTCAAATATAGAATATTCTTTTACATAATTAATGACAATAAAATATAAAATAATGTTCGTTCCTTCGTGATCTACTTCTAAGAAGAACCGAACATAATTTCAGTCAGATTTATAATATTATATCAAATAAATTTTATTATATAGGTTAAGTCCCAAGCTTTTTATCATCTCAGTAATCCTTCAAGTTATAATATGATTTTTTAATTAGCTTTCATAATGAAGCTTGAAGTATTCAATTCTTCTTTTATTGAAGAAAATATTTGCTACAATACATTTATAAATGATATATATTTTATTGAAACCTTTGTTTACGCTTAGTCCTCAGTTAGTAATTATAATATAATTTTAAGTACGTTATATTACGGTCTATATTTTTCTTTCGTGATACTTTCATATAATTCCACTCATTATTGGTAAGTTATTGGTAAGTGAACTGTCTCATTGGTCTAATGGTTAGTATGTTCGACTACAGACACGAGGCCCTGGATTCGAGTCCCGGGTCGGGCCAATTCGAAATCGATATTGAGTTTTCTATTAAGATTTTCTCAATATTTGCCCGAAGTTGGGAAGTTGGCGGTGTGATCTACCCCCGTGCCTCGGAGAGCACGTTAAGCCGTCGGTCCTGCGCCTGATCTCTCTCCGGTCGTGTCGGATTCCCATCACATCGGACTGTAAGAGTATCTATGCTTTAAAAATCCTCGCTCCTCGGAGTGAGGAGGCCTGTGCCCAGTAGTGGGACGTTTATGGGCTGCTACTTACTTACTCATTATTCGAAATTGAATTCGACTGTTATGATAATCAATAATTATATGGACGCTTAATAGTAAAGAATAGAGATACTGTCTTGGAGTAGACTCAATTTCTTCGCCTATTCTAACAAGTAGATATATTTCTTACTTTGGGTAACGAAAATTAAAATATTATTTATTCAAATGAACTTAAAAATCTTTTCAATAGTCAGTAATCCGTTTGTTAGTAAGCAAAGTACCAATAATTGAGTCCAGTGACAAGAAAAGACAATTTTATCGCTTTACATTTTAACTATATTTTTGACATATTTCATTAAATTATGTACAGACAAATCCAAAACCATTAAAATGATTTTTGAATCTACTTCCCCCTAAAATGTGACCTTTTCGTTTTTATTTCTTGTATTAAATATTTATATTTCGGTTGCTTAATGAATATTATTACAAATATATACTAGCTGAACCCGTTAGTTCGTCTGCGTGGAATTTTCATAAATTTAGGCAAATTTTTGCTTGACAAAAACTATTTATGAGTCAAGAATTAATGCGAAAGTTGGAAGGGGCCACGGCGAATGATCCAGGACATTTTAAACAAGGGCCACGTCAAGAGTACTCTAAACCGACCAACTTGTATGAAAAGTTTAATGAGAATGAAAGAAGCGAAGGAGATATGCAAGGAACGTGGCGAGTGGAAGGACGTCTCTGCCTACCCCAAAGAGAATAACACCCCCACTACTCCCCTCGCATGTCCGTGTGTGTGTGTGTGTGTGTGTATCGGCGCGGGGGCAGACTCAATAAGTGGCAGTCCGGCGCGTCTCTCGGCAGTTCTCGAATGGCGGTCGACCGGAGTGGTCGACTATTGAAACTGTCGCGTTCCTAGCTATTAGTGTTAATGAGCTTGTGTAAATTGATATCGGGAACATTAAGTGATTGAACATTATAATCCGAGTTAATTAATAAAGTGTTTGATTGCACAAATATTACCCACGAACGCCCACAGAATAAGAAATTAAATAATGGATCCCATTAATGACGATGTCAGCGGAGAACCCTACGTCCCTGTGCTTTATGCTTCTCCGTTCTCTCTTATTCTCCGACATATATAAATAACCCACGTCTTCGTCTGCGTTGAATGTATTTTTATTGGTTTGAATGGGTGGCATTTTTATTAATTTAGACAAATTGTTTTACACATAAAAAACATACGTATAAATACTTCAATGAGTTATTTTCCGTGTATTACTGCAGAGCTTATAGTCCTTTTACAGGCTCTAGATTATCGCTGTACCAAATTTCAATCAATTTCATAGAATTAAAATTAGCTGACCTCTACTCGTCAAAAGGAATATTCCTACCAAATTTCAAGTCTCTACGCCTTATGGTTCCAGAGATATCGTGATGAGTCAATAGATACCTGGATATCTCTTTTATATATATAGATATATAGATTATTAGTTTTAAACAAATATTACAAGTTTTCATTAATTTCACTCCTGTTATTTCATATGCCACTTCTAGTCAGTTTCAAGGCTACACGCAGTTGATTCAATCAAACTTGACAGCTCAAAGTCGATGTGGGTCGGACAATGTGCCTATCATCGATTTTTCTCCCTCGTGTTTGTGTTAAAATAACTGGGATTGCGAGTGACGGACAGGTCGTAATAACATAGACATATATATCAACAATTGAAAGCTCAACTGTCGCTTTTGGATGTATTAATAGATAATGTGGCTATATATTTTGCATTTGAATTTTGGTTAAAGTGGGAACAGCAAGCCTAACTGCTCTTCTTAAATAAAGACGCTTGCGTTGGATTATCCAGAAGGCACGGATCGCTTTCCTACAGACTGGAGCAGGTGTTGACTGGATACGGATGTCTTGGTAAATACCTGCACCAGACTGTTGGCTGTGATGAATTGGCTGCCTGCCACGAGTGTGGTGCTTGCATAGATTCGGCGCACCACACATTGGCAGAGTGTCCCACATGGGGACCTCAGCGATACCTCTTGGAATCCCTAATTGGGGGGAATCTCTCGTTGGTGAGCATAGTCAGTGCAATGCTTGCTAACGAGACGGATTAGAGGGTAATTGCCTCCTTCTGCGAATCTGTTATGTCGTTGAAGGAGGCACCAGAAAAGATGAGACAAAATGCCGTCGTCGCTTCCCCGCTCCGACGTAGGCGGCGGGGGATATCACGGTGCGTAAATATGCGCATCTTCTTCCCCTTCCATAAATGATTTAAATAAGGCGGCTATATCCGGAGTGCTAGAGTAGACTGCCTATGTGTACCTCTGGTTCTCCAATCAAGGATGTCGAAGGTTCTCCGCTGGGTTTTCGTGGGTATTCTGACCTGTCAGTGAGTCCCACACCCCGTCCCGTCCCCGTTCCCAGCGTCAAAAAAAAAAAGGATTGGATACATGCAGTGGATGAAACATTCTCGTTAGCCTAGCCATGTTATTTTTGTGGCAATGGCATAATCTAAAATACATAATTGACTTCAACCTTAGGGCTGGGGATATTTGCAACTGGGAGAATTACGGGTAACAAAGAGATCACGTAAATAATCTAACAAAAAAATGAAATTCAGCTATATTTAAGCATAAAATATTGAATTAGGTAACAAATATCCCCAAGGTATAAGTCTACACGGATTCTATAGATAATAATAAATAAATTACACAAACAAATAATATCAAAGTGGTAAAAACATAACAATGGCGTTAATCTACGGATGTTTAAAATATCTCTATCTGTGGGGTGAATTAAAAAAAAATACGATAAAAGCCAGTCGAACAAATAAAAAAGTGCTGCTACAAGCGTATCTTCAAAGCAAATCTGCATCACTGCACTCAATCATACACAAGACGTACTGAGCGCTCGACTATTTAATTGACGGGCCACTCCATCAAAACAACCTTGAAGATATGCAAATTTACCATAAACATACAAAACAAGCAATTCTAAACTCTATTAAAAGGCAATAAATGCTATAATAAGTGCACTGTTCAAATCAGCAGAAGCAACTGAAGCGGATTATTCAGCGACTTGCACTGACTCAAAAGAAATTCAACCTTAATTTTATACCGTTAAGGTATAATGCGACCGCAGATAGTTTTAAAATGTACCGCAGATGTATAGCTGTCAACGCTAAACGTCACATGTCACAAAGGAAGTGTCAAAGCAAAGACGATGCTCTGTCAATAGAAATAGGCGAAGAAAATATCATAAGGGCCTTACCACAGTGCTGACGAATGCGATATGAAAAGAAACTTTGCTGCTTTAGGAAAATGGCGAGAAAATATAAGAAAAAAAGCTAATTTTATAGAACAACCCTTGGACAAGTTAACAAAATACACTGAAGACAATTTTTAACGCAACAGCCTAATTATTTTTATTAGAAAGGAGTTGTTGACAAAAGAAATTATAAGCTATTTTTGATTCCGTTTTGTCCTTAATTAAGATTTGGTACTCTGTGACATCCAAAGGAATGAACAATATTTAACAGGCAGTTTTATCTACAAAAATTAATAAACAAAAAGCATTACTCTGTAAACTGCAAGGAGCAAGTTGCTCTTATAATTAATGGAATTATTTTTGTAATACGTTATTGAAAACAACCGGAAGCGATACAATGGCTACAACATTTATGAAAGTAGAGGCAGAAGCAGAATCGTGTTCAATTTGTGGTGGCGGCGGTGATTTATTCACTCCTGAAGAGCATGACGCTGGTTCACCTCCTATGCAAGTGCCTTTACGGACTATGCTATTACATATCAACAATAACAAGGTTCTTCCAGAAGGCAAACTCTGTGTGAGTCGTATTCGTCGGGCCTTAGAAGCATATGAATTCAGTGCAGCAATAAGTGCCAGGACAGCTCCTCCACTGAGTGAAACAATACGAGCCCTGAGACCTAGGCTACATGAATTAACACAAATACATTTCCCTTAATACTAGCAAAGAAAGTGAAGCAGAAATTCAAACTTAATTCGAAATATTAGCATAATATCATCGTATAATAGTTTTAAAATCTGCCATTGACTTATAGTTGTCAACACTATAGTCAAATGTCATAAAGAAAATGTCAGAGCAGAGACGTTGCTGTGTCAATATAAGCAAAGAAAATATCAGCAGGGCATTTCTAGAAATAAGCAACGAAAATAACCGCTCATTTGATGTTAAATGAAATACGGCGATCTCATCCCATCTCATTTCTACCCATACGCTCATGGAATACTAGAATGACGTGCTAACATTATATTGTTGAAGTGTATGAGTCTATGAAATCCCAGGTGTTACGCTGGAAAGATTTTCCAAAATTGCTGCCTCCTTCAATGTCAACAGTTATAAAGAAATTTCTGAAAAAATGAGGTTTTAAAGAACTCTATAGCGAAAATTTATAATTATCTGACATTGCTGACAAAAGATGAATAAAAACCTAATTGTTGAATGAGACTTTTAATATAATAGATTCGAAACCAGTTCACAGTAGGGTTTACGGGAAAGTATATACGTTCAAAACGTTTGATGTGAAATTTAAGAAAAGGACGGTTTATGCCATGTGGATTCTTTTTTATTTCTGCAACTGTTGCTGCTGTAATGGTAGCTTCTTTTCGAATACGATCGCTTTTTAACAGTGAATCCCCTCAATTATGTTCTTCATACTCACTGCCTATCTTCCCTCTTTCTCGAAATAGATCGCTAATTAGAGATAAGACTACCCAATTGAACACAAAATTTAGTTTAGGTTTAGGTTAAATTATTCTGTTTCTTTTGTCGTTTTCAATGAAGTGAGTAATTTCACAGCTAGCCAATTGTATAGACGTAAAAAGCAACCGCTTTCACACCAAAAACAAAATTTTGTAATACACAAAAATAAAAACGCAATCTCCCATGTACAAGCTGCAGCTGACAAAGTATCCGAGTTCCGACGAAAATAGTAAACGATGTTTGACAAATAGCGAGCAGATGTCGCGGCCCGGAGTGGGAGGTCCGCCTTTTTACTTCGCACCTCGTTCACGGACTCCTCCGTACTGTTGCGGCTTTTACGTGGAAATTTTAAATTCGTAATTACAACGTGTGAATGCAGTACTATACTCACGGTGACAACGGGCTTTTAAACAATTGCCTACAAGTATTGCCTATCCAGTCTACATTTATAAGCCAAGCATTACGAAATCTTCGAAACTGTAGGTCCTATTGAGTTGAAATTTGGCATAATTACTCCTGTTGCAACGTAGATCATTACAAAGAACGAATTTCCCCACATTCCCACAGATTTGGAAAGTATTAGCGAAAACCTATTATTCATTGCCTCATCATCAGATTTCGAATGTAATTTGCCCAATTGTCTTGAAATTCTGGATACTTATTCCCTTGACGACGATATAAATAGAAAACGACATTTTACTGCAAGATCTTCAAAACTATTAGCTCAACTTAAAATTCGGCATAAATATTTCTTATTTTTATTTCCACGGAATTAGGAACTACACATGGACACCGCGGGAAAACTTAGTCAATAATAATTAATTTTCTACTAACTCATTCATGAAGAAATCTCTGAAACTGTAGGCCCGATTGATATAAAATCTAGCATAGTTCTTCCTATCGCAATGTAGTCAAATATAATGAAATTCATAGCAAAATATTGGGCAATTTTCCCGTAGGAAATTCTTAAATTAATAAACTTTGAAAAGCGATACATCATGATACATTAAACTAACCAGAAATTATCTCAGATACATCATACGATCCAAATCAAATCTGACCGACATCGGCGGTCATAAATTTCGAAGACGTTCGCAGAATCGATATATCAATCAATAAATCGTGCTGAAGATTGAGATATTTCACTCTGGATTGGGGGGAGTGGGTGCCAGGAGGCGAGGAAGGGGGGTGTTTACCCGTGACGAATATATCCCGCGTAGACAGACGTCAATCATCCCAGATATTATGAGAATTAATATTTCAGCTACAGCGCGCTCGAAAGGTCTTTATACTCGTAAACAGGTTTATAACTGCAAACTAAACTCGTGACAACCAAAGATTGCCCATAATAAGTCTGACATTTAAGTTAAATTTAAAACAAATACTATTGACTTTGGACTGTAGTTATAAGAATCCTAAAAATGTTTGGACACATCACCAGATATGCTCCTTGGGATGACAGGTGGTACAGTAAAAGTTCGAAGGTTCAGCTTAAGATGCCCAAGAAATAGGTAAAAAGAAAGATGAAGGAACCACTCCAAAGCCTGACAACATGACCATCTATCATCACAGATTGCATTATTGAGAAGGAGATGAATTTATTATACACATAAGATTGCTTGGTTTTAATATTCTGAAGTTACTTTCTATGATATTTATCGTACGATATTATTGCTGATAGGTTAGCATTTGACTGTGATCATACCTGAATAACCTGTGATAAGTGATGAATGACACAGAGACCTCATGGTGTCTACACAGCACCGTACGTAAGAGATATGTGTTCCTTTCTCTTGCTTGGTAATCAGCTTTTGACGATAGGGTGGTAACTATCCTCGAGCAAAGCTTCCCACCAATGTAGACTCAGACAAATTAGGAAAAAATGCTGACAAATCAGATTGCATTTTTAGTCATGTTAAATGTTTAAGTGTGTAATTTAAATAATTTTATGTAACTTTAAAGTTTTAATGCAAGAAATAATTTCGAGTTTAAAAACAAACGAGTTTGGATTAGACCACAGGTCTGAGGTAAAACTGTCTCTCTTTCTATCTTCACTAACTTACATCTTTCTCAACTTTTGTTCGCCTTGCGTGATTAAACTTTTCGTAATGCTCTTGTCACGAATTCACCAGCATACACCCAGGTCTTTATTAACCCTTCGATAATTAGTGGCCCACGCTTTCAACGGAAATAATCGTCGTCTGCCCCGCCCTGCACGGACGATTTGCGTCGAATGCTCTATGGGTCGAATGACGCTAACGTAGCTCTTGGGGCTTAAATGTTCATGAAAGACTACCAAATGTTATGATTTTTATGCTTGCTAATATTTAAACTCTACAATGTTATCTTTTGGTTTATTTAATTTAAGATTCTGATGTAGCTTCATGTTGCGTTAAACTTTGAGATAGTGAAAAAAGTCCGTCTTGTATTTGAACGCTTATATCTTAAAATCTAACCTTACCACAAGGGTTTTCATTGATATTCACATGATTTATATAATCAAAACCACAAATAATCACTAATAAACACTCACAAATTTTAAAATACCACAAAATAATGGAAATTTAAGGGATAACATAATACAACCAATGCAACGTACAAAATCCATGTTTAAAAGAGTTATTAGTAAATTTGTTGCTGTTTTTTAGTAATTTAATGGATATTTTTCGAGTAATTTTACAGTAATTTATAAAAATGTTATAAATACTTTATTTTTGTCAGACGTCAATCATCCGAGATAATATAAGAATTAATCTTATAGCGCGACCGCGATGTTTTGATATTTGCAGAGTCAAACTGTAATAACAAAGTGTATGTTTGTTTGTAAAATGCGAGGCTAACATATAAATGACGTGAAAAATGCCTTGAGAATTGGATTGACTGGGAAATATATAATACTGTTGCAAATATGTTGAGAATAAATTCGTTACGGACCATTTTATAGACGCGAAGATTCTTGTTAAAAGTCACAGTTTCGAATCTTGTGCACCACTTAGTTTAATATACATGTCGGAGAAAAAGAGAGAAGGAAGCGTAAAGCATAGGGGCGTAGGGTTCTTTACCGACGTCGTCATTAATGGTGGTTGGTGCTATCAAACACTATTAATTAACTCGGATTATAATGTTCAATCACTTTATGTTCCCGATATCAATTTACATTAACGCGACAGTTCCAACAGTAGACCGCTCTGGTCGAGCGCCACTCGACAACTGCCAAGAGACACCCGCCGGACTGCCACCTTTGACTATGTCCCACGCCGATAGATGGCGCCAGCGTTCCATAGACACCTGCCCTTCGACATATATAATATATCTGCATAAAAGAGAGGAAATCTGTCTATATCGAAGGTAATTCCGAGAACCTAGCGAAGCTACTGTTTTCTAGGATGATGGGTAAGTAACAGCACTTTAATGCCCCACTGCTGGGCACAGGCCTCCTCACTTATAGGACAGAGGATTTTTAGAGCTTAGACCCTATGATTGAGCCATATGTCCCAGCAGTGGGACGTTGATAAGCTTTTTAATTATTATTTTCCAATTTTAATTAAAGTATGTTGCTTTATATAATATAATAACATACACGTTAATTATGTTATTATATTGCATTTTCTGTGAGAAGTAGAGAAAAAATAAGTAGCAGCCTTTTAACGTCCATGGTTTTTAGAGCATTAACCCACCATGCTACTCTACTGCGGATTTGCAAGTTATATTTAAATATTATCATTAATTTATTTTCGGTTTTTTCGTATAGACATCATAGACATAAATAGCAATTACGTATACATGTAGATGAATCGCTGATTTATTTTATTTAAAGTGGTAAATTCGCGACAAATACAGTGTATTAAAATTAAACACTTTAAGCATAAATAAAGGTATTTATTGAACTCGGCAACGTTACAGTTAATTTGTATAAATTATTTGTTTCACTGGGACTTTATAATTGCATAATAAATGAAAATGCACTTCATTTGTGTGAATTAAATGTACGATTACACATATGAATTTTCTTTTGAGTTCTTTATTTTGATCGCCAATAATATTTTTAATATAGACCTTGGACAAAACGTTTATTATTGAACACCCAAACGGATAGACTAATTTTAAGCCTCCTACCCCCATTTGGGCCTCATGCGGAAGCTCAGAGTCACTCAGCGTGCGATGGAGAGGGCTATGCTCGGAGTTTCTCTACGTGATCGAATCAGAAATGAAGAGATCCGTAGTAGAACCAGAGTCACCGACATAGTCCTGCGAATCGCGAACCTGAAGTGGCAATGGGCGGGGCACATAGTCCGAAGGACCGATGGACGTTGGGGGCCAAAGGTGCTGGAGTGGCGACCCCGCACCGGACGGCGCAGTGTAGGGAGACCCCCCACAAGGTGGACCGACGACATAAAGAGGGTCGCCGGTAGCCGCTGGAGCCAGGCGGCGCAAGATCGGGCCTTGTGGACGTCATTACGTGAGACCTATGTCCAGCAGTGGACGTCCATCGGTTGAAGCGACGACGACGACGACCCCCATTTTTTAAATTGCCACACAATCTTGCATGAATCGGCCTTTATACATATACATATATAATAATTCTGTACGTGAGAATACCTGAATTTGATCTCGCTAGCGAGTACGAGTACTTGCTTCACTAAGAGCTTTTGTCTTACTTTGGACTAATGAGTTGCCGCGAGAACCAGAGGGGAATCATGGGACGCTGATGAGCCAATGAGGGTTAGGATTTTAGCTAACAGAGCCTTGGCCCAAAGATAGAAGGACGATCTCAGATCCTCAGTAGCGGGCGGGGACATAGTAATAAATAAATAAATAAATAAATAAATAAATAAATAAATAAATAATCGTTTATTTGGGATAAACAATTAACAAGATGTAAGATACAAGATACAAGTAAAAATAACAGATATCCCAAATGGGAGGCACCTCAGCATAATGCCGCATTGGTACGCAAACCAATATGTATATCAATACGCAAACCAAAATAGTAGAGACGATTTGCCCTCATCTGGACAAACGGCTGGGCGTTTCTGCTCGGCACGGATCGCTCTCCTACAGATTGGTACACGTGCTTACCAGTCATGAATGCTTCGGCAAATACCTGTTGGTTGTTGCTTGTAAGCCGTCGGCCAGCTGTCACGAGTGTGGTGCATCTTTACACACTGCCCACTACACAGTGGAAGAATGTCCCGCTTGGGCACCTCAGCGATTCATTATTATATATATTATAGGTGCAATACTCATCAGTAAACAGGCCCGGAGAACGTTTGCTTCCTTCTGCGAGACTGTCATCTCGGTTAAGACGGCACTACAAAGGGACAGGGTGAATGCCGCCGAAAGACTTCAGCTTGATGACACTCACGGTTGATGACGGTCCCTCTGGGTTTTAGCGAGTTTTCCCCCTCGCGGAGTCCCACACTCCCGTCTCGACAGTCGGGGTGTGTAAATGCATTTCCCAGCGTAAAAAATACCTACCAGCAAAGACATAACCATACATACCAAGCAAATAATTTGAGTTCCAAGAGAAGAGAAAGAGAAGAATACCATAAGAATTAAAGTATTAATTACAACTTCGGTTTGAAAATGTTGTTATAACATCGACTGTGGAGTTATTATTTTTGAGTGGGGAGTTTTACAATCGGTGGTAGCACATGAGACCGGGAGTCATTGTATTGTGTCACAAATGAGATACAATTCTGGAAAATCTGAAAATGGTGTTACATTTCTGACCAAACTAATTGAGTCTTCAATAATATAGTAGTAATCTTTCATGGTCTTATTTTAAACGTGTAATGGATTGTAAAACAATGTTAAATATGTACGTTGGATTACAAATAAAATATCTCACAGGGAAAATGAAACTAAGTAGAAAACGCCATATCCCCCCAATTCCAAGTTGAAATATGTTCTACCCTCAAAACGCATCAAGTTGTGAGCGACGTGCGTGCGTGCGTCAATAAGGAATCAATCAAGTTGGACCCGAGGGGGGTGGGGGTTCGGTCCTTGACCTGTCCTTGTTTACCTTTCAGCCTTGACGTGTGATGGATAGGCCCGCGGCTGTACGTGTGCCAAGTGTAATTCGTCTGCGGCACTTTTACACTAAGGGACATGTATTATAACCTTATAAGGGGGTTTAACCATCGATAAAATTTTTTAAAGTGAAACTTTTCCCGTCGCTTATTATCACATCCATGTATCGCATTACAGCCGACCGCAGTGTAGAGGTTAAGTGCAACCAAGACCAATATGGCTGTGCCCATAACTTGCATCAACTATTTCCCTCGCATTGTGTTTACCAACACAATACATTGACTTTTTAAGTGCTACTTTTTCCATCATCTACAATTATTTCGTCCGTTTATCGCATGTCGTATTACAGTCAGCGGTGGAATGGGGGTAAAGTAAAAGACGCTCGGTAGTCCAATATGGCAGCGCTCATAGCTCGCAACAGTTGTTCCACAGGCATTGTGATTACATAAAACCACACGATGTTTCTTAAAGTGAAACTTACTTCCATTACCCCTAATTATTACGTCTATGTGTCTCATGTTGCGTTACAGCCGACTGCGCAGTGTAGGTAACGTGAAAGACATTTCACAGGGCAGTCAAGCACTGTCAAGCATCGTGATCATGTAAAACACCATAATCTATATATCGCATGTGGCATTGCAGTCAGCAGCGGATTGTAAGCACAGTGAAAGGCTCTTGGCAGAGCCTCTTCCTCTCCTCCTTTTTTGGTCATAGCCCACTGCTGAGCATTCAGGTGGTCCAGACGATGCAGGTTGTGCCACCTTTACCGATCGGTAGCGATTTGGATGGACTGAGTGGCTTTAATATCCAGCTTTTCCACCACCTGATCGGAACAATCCTTCGTACTAGGGTCTTGGGTCTTTTCCGGTTAAAATGAGTTTTTTAGGTTATCTTTCGGCCGTCGCCTTTTTTTTATCGCTGGGAAATGCTTTTACGCACACCGCCCAATCGGAATATGTAAAACAAGCACTCAGACTAGTCGGTAGTGTGGGACTCACTGTCTAGTAGAATACCCACTAAAACCCAGGGGGCCCCCGTCATCGTAAAGTGGGACAGCAGCGGTTCGCTTGCGCAATTTAATATGGCGTCCCGGATGAAGCCGAATCGAGTTTCAAGTCAATGGGAGGAGGCGCGCATAACCGCACCTTCTACCCCCAAGCCTTCTGCGACGGATTGCAGGGGCGTCAGGAGCCAACTCCCGCTCCCTTTCACGAGCCTCCTTTAGCGAGATGACAGTCTCGCAAAAGGAGGCTACGGCTCTCCACCTTGCTTCGCTGGCGACTATCGCACTTACTATGCAAGCCAGCGAGAGGTCAACTCCAATCAGTGACACCAGAAGAGGTCGCTGAGGGCCCCACGCTGGACATTCCACCACGGTATGGTGTGCTGTATCCACGGGAGCACCACACTCATGGCAAATAGGCGATTCCTCTCGGCCAGCAATCTGATGCAAGTACTTCCCGAAACAGCCGTGTCCGGTGAGCACCTGCACCAGTCTGTATGACAGTGCTCCATGTTTCCGCGACAGCCATTTCTCCAACTGAGGGCACAACGCCTCCAATGTCGCTACCCCTGCTTTAGGAACCGCAAGATATTCCCTCCATCTCATGATTACGGCCTCGCTGGCGCAGTGGTGCGAGTATTCGCTTTGCTAGCGGAGGTCCCGGGTTCGATCCCCGGTAGGACGAATTTAGGAAATTGTATTTTCTAATTTGTCTGAGTCTGGACTGGTGGGAGGCTTCGGCCGTGGCTAGTTACCACCCTACCAGCAAAAACGTACCGCCAAACAAAGAGATTTGTGTTCCGGTACGATGCTGTGTAGAAACCGTAAGGGGTATATCGCCTCTTAACAGATTAGCGCGCTTCCATTTTAGACTGTATCATCACTTACCATCAGGTGAGATCACAGTCAAGCGCTAATCTGTCAGCAATAAAAAAAAAAAAATGATCAGAGTTCTTTCGGCTTGTACTCTGACACTACGGACCTCATCGTAATCAGGCGGTTCTCCTCAATTCCTCGCGGCTTGTTTAGATTCATATACACCTGCGAGGACTACCGCCCGAAGCTCCCAGGGATGGTCTCCCGCCAGAAGAGTTGCCGCCGTCCAAGACACCGTACGATACCCCCAAATGGCTCTAAACGCTATCACACTCTGCGCACTTCGCAGAAGAGCTTTATTTCGAATGCTTAGAGCATCCGCCCATACGGGTGCACCGTATAGTTCGGCCGTCGCCTGATATGTCCAAAGAATTGCGTCTTAGACATGTCGTGGAAAGCCTTTGAGTTACCTTCGTCCTGTTCTGTGTCCTCTCATAGCCAATACGGCAGCACCCATGACCTGCGTCAGCTGTTTCACTTGCATCGTGGCCTTATGCAACAACACAATGTTCTTTTTCTATTAATATTTAGCAACATGCATTGATATTTAACAAAAAAATCAATTCTTGCGCCATCTAGATTTATTTAAAGTCATATTTAATATTTGAATTTACTCTCATCGTATTTGTAGTCAGCTGTTAGTTTTTGACTCGTTAGTAAATTTCAAATCAATCGCGAAGTTTTTGAAATCTCGTGATGAGTAAGTAAGTTTAGTAGTCCAAAACCATCTTCGTATTATTGCCTTTCTTATTTGCCTGGTTTGGGGCACATTTGTTAGACAAAATAAAGTATAAAACAATAGATATTGAATCGTCGTTTAAAAAGTAAAGTAAGTAAGTAGCAGCCCATTAACGTCCCACTGCTGGGCACAGGCCTCCTCACTCCGAGGAGCGAGGGTTTTTAGAGCATAGACCCACCACGCTGCTCCACTGCGGATTGGCAGGCATAGTACACAAGTGCACTCTCTATTCCTTCACTCTCATAGTCCGATGTGACGGGAATCCGACACGACCGGAGAGAGATCAGGCGCAGGACCGACGGCTTAACGTGCTCTCCGAGGCACGGGGGTGGATCACACCGCCAACTTCCCAACTTCGGGCAAATATTGAGAAAATCTTAATAGAAAACTCAATATTGATTTTTGAATTGGCCCGACCCGGGACTCGAACCCAGGACCTCATGTCTGTAGTCGAACATGCTAACCACTAGACCAATGAGGCAATCGTTGTTTACTCGTTTAAAAATATATCTAGATATGCCATCGAAAACACATTAAACCTGTAGAGTATTTTAAAGAAATGAAAGAAAATATTTTGACATATAAAAGAAGCGCGCTTGCGTCGAAAAATTGAGACATGTGTTTACGCATTTATTTAAACAAAATATGGCACTTTCGTCCCTTAAAATAGCGCCGAAAATACCAACTTTCGATACAAATCTTATAAAAAAGTTTTGATTGTTTATTTATTAGAGATAAATTCCCAAACGTATAATCAGTGATACATTAAGCCACAGCGAGGTTCAGTCGTATTTATTAATACATAATAATATATTACACGTGATCAATCGAAACCTGTCGGGCATTACAATTCGCGCAATTAAAAATATATGATATATGTCAATTAATGCTAAAATATGTCAATCATAGTGACAGAGGGACCGCTGGTGCCGGGTTTTATATTAATAATCAATCAATTGCACGACAATCCATTATTAATTGATAATTTGATTGTGGTCCAGTTTAATGTATACGTACACTCGTTTTACGCTCAGGTTTGATGTCACTTACCTGAAAAGAAAAAACAACAATTAGTTAATAAAATAAAAAAAATACAATAACATACATACATACATACATAGCATCACGCCTCATTCCCATAGGGGTAGGCAGAGACAACATCCTTCCACTTGCCACGATCCTTGCATATCTCCTTCGCTTCTTTCATTCTCATTAAACCTTTCATACAAGTTCGTCGGTTTAGAGTACTCTTGACCTGGCCGTTATTTAAAATGTCCTGGATTTGGTCCAGGAACGTTCGCCTTGGTCTTCCCCTTCCAACTTTCGCATTCACTCTTGACTCATAAATCCTTTTTGTCAGTCTCCTTTCATTCATTCTCTCTACATGCCCAAACCATCTAAGCATACCTTTCTCAATTTTAGTCACTACGTCTTCTTTTATACCACAACGTTCTCTTATCACACTATTTCTCACTCTGTCACTCAGTTTTAATCCACTCATGCTTCTCAACGCTCTCATCTCTACCGCATTTATTTTACTTTTGTGATTCTTCTGCCATACCCAACTTTCACTACCATACATAAGTGTTGGCACCAACACTCCAGCATGCACTGCCAGTCTAGCCCTTTGAGACACCATCTGGCTATTCATAAAAGCATGCAGAGCACCATTTACCATATTCCCTGCATTCACTCTCCTTTCGATATCACTTTCACATGTTCCATCTTTTGTAAATTTAGATCCCAAGTATACAAATTCTTTCACCTCTTCCACTTGTTCCCCATCTATCAAAATATTGCCATTCATCATAGATTCATCTCGTTCAAAAAGCATAACTTTCGTTTTGTTTACATTCACTTTCATTCCTTTCCATTTCAAAGCTTCATTCATAATATTTAGCATCTCCTGAAGCTCGTTAGCGGATGACGCAAGTATTACAATAACAAGTATAAATACCTACTAATATTATAAATACGAAAGTAACTCTATCTGTTGTGCTTTCACGACAAAACTTCTAAACCGATTTAAATGAAATTTGGTACAGAGATGACTTTGAACCTATGAAAGTACAATAAGCTTCTCTGCAGGAAAATACTGCCTCATTGGTCTAGTGGTTAGCATGTTCGACTACAGACATGAGGTCTTGGATTGGAGTCCCGGGTCGGGCCAATTCGAAATAGATATTGAGTTTTCCATTAAGATTTTCTCAATATTTGCCCGAAGTTGGGAAGTTGGCGGTGTGATCCACCCCCGTGCCTCGGAGAGCACGTTAAACCGTTGGTCCTGCACCTGATCTCTCTCCAGTCGTGCCGGATTGCCGTCACATCGGACTACGATAGTGAATAGAGAGTACACTTGTGTACTATGCCTGCCAATCCGCAATGGAGCAGCGTGGTGGGTCTATGCTCTAAAAACCCTCTCTCGTATGAGTGAGGAGGCCTCTCCCCAGCAGTGGGATGTTAATAGGCTGCTACTTACCTTACTTGCAGGAAAATAAGTTAAATCTTATCAATTTATATGTCTGTCTCATTTTACTGTCGGTTTTTCGTTTCAGCGACTTTTAAATCTAAACGATATTAAAGAAGTTTCCACTTCAAAACTATCATGTTTATCATGGATACGTATTCAGTTACATTCAAATAAATATTTTCTTAATCCTACTAAAGCTAATGTCAATTTTATTTTTACTTCATAAAAATATCAATATTTTAATGCGGACACAAGTTCTCAAAGAAGTATCAAAGAGAAATGTCATTATTTGCTATAAATATTGACGGAAGTAGACGTTGTGTTCTTGTAGCTGAAGCAGTTGTATAGTTAAATAGAAAGAGACGTCAATAACTCGTTAAAGGTACGTGCGTCGGATCGTAGGCCGCACTAGGGGTGCTTCAAAAGGAGCCATGAGCGCGGGTGCACTACGCATTAACACTGCTATAATAAATTCACCATTTCGCCATTCGCCTTTGTCATACAGGCAAACTCATTGTCATTTATTCAAATCAAATCAAAAATATCTTTATTCAAGTAGGCATACTACAGCACTTTTGAATCGTCAAATTATAATTTTTTTATCCACACTCTGATTGTAATATACGTCTGATGATGGTACTCAAGAACGGCTTAAAATCTAAAGTTACGAGGGTTCCCTCGCGCCCTGATCCGAGAAGAACCCACAACAAACTCAGTCGGGTTTTTTTTTTGTTACCCTCATCATATTAGTTTACTATATTTTAATTAAAATTAGAGCAATTCGTTCACTCCCAGGCGTTTCTATCGTCTAAGTAATCTTGCAACTTATAATACGATTTTTCTATCAACTTTCTTTTAACAAAGACTTTGAATTTATTAATTGACATCTTTAGAACGTCTTGTGGGAGTTTATTATAGAAACGTATACAGTTACCCTTAAATGAGTTGTTAATCTTATGCAGCCTACTAGAATTTATAACAAGTTTGTTTTGGTTTCGTAAGTTATATGATGTACATTCACTCTTTTTATTAAAAGAGTCAATGTTTTTATGTACATACAACAAGTTTTCTAATATATATACGCAGTGAACTGTCATTATGTTAACTGCCTTGAATTTGTTTCTTAGCGACTCTCTTGGACCCATATTGTAAATCGCACGAACGGCCCTTTT